>OX393552.1:38128305-38615805 GCA_947650365.1 Chamaelirium japonicum
GCTGCACCTCTCACTTGTTTACCACCCTAGAAGTTTTAGAATTTAATGATTTTTGGTGGATATGTTGTCTAGAGTAAGGTGATCACTTGTATAGAGAGAAAGAGAGAGAGTAGTGATACATTGCGGCGGGTAACGTGCGGGCTTAACGTGCGGCACCCCCTTCGGGGGTATTTTCAGTATTTCTTTTTTGGGGATTGATCACCCACCCTTGGATTGGACACACAAAAAATTTCAGCCTGATCCAAGACTTGTAGGCCGTCCAAATGTGTTGATCAAAATGGCAATAAAAATGAACGACCGATAAAAGATCAACACATTTGGACGGCCTACAGGTCTTGGATCGGGCTGAAATTTTTTGTGTGTCCAATCCAAGGGTAGGTGATCAGTCCCCCAAAAAAAAATTTCCAAAATACCCCGAAGGGGGTGGGTGGCCGCACGTTAAGTGGCACGTTACCGGCCGCAATGTATCACTACTCTCTCTCTCTCTCTCTCTCTCTATATATATATATATATATATATATATATATATATATATATATATATATATATATATATATATATATATATATATATATATATATATATATATATATATATATATATATATATATATATATATATATATATATATATATATGGGGGCGGGGAGCCTGCACCCGAGGTGCAGCAACAACGCTGCACCACCCCCTTGTTTTACCTACCTAGAAGTTTTGGAATTGGATGAAATTTGGTGAGGGTGTTGTCTAGGGTAAGGTGATCATCCTCACAAATTTTCATCAAATTCCAAAACTTCTAGGGGGGTTAAATGGTCGAAGCAAAATCAGCCGTCCGCAGTCACCGTTAAAATCTGCAAATTTTGCTTCGACCATTTGACCCCCCTAGAAGTTTTGGAATTTGATGAAAATTTGTGAGGATGATCATCTTACCCTAGACAACACCCTCACCAAATTTCATCCAATTCCAAAACTTCTAGGTAGGTAAAACAAGGGGGAGGTGCAACGTTGTTGTACCTCAGGTGCAAGCTCCCCGCCCCCTATATATATATATATATATATATATATATATATATATATATATATATATATATATATATATATATATATATATATATATATATATATATATATATATATATATATCAGGGATACTCTTACTTATGGAATGGTTACTTACGCAATTACACACTGCCTTTTACCTACCCTATAGGTTTCAGAATTTGATGAAACTTGGTGGGGATGCTATCTATGTCAAGTTGATCATCCTTAACAAAAATCATCAAATTCTATAACCATAGGGGCATCAAATGTTAGAAGCTTTAACGATCGTTCATTTTAACCGTTAATTTGAATAACATATTTGATGCCTCTAGAGGTTATAGAATTTGATGATTTTTGGTGAGAATGATCAACTTGCTATAGATAGCATGCCCACCAAATTTCATCAAATTCTGAAACATCTAGATTAGGTAAATGGAGGTGAATAATTGCATAAGTAAAATTCCATAATATATGAATTTTAACGGTTCGATGAGCTCTTCACGAGGGTGACATTAGAATTTTAATTTTTACATTTAATTTTCAAAATTTACTTATTATAAGTGAAATTTTACCTCGGGGTATTACATCCTCATCTCCTAATAGAAATTTCATCCTCGAAATTTAAGGCGTACCTCAAGGGGTGAAAAGATGAGGATATCGCTCTCGAATTTCTGATTCCAACTCCCAAGTGGCTGCTTCTTCACCGTGGTGTTGCCATAAGATCTTGACCAGCGGAATATTTTTCGTTCGGAGTATTTTATCCTTGAAATCCAACACCTTCACTGGGACTTCTTCATATCACGCATCGCCTTGGAGCTCCAAATTTTCATCTTCAAGATTATGATAGGGGTTGAGCTCGTATTTTCGGAGCATTGAAACGTATAATACCTTATATACATTTGCCAAATTCTAGAGCAAATCCAGACGATAAGCGACCGATCCTACTTTGCCAAGGATTTGATACAAACCCAGGTAACGTGGGGCTAGTTTGTCCTTTTTGTCAAATCTATGGACCCCTTTCGAGGAGAGATCTTGAGAAACACATAGTCAACTACTTCGAACCCAAGGGATCTTCTGTTGTCGGCATAACTCTTTTTTTTTGAAAGGTTGTCGGCATAACTCTTTTGCCTGCTTTGAGCTTTGAATAAGTTATCTCGGTTTGTTTTTACCTTCTCAGTAGTTTATTGAACTATTTTTGGCCCAAGTATGCTTCTTTCTCCAACCTCTGTCCAGCAAACATGCAATCTACATGGCCTTCCATACAAGGCTTCATATGGTGTCATGCGTATGCTAAATTGGTAGTTGTTATTGTAAGTGAATTAGATTAGTGGTAGATGTTCCTCCCAGCTACTTTTGAATTTGATAAATTGTGGTAAAACAAATAAACACTAACTTGTATATGAAATTCTCAGGATATACAACCTCGGAATTGCATCACAACCAATCACTCAAGTGGGGGAGTTGGTTGTACTTTGGCTGAATATCATGCATAGAGTTGTGTTTTAATCTTATTAATCGTCAAACTATATGTAGGGCTGGCAATTTTGGACCCTACATGACTCGACAAGAAATTAGCGGGTCTGGGTCAAACGGGTTTGGGTCGTAAACGGGTCGACACAACTAGCCCGTTTTATAAATGGGTTGGGTCCGGGTTTAGGGTTTAGGGTTTAGACACGGTAGACCGAAGAAGACCGGTTTAAAATTCAACAGGTCGTGTCGAGTAAGGCCAACCTGCAAGCCGATACTGTAGTATATAGTACTAGTTGGTCTTATCAGGTCAGGTCAGGTCGATTCGGATCAGGTCGGGTCAACTAAATAGATCTGTGTGGTAAACAGGTCTTATCGGGTCTACCCGTTTATAAGTGGGTCGGGTACGGATTTAGGGTCTAGACACGATTAGTTAAACGGATCGGGTCCGGGTCTAGGGGTTTTGGACATGACCCGAAACTAGACACGGCACGAACACGACCCATTGCCACTCGAAGCTAAATGTATCGAATTTTGATTAATTAAAAGGTGTGAGGCTAGCCTTGGCTACGACCTAAAAGACATCCTGGGGTGTGAGGTTTGCCCTGGCTACGGCAGATAAAGATATTAAGATTCGAAAAGGTCTCATCCATGTGACTAATATACAAGACAACAGAGGAACCTGCTTGAATATAAACGAGATTTGAGAAGTCTCATCCATATGGCTAATATCTCAAGGGGAAGATTTATCTCCAATTGAATTCAGTCCTGGTCCTTGGATTGATCCATCCTTGCGCTACATCTCTAAATTTTTCTCAAATATCTAATAAAAACAATTAATAGACAAAGTAGTTAGCCCGAGTCACTTAAATGGATGCTCACATATCCTGCGCCATAGTCTAAAACAATCAAAAGAACACAAGTACAAGTCGAAATTAAGTAAAAAATTAGGCATTAGAAAGTTAACAGGAAATGCTATGGAATTAAAATGTGGACGTTGTATGGTCTAAATCACCTTAATGCATTTCATTCTATCCCTTGTCTTGTGCTCCCTTTTCCTTGTAACAGAAAAGGGATTTAAGTAGCGAAGAGTCTCAAATCTTATCTTTATACCTTTCTTGAAACCAGATTTTAGTAGCATCCCAGACCTCAGTAACAACTAACAAGTAACCGGTGAGCTGCTTACAAGGCATACAGGCTTAGTGCAGGAAGATACGGGGGATAACTAGAAAAACTAATAAACTGGAAATACCATGTGCCACAATGGCAATCTGGGCCATTTTGTTTTCATTAACATTCATTGACAGCTGAGAATATTAGTACTATATAATGGAAGATAAGTAGCAGAAGTGGCAAGAAAAGAACATTAGCAACATAAGAATTACAGCTGGCAGAAAATTTAACACAGCTTAAACCCTATTTATTTCAAGGTCCTCATCCCACACAAAGTGACATAAAGAGCATGCTGTATGGTACAAGTAACAGAATGATAGATCTTCATTATCCCTTTCAATAGATTGGGAACACCGGTACAGAAAGTATTATGTTTAGGACATGATCATTTTTGAAATCACAACCGAGTATATCGAACAACTTTAGAGAATTTTCATTTGTTATTAATATCCACTTCAAACAAAAATCTAAGAGCAGAATCCAGAGGTTGCTATAAGAGTCAGTAACTTCCATGAAGCAATCATCTTGGAGAAGGACAGAAGTTAATATAACCAAACCACAATAAATGTTTAGATATGCATTATGGATGCGCATACCTTACAGGGGATGCGATTTTGTTGTGAACATCTGAAACAGCCAAACCAACATATTTATGGCCAACATCTAGTCCAAGTAACCGTCCTTGCTTTAAAGAACCAGTTTTAAAAAGCTTTTGAAACAAACAGGCTGGCGTCACCATCTTCATCTGAAACTCCATCATGCAGTCAGATCAAATTTGATTAGCAGAAAAAGAATGCACATGTCAACTCAAAGCATGTTAATAGTATGGACTATGGAGTCAGGGTCAGCTATGGAATAGTACAGTAAGATCTTTTTATCTTTAGATAAACAGAAAACGTTAATATCCTCTAGCACATCGATGATGATAATGTATAAACACCCGATCATTTAAAACTATATCAACCTTCGCTCTAATTCCAAAAGATCTTTCCAAGAAGGGGTAAAGATTTATTCTTTTATAAAAGAGATAATGTATGAGAGCTAGGATGACATGCAGGGGTTGATTGTAAGACAGTGATGCATAACACTAGATCGTTGGGTTATGGTAGATTAAGTCATAGGGTCAAGTCGAGCTTATTTTTATTTTCTATTCAGATCCAACATTGGTGCATTTCCTTTTTTTATTTGAGCGCTAGTCTTAGTATCAAGTTTAAAGGGAGAAGTGAGAACAATATTAAAATGGTATTTTATTTTATTGTCTTCTCCTAGAAACAACTATAAGCTGGTTATGAACCTATGTAAGGATTCTTGAGTAATGTAAGATATTTTGCTGATGGGTTGAACAAAAGTTTGGTTTGTTTTGTGGTGGAATACACAAGTTTATAACTTCCCTTCTCGCCTCCCTCTCGATCTCTTTTTTTTTCCCTTAATGCTGAACTAGTTCTGTGTTTCACCAATTTGCTATACACTACCAACCTATCCATAACGTTGCTCTTGACAAAACATAGGTACATATCAAGATGTTGAGGCTAGATTCAACCAAGTGGGTGAATATGGTACAAGAGAAGATGCAGCAAAATGTGCACCCCAACATGATCAATATCTACAACTTTTTCAGCCACTAGGAGCAGCATCCTTTTCCTAAAATGAATATCCCACCTTACCGTAGTGTTACAGTGACCTAAATAAAGCACATCTTGCATTTATCTTGTCCTGAGATTAATCTGGAAAATCATTTTGTCTTCCACCTTCTAATCCTTAGAAAATTATGATGAAGCCCAATGTTTTTTCACACACGGGTTGGCTATCCGAGGTTCATGTAGCAAAATGTGCACCCCAACATGATAAAAATGATGCGGGACACGCGAAACAAAGCCTAAACAAGCGATTCCTATTCGCAACAATGAAGGAGAGAATATCAATTGACAAGTACTTCGATATTTGGGAACTAGAGTGAGTGATAAATAAATATTTGGGTAGGCAGTTGTTATGTGCCTAAATAGTTATCGAGCTCGATCTCCAACAACTTCAGAGTTTTTGGAAAAACCGTCGGGTTCATAACATTTGGTACCAGAGTTAGCCCCACGTCCAAGGTTCGAATCCTGAAAGGGGCGACCTATAGGCTAGATTAAAATACTGGTAGGTGAGTGGAAGCCGCTAAAAGAGGAAAGGGCTACCATCGAGCCAGTGTCGATAGAGTGGGCCAACAAGGTCGTCGGCCGTGGAAGCGTGGTGGTATGCTATGTGCCTAAATAGTTATCAAGCCCGATCTCCAACAGTTTCGGAGCTTTTGGAAAAACGGTCGGGTTCATAACAACAGTGAATCTAAAGTCCCTTACATGGGGTCATACTAGTCTTACTATGGGCTCATGACAACAAACAGGGCAAATAGATAACTATAAATCTTGGTTTATGAATTAGGGCAGACTGAATGGAATTGAATTGGGATTGATATCACCTCCCGTCTTCTCAGGTCGGGAGTCGGGAAACCTCAGGCAGAAGCACTCCAACGACGGGTAGCAACAGAGCAGTCGCGCTGAAAGACACGAGGGGCTCGACCGCTTGGCGGGGGTCGCGCGGGTGCTTGGCGCCTCAGGCAGGTGCTGAGCGCGAGCTGGGGGGGGGGGACGGTCGGTGGAGGTGGGGCGGCTGGGGCCGTTCGCCGCCTGCAGGCGGAGGGAGGCAGGGAACTGGCGGCCGTCGGCGGGCCGGGGGCCTGGTGGGCAGTGGGCGGAGGGGGGGGGGGGGGGGGGGTCGGGTGCTGGTAGTAGCCGCCGCCGGGCTTGGGGGCCTGGTGCCCTGCGGATAGGCTGGGAGATGGCTGCGGGCACCCGGGGTGGCGTGCGAAACAGAGAAGGCGGGGGCGGCGGGAGTCAGCGGTAGGGCTGCAACTTGGGCTGGTCGGGAGGTCAGCCCGAGCCTAACCCAGTGTTTAATCCTCAACCCAAGCCCAAGCCAACCTGAGGTCGGATTGGAGTTGGCTAGCCCAAGCCCAACCCGAGCTCAACAATTAGAATTCAGGTTAAGATCGGATTGCCCGTGTTTTGTATATGGGTCAGGTTGGATCGGGTTAGGTCCGGTTGGAAGGTTCGATCGGGTTCCATACAAAGTAGTTTTAGATTTCAAAAATGTTAGGAGATTAAAGCAAGCTCCAAAAACTACCAATATAAAAAATAAACTAAAAAAGAGAGATGGTCAACAGATTCAGAAACAGAAGGTGAAACAAAAGAAGACAAAGTTCCAAAATACCCCTGCCCATGCCCAACCTGAATTCAATATAGGGGTCAGGTTCGGGTTAGGTCGAGTTGCTCGATACCTCTGCCCATGCCCAACCCGAATTCAAGTCGGGTTGAATATTTTGAACCCAAGCCCGACCCGGGAAGGCAAAATCCCAACCCAGACCCACAAAAAATCGGGTTGGGTTCGGGTTGGCCGGCCCAAGTTGCAGCCCTAGTCAGAGAGAGAGAGAGAGAGAGAGAGAGAGAGAGAGAGAGAGAGAGAGAGAGAGAGAGAGAGGGGAATAAAATAGGTAGTTGTCCCTCTAAAAGCATCTCCGACCCATCCAATGGGCCCACATGAATACGGGTAATTCCGCCCCATTTCAAGCTCTAGCGGATGACCCATATATGTGGTCTCTACAGTTTTTATGTAAATCCAACTGCATCTTTGCATATGGTTTCCCACAACCCAAATGATACATATGGTGATGTAAAAAAGGATGATGGTGATCCAAAGGACCATACCTACTTGCCTATCACTTTCGGTTTGAAATTTTAATCAAGAGGCTATAACTCATCCGAGATTTTATAAAAGTGAGGTGTTTTTATAAAAATACCATATAGCTCGTCCGTTGAAGTTCTTTTTCATCTTATGTATAAGCTGAGTTGGCAATACTTTAGCTATGCAGGGTACATATGCATATGGGTCATCCATTATATTGGAGATGCTCTAACATATCGATTTTAGGGATAACGACAGCCAACATGGTTAATTAGTGTTAGGTTCTCCCAATAGAAAAATATATCTTCTACTCCTACGGCCAACTGTACACATGAGCAAGGCCTCGACCTGTAGCTGTACATATGGGCACCGGTTTGAGCCTAACAAATGCACCGTAGCAGAAAGAGTAACAATTTAAAGAAATTTTCACTCCTTTGCTACATGGAAATCACTGTAGCAAAATTATTGTAAAATCTTGTTCCTGGAGTTCACTAGGGGAGAGGAATCCATAGGGGTGTAAAACGGGCCGGACTGGGTTGGGCTAGAAATTTCACTTAGGAATCCACCAAACATAACGTTATCGCTAGGAGCAACATGGTACAAACGCATATGGGTCATCCAATGGAGATGCTCTAACATATCGATTGTAGGGATAACGACAGCTAACATGGTTAATTAGTGTTAGGTTCTCCCAATAGAAAAATATCTCTTCAACTCCTACGGCCAACTGTACACATGAGCAAGGCCTCAACCTGTAGCTGTACATATGGGCACCGGTATGAGCCTAACAAATGCACCGTAGCAAAAAGAGTAACAATTTAAAGAAATTTTCACTCCTTTGCTACAGTGAAATCACTGTAGCAATAAAAAATGTAAAATCTTGTTCCTGGAGTCCACTAGGGGAGAGGAATCCATAGGGGTGTAAAATGGGCCGGATTGGGTCGGGCCTAGAGATTTCATTGTGGAATCCACCAAACAGAACGTTATCGCTAGGAGTACCATGGTACATATGCATATGGATCATCCATTAGAGATGCTCTAACATATCGATTTTAGGGAAAACGACAGCCAACATGGTTAATTAGTGTTAGGTTCTCCCAATAAAAAATATTTCTTCTACTCCTACGGCCAACTGTACACATGAGCAAGGCCTCAACCTGTAGATGTACATATGGCACCGGTCTGAGCCTAACAAATGCACCGTAGCAAAAAGAGTAATAATTTTACGAAATTTTCACTCCTTTGGTACAGTGAAATCACTGTAGCAAAAAAATTGTAAAATCTTGTTCATGGAGTCCACTAAAGGAGAGGAATCCATAGAGGTGTAAAACGGGCCGGACTGGGTCGGGCCTAGAGATTTCACTGTGGAATCCACCAAACAGAACGTTATCGCTAGGAGCACCATTAATAGAAAAGCCCCTACCGACTATTTCTTCAAAATCTTCATATAAGATCCCATTAATAGAAAAGCCCCTACCAACTATTTCTTTTCATTATGATTGTCGATCAGCGATTGATAAATGTAATCAAGAAAATATTGATGTGAAAATAAATCAACATTTGAAAGTGTGACATAGATCTCTCAGATATAAGATAAAAAAATAAAACAATAGCCCTAGACTTTGTTAGATTCGAAAAGAATTTGGTGGATCATCTAACTAAGGGTCTTTCTAGGATAGTAGTCTTAGAATCATTGAGAGGGATGGGATTAAGTCCATAAGAAAAATCATCGCAGTGGAAACTCAACTTCACGGAGGTTCAATAGGTAGAAACAAACTGTAGTAGTGATTGAAAATTAGGAGCACTGGATAATGCTCTCGTCCCTTTGATGTTAGTGCTTAATAAAAGCAAAGGGTAGGATGGCTTTAAACTCTTAATAAGTTCAAGACCTATAAGGAGGGGTTTCGCCTTGCTCACACCCCTACCAGGACTTACTTATATATATGTAGTTGTACGGCTGTAACTCTGGGATCATGATTGCTCTCTAGAAATATACACGAAAAAAAAATCTGTGCAAGGCTATTAATAGCGCAACCTGCTTAGAACCATCAAAGTTATACTACGTGTACTACTTGTAGAAACCTCATAAATAAAACTTGTTCAAGGCGTAGTTCACTAAGTCCTTACGGATGTATACAACTATACTAAGTGGAAGTTCAAACCGGAAGGTACATACACCTACTGCGTAGTATAAGAAATTCAGGAAAGTCCTTTTATTTTACGTTTTGAATATTTTATTGATTATTAATATTTTGTGGTTTTAAACACATGTGGGGGATTGTTGGGTGTGTGTTAGGAAACCACATAAAATTTAGTCCTATATCGATTTGGGGAAAACCTCCTTACCCATTTAAAAAGATCCCACATTTTCCCTCACTAGTCATCACACTAGAGGAGGGACTCCACAAGCTCACACACGCGTGCGTGTACGTGCTGTGCAGAGCCGAGCCGGGCCGGGCTTGGGCATGGACTGGGCGGCGCTTGTGTGTGCGCCCGTGGACCCGGATACGATAGCATCTTCGAAATGGCTTGGTCCGTACCTGCCTTATTTTTATTTTTGCTTTTAAACCCTCCACTACATTTATTATTTTTCATTTGGACCACTAGACGTTGCTGTATGCTAGCCGTTACGTGAGAGCGCTGCATGCTAGCCGTTATGAGCAAGCTCTCTACGACCTATAACATACGGGGTTAATGAGCTTAATCACATCCCACGAATGGCTCCCCTTTATCAGCCTCCCATTAACAGCCCGATGTCTGTACAAGTCTCGGTGTTGCCATAGGAAATACATAGTCCGAAAATCAGAATTATTCCCTGCTCTCTCTCCCTTTCACTCTCGGATCGATCTTGTGTTGCGGTGCTACCTCCTTGCTCCGAGAGGATCTTTTCTTGCTGTCGAGTCGCTGGGTTCCTGAAAGCTCTTCGAGGTTCGCATATCATTCCTGAAGCCATGCTGACCGAAAGGAGTTCGCCTGACTGGGGTCGTCGTATATTCAAGATCCATTGCCACGAGACCCGCACGAGGGGGGGCAATAAGATTCGTGGGACAGCGCCTAGCACGATTCGACCATCAGGCCAGAGTTTCTAGCTCTTATCTTTTCTTATTCTTAGATCTAATCAAATTGATTTGCATGTAATATAAAACTCTAATTAGAGATAATTTACATAGGATCTTTCTCTCTTTTAGAAAAGTTCGACAAGGTGAATGACGGTTCCATAGAACTCGTTCTGCCTTGGCAAACAATTTCTAAAAGAAATTTTGTGGCTTATCTTTGCTTACAAAAATAATATTTGCTAAACAAAATAAACTTTGCCTATTAACAATTTGATCAAGTCCTAAAATTGCTAGTTTAGAATGGTTAGATTTCCAACAAGACCATGTCTCTCCCTTTACCTTCTAGTTCTACACCCCTCTAGCTCTAGCCATACCACTTGTACAAGCTCCCATCGGTCTATCGAGGGGCAACTCTACTCATTCGAATCTAGTGGATTAAGCTTGCGACTTACCTCGTGGAGACGTAGGCTACGACCAAACTTCGACAACAAACTCTGTGTCTGCTCTCCTTACTCTCTACTCCCCTCATTCTCACCTTAATCTACACATCTTACACTCACTCAACTCCACAACAATTGACCGTGGGAGATCTTCCGACAGCAAGAGATTCCCCCCCCCCCCCCCCCAATTGCTATTTCATTGACGTATGGGATAGGAATGTTAGTGTCGATAGCTACAGACTAACATTTAAATGAAAATGTCGGTAGGATCCATCCAAAATTGCAACGTCAATATCCGTCTATATCCATTGACACTTTCGGGTTGGATTGGTTCAAATGGGGAAAAAGAGGAGGGAGTGGAATGAGGAGGAAGAAGAGGGAGGAGGTGGGGGAAGGGGGGAGGAGAAAAATGAGGGAGGGGGAAGAGGAGAAAAAATAAGGGAGAAAGGGGGGGGGGGCTAGGTGCAGCTTCGGAAAGGGGCAGCAGGGAGGAGGTGACGGGTAAGGGTGGTGGCTGTTTATGAGAGAGAAAGAGGATGAGAGAGAGAGAGAGAGTATTTATATATATTTTTTCATAACCATTAATTAACCAATAAAGCAACTAATGGAATCTTTGATCAAATATGGATCGAAGGGGATTCGTTAACTACTATTATGGAAGTTCAACAACAACACATTAGTTCCAATCCTATTATTGCAGATGTCAGACGCATGTTGAGTCAGTTTGTCTCCGACAAAATCTCTCATGTCTACAGGAAAGAAAATCCATCTGCTGATTGGCTCTCGAAGCAAGCAACGAAGATGAAGACTCCAGTAAGTTGTGATGGATGCAGATGCTAAAAGAAAACTCAAGTGCTGAATTTAAAACATTTAAATATAGCATTTGATTCAAATTTCAGCAAAGACTATCGGCACTGATCATCATTCAAACATGCCCAAACATATTTAATTTAACGAAGTAAATAAAACTGACATGAGAACAATTAATTCTATATTTTAATAAACAATTCCAGCAATAAAGACTAACACAATCTCAAATAATAAAGTTAAAGTCTCAAAGAACAAGCATAGATCTAAGCGATAAAACCTAATGGATGAGATTCTCCAGAAACCAAATATTTTGGAACCCTAACTGAAAATCAGCAATAAGACCGGTTGGAAAGGAAGATTTATCACATGTAAGTATCGAAGGACGATTCAAACCGTGATTTGGTCAATGTCGACCGCTATCAGAGGCTCTGTTGTTGCTAATGAAAGGGTAGAAGAGGTGGCGTGGTCCAGAAGAAAAGGGTGAAAAAGCCGAGTCGATGTGATCTTTGGAGGATGGATGATCTCCGCGTCGATCTCCCGCGAAGTCGTAGACGAAGGCGTGGTGACAAGGTAGAAGCTTGCGGAAGGAAGAAGAAGACAAGAAGCAGGATGATTCTTCGGAAGATATATCGAACAAGCGATCCCGCTTCTCCGTTCTAGGGTTTCAATTCAATTTTCATCGTCCCTTTGTCAATTAGGGTTTGTAGGATTTATAGAGGGGGAAACACAAAAGGAAAGAGAGAGAGAGAGAGAGAGAGAGAGAGAGAGACGTCCGTGCGGCAAAGAGGAAGAGGAGGATGTGGGCACGCTTTTCAAGGCATACCCACACGGGTATTTCTGCGGGAAGAGAAGGCCGGCCGGGTGAGGGGGGGTTCGGCTAGGGTTTGGCTCCCGTCGAATCTCATCCATTGAGATTTAAATCATCTTACGATCCTACGGCTAAAACCTAAGCATAGAAATGAGTCAGTTCGGTATCTGTGGCTCGAACCGGATACGAATATGGCTCGCACCTACCCAAATCAGAAATAAAAACATAAATAACTTAAGATCCGTCAATCGGATTGACAGAGAGTAAAAATCAAAATCATAGATCATCGAACGAGCTTTCCACTGATGCAGACGGATTAGCGATCGGCTTCCTGGATCTCTGTAGGGAATGGAAATACGCCATCAGCTGTAAAAATCTGCACGTAGGGCTCGTCTGCATCAAGTCCCCTGGACTCAAAAGAACTCGACTCCTATCGAGTAAGGTCCTGGATCCGGTAGGGGCTCTCTTGGAAATAGCCGCAACCTCTGCATCTGCTCCAACTGCTCTCCCGGGTCCGGTGGGCAAGTAATCAGCCTCAAATACGCAGCGACATCATCTGGTATCCCCTGCCCATCAATGCCAAGCGAAGACCTGAAAGCCAAAACCAACATCCTCCTCGGCACGGAAAGATCGTCAAGATATCCAGATAATTTCATATGAAAATGAGGAGATATGTTGACATGAAATTCAAAAGACATATGAAAGGAAAGACCGCGAGAGTATAATATGTTGCGGGTCATCGGCTTGCGCAATAGGCTATGGTTTCTTTGAAAGGCTATGGGTGCGAGTGCAATATGTGTTGCTCAAAATGGCCTGCGCACGGTGCAAAATAAGCGGATTCTAGACTAAGAAGATATGTCATGCTATCATTGTCTGGATGCAGTGAATAAAATAAAAAATTAAATAACTCATCAAGCCACTTGTTATGACTTCGAAAAAGTAAAAATGATGGGCTTTTTGAAATATGAAAGCATGGCTCATAATTACCCTGCATTGAAAAGTGAACAAACGAGGCAAAATCTTCTTTAATGTTTAACTCAACACTTGGTCGATAATATGGATGCACATATGAATGGTCTGTGAATGGAAAGATGTCAGACAAATGATGAATGCGTGTGCAATTGATACCTATAGACTCTAAATGCGATGTGCATGCGATGGAATGCAAGATGTTATCTAATCCCTTCTCAATTTTTAGTGAATCAGAAGAACACCCTACTAAAGTATCTACAAATGGTGGTATGGGATGGCTCTGACTCAGAAGACTTTGAGGTGCATGGGATCGGTGTCTCTTAAAACATGTGGGCCATAAGGTGACGTTGATGCTGTCCTTAAGAAAAGTGTAGGTGTTGGCCTTCCCGTGATGTAGTACATCTCGGTCAAACTGCCATGGATGCCCAAGGATAATATCAGCTACTTCTAAAGGAAGGACATCACACCAAATCTCATCTCGATATTGCAGCCCAATCGACAACTTAGCCAAACAACAATGAGTCACTAATTTGCTTGTAGTGTTGTCTAGCCACGACGTTTTGTAAGGGTGAGCCAATGGTTTGACTTTCCACTTCTTGCTCCTAACTATCACTTCATTGATTAAATTGGTGGTGCAACCTCCATCTATCAAGACACAAAGGTCCATGCCTTTGACAGTACAGACTGTTCGGAACAGCTCGAACCTCTAGTTCTTGCAATGTGGCTTTGGGGGTCCGCCACAGAGCTCGTGGGGTAGTAACGCTTTAGGTGCCTGGGGTGATGGAGACTGATGAATAACTAATAGTGGCGCAGTCACGTCATCCCCTTCCAAGATCAACTCATTGAAGTGTTCACCTTCAGACTCATGACTATCCTCTTCATTATTCGCAAGATTTGTCTGTGGATTGAATTGACATCGAGGACAATCGGCTGACTTGTGACCCGGCTGGTTGCACTTGAAATACTTCATCATGCTCGGGTTGGGTCCTAAGACTCCTTTACCCTTCTCAGTGGGTGTAGGAACTGTACCAGCTACAGGGGAAGGTCCAGGGATTGGTCTACTAACAGATCCGGATGATGCCCTAGTGTTGTTATATTGTCAGGACGCAGATTGAGAGTAGTGAGACTCAACTTTCTTAGCCCGACGGTGTGCATCACTGACCTGATACAAGTCATGAAGAGACACCACCCCTTGAATTGAGGGCTTAAGACCATTGACATACCTAGCGAGGCTCTGCTCTTTATCTTCATGAAGATCATTGCGAGCTTGGAGCTTGTAGAACTCATTGGTGTAATCATCCATCGATTTGTGCTCTTGTCGCAGGTTTTGAAATTTTTGGAACACACTCTGTTGCATTTTTCCCCTCATGTGTGTCCAAGTGGAGATCTTATCTTTTCCTTTTCTACCCCTTGTGGTCTGCAACTGTTTCCACAAGATCAGTGCATGACCTTTCAGTTTGAGACTGACAAACTTGACTTGTTTGTCACGGGGGATTTCCTTCCACTCAAAATATTAATCGATTCTCGACCCACTCTAGGAACTCTTCATGATCCATCCTACATTCAAACTCAGGAATTTTGATTTTGATACCCTGATCCTAGCCCCAATGGGATTTCGTTCTCCTATGAGTTTTTCTACTTCACCTATCAGACCCGTCGGAGGAACTGACACTATCACCTCCCGACTCAAGATCTAACTCACTACGCTCTGGAGACATTCTAGGCTTGTGCTCTCGATGGGGTCGAGGTGGATTTTGGGAATTGGTGAAGGCCAAGGTCAAGACTTCGATCTGGGTCTGAAGCCTATCCATGTGTTCTTATTGCCTTGTGAAGGTATCTTGCCAAGTGCGGGGTGGGGAAGGTCCAGCCATGGGAGATTCTCTAGATGTTGCTATCAATTCACCTCAGAGAGAAAGGGGTGATCCTAATATGGATGCACTCACGCGGGATGCTAGTTTCCTAATTAATGCAAAGACATAAACTAAAATGAAAAGAAAGATAATAAAAAAAATTTTTAGCAAGCACACAAGGATGCGAATGATGGAAGAGGACCGGCCGTTGCGTAAGAACGCGACGACTAATGCGCTCTGATATCAACTTGATGGATGCAGATGCTAAAAGCAAACCCAAGTGCTGAATTTAAAATATTTAAATATAGAATTCTGCACGTTTGATTCAAATTTCAGCAAAGACTATCGGCACTGATCATCATTCAAACATGCCCAAATATATTTAATTTAACGAAGTAAATAAAACTGATATGAGAACAATTAATTCCAGATTTTAATAAACAATTCCAGCAATAAAGACTAATACAATCTCAAATAATAAAGTCAGTCTCAAAGAACAAGCATAGATCTAAGTGATAAAATCTAATGGATGAGATTCTCCAGAAACCAAATATTTTGGAACCCTAATTGAAAATAAGAAATAAGGCCGGTTGGAAAGGAAGATTTATCATATGGAAGTATCGAAGGACGATTCAAACCGTGCTTTGGTCAATGTCGGCCGCTATCAGAGGCTCCGTTGTTGCAGATGAAAGGGCGGAAGAGGAGGCATGGTCCGGAAGAAAATGGTGAAGAAGCCGAGTCGATGTGATCTTTGGAGGATGGATGATCTTCGCATCGATCTCCCGCGAAGTCGTAGACGAAGGCGTGGTGACGAGGTAGAAGCTTGCGGAAGGAAAAAGAAGACAGGAAGCATGATGATTCTTCGGAAGATACGTCGAACAAGCGATCCCGCTTCTCCGTTCTAGGGTTTCAATTCAATTTTCATCGTCCCTTTGTCAATTAGGGTTTGTAGGATTTATAGAGAGGGAAACACAAAAGGAAAGAGAGAGAGGGAGACGTTCGCGCGGCAAAGAGGGAGAGGAGGACATGGGCACGCTTCCCAAGACGTGCCCGCACGGGTATTTCTGCGGGAAGAGAAGGCCGGCCGGGTGAGGGGGGGGTTCGGCTAGGGTTTGGCTCCCTTCGAATCTCATCCATTGAGATTTAAATCATCTTACGATCCTACGGCTAAAACCTAAGCATATAAATGAGTCAGTTCGGCATCTATGGCTCGAACCGGATGCGAACATGGCTCGCACCTACCCAAACCAGAAATAAAAACATAAATAACTTAAGATCCGTCAGTCGGATCGACAGAAAGTAAAAATCAAAGTCATAGATCATCGAACGAGCTTTCCACTGATACAGACGGATTGACGATCGGCTTCCTGGATCTCTGTAGGGTATGAAAATACGCCATCAGCTGTAAAAATCTACACGTAGGGCTCGTCTGCATCAAGTTGACAGCGAGAATATCCACATGGCCTTCGGGTTCTCTGTCAAGACGGCATTGGTCCCCATTGTTTTTGCCGGTCAATAACCTTACAGCTTGCTTCTAATATCTAGTTAGATGTAGTATAACTTATAGTAGTAGAATATGTAACTCCATTACCACAAAAAAAAAAAAAAAAAACTGGTTCTAGGGCTTTGTCTTCTGACCGACTGACCGGTTCAGCAAAGCAATAATAATAATAATAATAATTCATCAATAAAGTCATTGAACTCACGGCAACATGGAGTCGGCTAAAGTACGAATCACACATTCGGGATATGTGTGGGCCGAACTCAGTTATTCCTTCAGGCTAAACATATCCTATAGCAGACTCATTCAGAGTCCAGAGAGAACATCGATCATGGTCCGCCGTGGCCTACACATGGCCTCTAGAGGGATGGCCTTGGGTAGGGCTATTGCCACACCTTCATTCATGTCCACCTCCTCCTCCCCGACTCTCTCCCACTCAAAGCACTGTATCAGGGTCCCCAGCGCCAGCCCCGCCAACCGCATCGCCAGCCCCTCGCCGGGGCACCGCCGCCTCCCCATCCCGAACGATATCACCCGGCGGTCATCCGCCACCTCCCCCCCCTCCCGAAACCTCTCCGGCATGAACTTTGTAGGCTCCACCCACACGTCGGGATCCCTGTGGATGGCGTAAGCATTGACCAATAGCATCGTGCCACTTGGAATGTCGTATCCTCCTACTGTGCACTCCTCGGATGACTCGTGCGGGAAGAGGAGTGGGCCGGCCGGGTACATCCGAAGGGTCTCGGTGATGACGCAGTGGAGGTAGGGCAGGTTGGAGAGGTCCGATTCCTGTAGCAACCGCCCATTCTGCACGCGCGCATCAATCTCGGCACGTGCCTTCTTCAGTGCCTCCGGATTGTTGAGGAGGAGCGACATCGCCCACTCGAGCGTATCTGATGTTGTGTTGGTTCCTGCTACTAACAAACCCTACCAGAAAAAAAAAGGAGAATGATGATCAGTTGGTGAGTAGCAATACAAAACTAGTTTATGCCTTCTAATCTAAGATCATTAATGGGATTAATCAGCACCACCACCGCTACTTTGGGCAGTTGGTTGTGGTACCGTGCCAAGTGGGCTTTGTTTTGGGTTCGAAACCCGCTCTCCGCTTGTGGTAGTATTCGTACTCGATAGCTTGGTGTGACCGCTCCTGTTTTTCTCTGGTGGATCAGACTGGCTGCTCTTATGCCCGATTCAGCTCCGATAGCTGTGTGTGGATCCACCCATTATGTGGTGATTTCTGGGTCTGGTTACGGCCCCGACTATGTACCAAAATAAATTAAAAAATATAGGTTTTTTACAAATCAACCCCTACAATTTTCTCTATTTATATATAAAACCCACAACTAATTCAAACATTACATATTGACCTTGCAGTTAGCTGCCATCCGAAACGAGAGAATAATTTTGATTTCATCTTTAATATGTTGGGAAATATTATTCATACCCCATAAATCTGTAATTAGCCCCCATTTCCAACAAACTTGAACACACCCCATTTTATTTTTTCATACCCCATTCCTATCCCAAAAATACCCTTCCCCCTTACACCCCACCTTCAATACACCCCAGTTAAATGCCCGCCCCAACTTGATTATACCCCAATCATACACATACCCCCTTAAATATACCCCAATTATATGCACTCTTGAATACACCCCACTCTTAAATAAACCCCATGCAGATGGCTGATACTTGAAGGCACAAGTAGAGCTGCAACTTGGGCGGGCTAACCTGAACCCAACCCGAGTCCAACCCGAACCCAACCCGAATTTGGGCGGGCTAATCCGAGCCCAACCCGAATTATTTCTCCTCGGCCCGACAAGACCCGACACGAAATTAGCGGGTCTGGGACAAGGCTAAACGGGTTCGGGTCGTATACGGGTCGACACGATAGACCCGTTTAATAAACGGGTCGGGTCCGGGTTCAGGGTCTGGACACGGTAGACCCGGGAAGACCCGTTTAGTATTCAACGGATCGTGTCGGGTCGGGTCGGGTCGGCTCTACCAGCAATCCAATACTATAATATATAATACCAGTGGGTCTTTCGGGTCAAGTCGGATTGGGTCGGATCGGGTCAACTGAATAGATCCGGGTGGTAAACGGGTTTTACCGGGTCTTATCGTGTCTACCTATTTATTAGCGAGTTGGGTACGGGTTTAGGATCTAGACACGATTAGTTAAACGGGTCGGGTCAGGGTCTAAAGGTTTTGGACACGACACGAAACTAGACCCGACACCACTCATTGCCACCCCTAGCTGCAACTTGGGCGGGCTAACCCGAACCCAACCCGACTTTGGGCGGGTTAACCCGAACCCACCCCGCACAACCCGGCCAACCCGACGGGTTGGGCTTGGGCTAAGTTTAAACAAACATTGGGTTGGGTTGGGGGTACAAAAGACGCTGAGCAGGAGCTTTGGGGTTTGGGGTACAAAAAAAGGGCATTGTTGGTATTAAAGGATTGTTGAGTAAGTTATTGAGAAACGCTAGGGTTACGGGGGCAAATTACAGATTTTTGGGGTATAAATAAATTTTTCCTAATATGTTACATAAACTATATAAATACCTCTCCAATATGAGAATTCTTTGGATTAGGTCTAAGTTCGATTTTGTTCATGTTTGTGTTTGTTTTGGGTGAAGTCCATATCCAATAAAGATACGTCAATTTAAGTAATTAAAATCACGAATAAATCAGTTATTTTCTCGTTAGATTAATGAAATAACACCCGAATGAAGGAATATTTTGGAAATATTTCTTCATTTTGGATGCCAACTAACTGTAGAGGTCAATATGTAAAATATTAAATGATTTAAGCGGTTTATATGTAAACATTAACTTTATAGGGGTTTATATATAAATAGAGAAGATTACCGGGTTCAATTTGTAAAAAACCCAAAAAAGATTGATCCACCAAACCAATTAATGTGGCCCCAACTCGATCACATGATTAAACCTTTGTTCTTCTCATAATCGAATGATATAGGGTAGAAAGATTGGTATTAGAATGTTAAAGTTGAAAATTTGAGGTTCCATTTGACTATGAGGAAATGAAAAACAAATTATATTTGATTGTCGGAGAGAGAATGGAAAGAAAAAAAAAATTGTAAGACTGAGAAACAAAAAAGATGAAGGATCAAAGTGCCCCAAAAGTAGAATGATAAAAAAAAAAATATGATCAAAAGTGTCATTTGAGATATAAAGGGGTAGACTTGGGAAGGAAAAGATAATCAAATAATATAAAGTCCCATTTGTTATATAGCATAATTTAGATGCATTGAAAATGCCTTTAAAAATAATTAAATGTAAAATTTAATACTCTTTGCGTGTATGTTGGGACTAAGTTTTGGACCTGATTAGGGGGTGTCCATAGCTAGACTGAAATACTTTGGTTAGGGATGCCAATGGATCGGGTTCAGATTTTAAATCCCTTTTGTAAGCGGGGCGGGTTCAGGATGGACCTGTTCAAAAATCATAAAAATCAATTTCCAAACCCGCCCCATTGCCATTCCTAACTTTGGTGACCTAAAGTCAGCTTGATGCATCCTACGTTAACTTCAACCACACCTAACCCAAACCATGTCCAGCCCGAACCAGGTCCAGCCCAATGTGTCTCGACCTAATCAGGCCTATTATTTTTTATTTTTTTTAAAGATCAAAGGGTGTCGTGATGACCCACTTCACGCTTGGACTAATCTCTTTGGGAGTGAAACCTGACCCACTTGGTACGTAATTTCGACTTCACTCCTGGGTAAATCGAGGGGAGGAGTTGAACCCACAACCTCCTCACCAAAGCATCAGCTGCTTTGCCAACTCTCCTATCTCCCTGTGTGTGGATCGGCCTATTTACAAGGGTTCGACTCCTCTCTACTGATGATCGTTTGCCCTATTGGTCGTTGACGATTTGGGGAGCGACAGGTAGTGATCCGAAAAACCAATGGCCACGATCTATGACCATGGGATGAACCCAATAGGGGATGCCACCACCCTCGGCCACCGGCTCCACACCGTCGTCGGCCTCCATCATCCGTCCTGGCTGCTGTGGGTGCAAAAATTGTACCGAACCGGATCAGAGCGGCATGAGCCCGCGCAACGGCCCAAGTGGGTAAGCCCGCCCGGGTTCATGGGCCCACTCTACGAGGCTCGCAGATCAAGCCCTCCCCCTTATTGGGCCCGAACAACGGCCCAATAAGGGCCCAGCAAGGAGGCCCGGAACCAGTGCCACGTCATCAACGCCACATCATCACTGCCATATCGGGCACGTGCCTACGCTACAAAAGGACCCCCAAGGCATCCTGGAAGGGGGTTGGTCATTCGATCAGAGGAAGATGGATTCCAGATCCAGAGCAAGTGCAAGAGCTTACTTCTCTCCTCCTAGTTACTTTTCTTGTTGCTCCGTGCAACCCCCACTGTAAAAAGCTTCTCTCGGCCTGTCGAGAGAACGCTCAACCCTTTATATTCATATTATAGTGAAGATCAGGTGGCACCTCTCGCCCGGAGACGTAGGTCGTAAGACCGAACTTCGACAACAACTCTATGTGTCATCTCTCTCCTTCTCAACTTTCTAATTTCTAACTCTACAAACAATCCAACTCAATCAAGGCTGTGGGGTGGGATTCTCGATCAAGGCGGCTCAGAAACTTCCCCCCACAATCTTTGGCGCCGTCTGTGGGATATCGATAGAGGTCTTACCCACACCTCTACCGACTCCTATTCAGCTTGTGGTGACGAGCCACAAGTCCTCCTCCAAATCAACCTCAACGCCTTCATCACGCTGACATCAACACGCTCGATGGTGAAGGCCAGCACCAACCCACCAAAGGCGGGTGCTAAACGAACAAACGATAAGCTGATCGAAGAAGAACAAGAAGTCTCGGTTGCAACCAACCGAAGAAATGTTCGGGAGCGACTGGGGCCGCAAGGCAGCCATCCAGAAGGGCACAGCGATCGGCGAGACCCGTCATCCCCGAGGCGTCGATATGGCAAAGAACACGCTATTCGAGGGAGCAAGCCTCAGGCTACATACGAGATCTCGGCTGCTGATTTCCAGCTGTTGAACCTTCTCAAGAGGAACGCAGCCCTCGAGCAAGAGAGGGATTCCCTAAAGAAGGTAGCTGAAAGAGCGGGGGTTGTGGCCCACAACTCTCCAACTGCTGATGAAGACCAACCAAGGACTCGCCCAGCCGTGATTCATCATCTTGAAGAATCACATGTGCCACGTATCGAGAGGCGTCAAGTATCCACACAAGCACCAAGGCAAACGGTATGGGATCGCCTCGACGTCAACGGTGCACCCAACTATCACGGAGAAGGATCACCTCAGTCAACAGGGTCCACTAGACATTCTATCCCTTCGCACACGAAAGCAACAGATGCCTGCGAGCTGCTCAACCGACTAAGGCATACTGCCGACGTGGGACGCCGCCATCAAGACCGTAGGCAACTAATCACCCCGGTAGGGCCACTGCATCCCAAGGTTCTTGCAACACCATTTCCTATGGGTTGGCGAACACCGAACCTACCAAGGTTCAACTGCATCCGGGGAGACCCTGCTCTCCATATCCTAGCCTACAAGCAGGCCCTGACGCCCTACGAATATGAGAACCATGTTCTCTGTCGTATGTTTGCGGGAAGCCTCGAGGGACCTGCCCTCGACTGGTACTACACACTGCCTACCGGTACGGTGGCCACATTCAAAGAGTTGGCTGAACTTTTCATGGACCATTATCGGCTAAGCTTAAAGCCGAAAAAGAGGCTGGATACACTCTACCAGCTGAAGATGGGCTCCGACGAGTATCTAAGGAGCTTCACGATGAGGTTTCGTAATGAGCATTCTGAGCTCACAGGTCACTCCTATAATGAGGAGGCCATCATGCTGGCATTCCAGAATGCTATCCGGCCAGAGCTCCACGTCTACACCGACTTCATCCGACATCCTCCCAATAACTTGGAAGCGATGTTCAAGCGCGTACAGCGGGAGATAGAGGTGGAAGACAATCAGTGGGCCAGAAGACTACGCGAGCCCCGCGAGTCTCGTGACTCCCGACATAAGAAAGATGATGAAGCTCCGAATGAAGCACACTACAAGAAGTCTGCCCATGCCGCGTCCGACCAAAAGGTGCAGGCCAAAAGGTACAATGAAGATCCGAAAGCCCCTCCACCAGAAAAGAGGCGAACTCCAAGGGAGCAAAGGGTGTTCACTGAGCTGAACACCTCCATTGAAGACATCTTCGCATACTTGCAGAACGAGCCCTTTTACAAGTGGCCACAGCCTCTCCCTCGAAATTCCGACCAGGCGGAAGATACGACAGCCTACTGTGAGTTTCATCGCAGCCATGGCCACCCAACCACTACATGTCGGAAGCTAAAGCATCACATCGAAGACCTGATCCAAGAAGGGCGGCTCGATGGCTACCTCGCTAATAAGGAACCATGTCGAGAGTAGGAGAGGCAGCAGCAGTGAAAAAAAAAAAGTCAATGTAATACATGGATGCATAATCGTAACGTCCGCTGGGCAACTTCTAAAAAAGTGTAACCGCTACTTTATTGTATCAATAAAGTATCTCTTTTTTCTCAAAACCAAATCTCTCTCGAAGTTCGATTCCACCATGTTAAGGCATAAAAAAAAAGGTTCCTGGCAACCCAGGTCAACCGAAGACCTTCGATTCCGCCCATTCAAGTCGGAAGCTCGAAGGCAATTCAGCTACGCCCTTTCGAGGCTAAAGTCCGATAAAAAGGCTCCTGGTAACCCAGGTCAACCAAAGACCTTCGATTCCGCCCATTCAAGTCGGAAGCTCGAAGGTAAGACGGCTATGCCCTCTCGAGGCTAAAGTCCGATAAAAAGGCTCCTGGCAACCCAGGTCAACCAAAGATCTTCGATTCCGCCCATTCAAGTCGGAAGCTCGAAGGCAATTTGGCTACGCCCTCTCGAGGGTAAAGTCCGATAAAAAGGCTCCTGGCAACCCGGGTCAACCAAAGACCTTCGATTCCGCCCATTCAAGGCGGAAGCTCGAAGGCAACTCGGCTACGCCCTCTCGAGGCTAAAGTCCGATAAAAAGGCTCCTGGTAACCCAGGTCAACCAAAGACCTTCGATTCCGCCCATTCAAGTCGGAAGCTCGAAGGAAAGTCGGCTACACCCTCTCGAGGCTAAAGTCCGATAAAAAGGCTCCTGGCAACCCAGGTCAACCAAAGACCTTCGATTCCGTCTATTCAAGTCGGAAGCTCGAAGGCAATTCGGCTACGCCCTCTCGAGGGTAAAGTCCGATAAAAAGGTTCCTGGCAACCCAGGTCAACCAAAGACCTTCGATTCCGCCCATTCAAGTCGGAAGCTCGAAGGCAATTCGGCTACGCCCTCTCGAGGCTAAAGTCCGATAAAAAGCTCCTGGTAACCCAAGTCAACCAAAGACCTTCGATTCCACCCATTCAAGTCGGAAGCTCGAAGGCAATTCGGCTACGCCCTTTCACGGCGAAAGTCAGATAAAAATGCTCCTGACAATCCAAGTCAAGCTAAATTATCAACTATACTCATCCGAGGCAATGAGAATAAGTCCAAGGCAGGCGTCGTCGCTTTGACATGCACCAAGTTCAAGGAGACATCCTTAACACTCGAAGACAAAGTCCGAGGCGACCAATGCCTCGGCACTCTACAAGCCCAAGGCCCGGTCCTTGGCACTCGAAGACAAAGTCCGAGGCGACCAACGCCTCGGCACTCTACAAGCCCAAGGCCCAGCCCTTGGCATTCGAAGACAAAGTCCGAGGCGACCAATGCCTCGGCACTCTACAAGCCCAAGGCCCAGCCCTTGGCATTCGAAGACAAAGTCCGAGGCGACCAATGCCTCGGCACTCTACAAGCCCAAGGCCTAGCCCTTGGCACTAGAAGATAAAGTCCGAGGCGACCAATGCCTCGGCACTCTACAAGCCCAAGGCCAAGTCCTTGGCACTTGAAGACAAAGTCCGAGGTGACCAATGCCTCGGCAGTCTACAAGCCCAAGGCCCAGCCCTTGGCACTCGAACACAAAGTCCGAGGTGACCAATGCCTCGGCAATCTATAAGCCCAAGGCCCTGCCCTTGGTACTCGAAGACATAGGCCGAGGCGACTAATGCCTCGGCACTCTACAAGCCCAAGGCCCAGCCCTTGGCATTCGAAGACAAAGTCCGAGACGTCGTCGCCGACGTATTGGCATTCGATCAAAAGTCCAAGCTTAGTCTTGTCACTCAGGTCCAAGCATCAGATTGTCACTGGCCATCACCTTTTTTCGACGACTAACGGTTCCAAACCGGTCAGGGGGTGGTTGGTCTGACTCTGTCAGTGCGTGTCTCCACACTGGTGCAGTCGACGGTGGGTGACACGGGATAAAATGGTGCTTCCTTGATCCTGGCCAAGTCAACACCCTCACGTGACCGTAGTACCTGGTGAATACAGTAACCTGGTACGGTAATACATTGGGTGAAGACCGGCTGGCCATCATACGGTGTCATCCTAGATTATCTCTAAGAAACCCCCTCGAATATAACATTGTCCCTCGCCGACATCCTCGCGCACCAGCATTTTACCGAAAAAGTGTCGGTTTCAAATGGGGCTGAAGTTCGAAAAACACACTATTTTCAATACCGACACTTTTTGGCCTTTTCTAGCAGCCCCAATAATGGGGTGTCGGCATCAACAAGCAGCCCCCCCTCGGTTTCGTACAAAAACCGAGTGGGGAAGGGGTGACGACACACCATCAGCAGCACACCCCTCGGTTTCGTTAGAAAACCGAGAGGGGGCGTGTGTCGGCATCAACAAGCAACCCTCCCTCGGTTTCGCACAAAAATTGAGTGGGGAGGGGGTGATGGCACACCATCAGCAGCACACCCCTCGGTTTCGTCAAAAAATCGAGAGGGGGTGTGTGTCGGCATCAACAAGCAACCCCCCCTCGGTTTCGCACAAAAAACCGAGTGGGGAGGGGGTGACGGCACACCAACAGCTACAACCACCCCTCGGTTTCGTCAGAAAACCGAGAGGGCGTGTGTGTTGGCATCAACAAGCAGCCCCCCCTCGGTTTCGCACAAAAATCGAGTGCGGAGGGGGTGACGGCATACCATCAGCTACAACCAACCCTCGGTTTTGTCAGAAAACCGAGAGGGGGTATGTGTCGGCATCAACAAGCAGCCCCCCCTCGGTTTCGCATAAAAACCGAGTGGGGAAGGGGTGACGGCACACCATCAGCAGCACACCCCTCGGTTTCGTCAAAAAACCGAGAGGGGGTGTGTGTCGGCATCAACAAGCAACCCCCCCTTGGTTTCGCACAAAAACCGAGTGGGGAAGGGGTGACGGCACACCATCATCAGCACACCCCTCGGTTTCGTCAGAAAACCGAGAAGGGGTATGTGTAGGTATCAACAAGCAACCCCCCCTCGGTTTCGCACAAAAAACTGAGTGGGGAGGGGGTGATGGCACACCAACAGCTACAACCACCCCTCGGTTTCGTCAGAAAACCGAGAGAGCGTGTGTGTTGGCATCAACAAGCAGCCCCCCCTCGGTTTCGCACAAAAACCGAGTGGGGAGGGGGTGACGGCATACCATCAGCTACAACCACCCCTCGGTTTTGTCAGAAAATCGAGAGGGGGTATGTGTCGGCATCTACAAGCAGCCCTCCCTCGGTTTCGCAGAAAAACCAAGTGTGGAGGGTGCGACGGCACACCATCAGCAGCCCACCCCTCGGTTTCGATAGAAAACCGAGAGAGGGGGTGCTCGGCGCCATCCAAACTTATTAGGCAATCCAATTCAAGTGGCATTCGCACACAAGGATCAGCCAAAGACGAAGAGTTATCTTCCATTGGGATTGGTTGAATAGCATCTCCACCTAACCTATTGAGTTGGCCGTACAAACTTCACAAGCAAAATTCCTCTTTCTTATCTGGGGGTGGACTCGTGGTAACCGCCGCGTCATCACTAGGGCCCGACTGCAGTCCCTAGTGAATACAGTAACTAGGTGCAGTTGGGTGTCGAACAGAGACGGATGAGTTACCGCGTATCGATGCCTCTTCAAGACTCGCGTAGGACACTCGGCCAACGCATTCTTTAGAGTCATCTCTTTATGAAGGTGATTACCGGAAAAGTCATTCGTCAAGGTATATGATGTTTCACGTCCACTTTGACTGTTTTTTCAGCGCCTACACAACGGCACCTTATACGCATTCATCCGACGCATATATGAAAAGTTATGGTTGTCGAAAGTTTTCAAAGTCTTTTTCTCCGAATACATGCATTGGAAATATTACACGCAAAGGTGCCCGACGCTTTAAGTCCACTTTAACTAGTTTTTTCAGCGCCGACACAACGATACCTTATACGCGTTGATCCGACGCACGTACGAAAAGTTATGGCTGTCGAGAGGTTTTGAGGCCTTTTTCTCCAAAGAAGACATTGGAAAAGCAACACATCAACGAGCCCGATACCTCACGACCGCACAGACTTCTTTTTGGTGCCAGCATGATGAAACCTTATGTGCATCGATCTGACACTCGCACGAAAGGACACGGTGGCCGAAAGAGTTTGAAGCCTTCCCCTGGGACGGTCGGACAGACAACTAGAGATCAACTCGTCACTAGCTACCTCGCAATCCCGCTCGCCACAACAATGAAGGACTCTTTCATACCCTCAACTTGGCTCGTAAAGCTCCTCACTCAGGGCAAAGCCTTCCCCCGCATCTTCACGTCCTCCGCGACACCGGCGACGCACCGACCCCTAGCCCCCGAGGGGGAGAGGTCGTCGACGCGCCGGCCGTCATGGACCAGAATCGTGAGCCATGGCCCATCTGGGCGGCGGCGCGGAGGCCCACGCGCGATTCAAGCAGTACGAGTACCGCGCCAACTCCAGCCTCGTCCTCACCATCGACTCCCGCCCCCGCGACACCCACGAGCCCACCGGCGAGCCGGAGTCCCTCTGGGGCAAGATCGACCCCCGGAGCTTTGGCGACCATGCCGCCCGGGGCAAGCCCGCTGAGCTCGAGGAGCGGCTCAAGAAGTCCGCGGACAAAAAGAGCAAGAAGAAGAAGGAGCGCGATCCCGCCGCCGCCATCGACCCGGACCACCGTAGGGACGCCAAGCGCCGCCGCGTTCAGCGGGAGGAGAGCGTCTTCTCCCTCGCCGACGAGGCCGTCTACCAGCCCAAGACCAAGGAGACCCGCGCCGCCTACGAGGCCCTGCTCAGCCTCATCCAGCAGCAGTTCGGCGGCCAGCCCCAGGACATCCTCGGCGGCGCCGCCGACGAGGTGCTCTCCGTCCTCAAGAATGCCAAGACCGCGCCGCCGAGGTGCTCTCTGTCCTCAAGAATGCCAAGACCAAGAACCCCGACAAGAAGAAGGAGATCGAGAAGCTTCTCAACCCCATCTCCAACCAGCTCTTCGACCAGCTAGTCGCCATCTGCCGGCTGATCACCGACTACCAGGACGCCAGCGATCCTGCTGACCCGGCTGCCGTGGATGGCAACGATGAGGCCCTTGATGACGACATCGGTGTCGCGGTGGAGTTCGAGGAGGACGAAAAGAAAAGTGAGAGAGAGAAAGGAAAGAGAGAGCGGGCTGCAATCTCACGTGAATGCAAGCCCGGCTTGCATCCGAGCGGGGTCCGGGAGGGCTTGTACCATGGGACGGCTGTGATGCAGCCGGACTCAGATCTAATGCCCCTTCCGCCAAGAAAATAAGGAAAGAGAGAAGCAAAGAAAGGAAAGAGAGAAAGAAAGAAAAGTAAAAAAGAAAAAAGCTCTTCTTTCACCAAAAGGCTCTCGGTATGCTCTCGGTACCCTCTCGGTATGCTCTCGGTATGCTCTCGGTACCCTCTCGGTATGCTCTCGGTACCCTCTCGGTATCCACTCGGTCGGAAAACACACTGCTTTTTCGGAAACACACCCTTGCAAAACCGAGACTTTTTGGCTTGCACCAAAAGGGTCTCGGTACCCTCTCAGTATCCTCTCGGTACCCCCTCGGTATCCTCTCGATATCCACTCGGTCGGAAAACACACTGCTTTTTCGGAAACGCCCCCTTGCAAAACCGAGACTTTTGGCCCGCGCCAAAAGGGTCTCGACATCGGCAGAAGGAGACTCTGCTAATGCGAACCACGGCACCGACAGCCCTTGCCAACCACGCCAGGATCCTAAGGCGTTTGCACCTCGGAATCCCAGCCGACCCAGGGGGTCCTGACCCGACTGGGAGGGGGTAACTGTGGGTGCAAAAATTGTACCGGACCGGATCAGAGCGGCATGGGCCCGCGTAACGGCCCAGGTGGGTAAGCCCGCCCGGGTTCATGGGCCCACTCTACGAGGCTCGCAGATCAAGCCCTCCCCCTTATTGGGCTCGAACAACGGCCCAATAAGGGCCCAACCAGGAGGCCCAGAACCAGTGCCACGTCATCAACGCCACATCATCACTGCCATATCGGGCACGTGCCTACGCTACAAAAGGACCCCCAAGGCATCCTGGAAGGGGGTTGGTCATTCGATCAGAGGAAGAGGGATTCCAGATCCAGAGCAAGTGCAAGAGCTTACTTCTCTCCTCCTAGTTACTTTTCTTGTTGCTCCGTGCAACCCCCACTGTAAAAAGCTTCTCTCGGCCTGTCGAGAGAACGCTCAACCCTTTATATTCATATTATAGTGAAGATCAGGTGGCACCTCTCGCCCGGAGACGTAGGTCGTAAGACCGAACTTCGACAACAACTCTATGTGTCATCTCTCTCCTTCTCAACTTTCTAATCTCTAACTCTACAAACAATCCAATTCAATCAAGGCTGTGGGATGGGATTCTCGATCAAGGCGGCTCGGAAATTTCCCCCCACAGCTGCTGCCCGCGTGTTGTCACCGACCACCCCTACCGACAACCGGAAACTAGCCGCCGCCCTTCCCAGTGGCGATAGATGAAGGGGACGGTGGCAGGCGACAGGTGGTGGGCGGCAACCGGGGTGGCGGCATCCCCCCTTGGGTTCATCCCATAACCATAGATCGTGGCCATTGGTTTTCGGATCGCCACCTGTCGCTCTCCAAATTGTCAGCGACTGATAGGGGAAATGATCATTAGTGGAGAGGAATCGAACCCTATTTACAGCCACTTAAAGTGGGTCCATCTGGAATCAACTCTTATTAAGGGTTGAACTTGTGCGGGTTGAAGGGTCGGTCCATGCCCAACATGATTTACAAAAATCTTAACCCGTTTTGCCCGTGGAACACATGGAAACCTGACCCGTGCTTGTCCATTCAAGTTACTCGGATTGCTGTGAAACATAAATGGCCAATTTGATGTGGGAGGAGACTAACCACGTGGGACAATATGGACGCAAGTGTCTGGTACGCAGGGTGTGTTGAAAATTTTCCCGTCAGGCATCGATCTGACAGGTGAGGTGACTTGACCTGAACGGCTGTGATCGAGGTGCAGCTGTGAGAGGGGGAGAGGCTGAGGTTTGGGACGAAGAGAACTCACAAGGATGAGGGCCTTGATGAACTGGTCGGTGTAGTAGTCCGGATCGGAGTTCTGCAGGGACAGCAGAACCCCTATCATAGTCTTCTCCTCCTCCCCCTCGCTCTCCCTCCGCTGCTCTTCAATCAGACCCTGCAAGCACGCGTCCATTGCCTCCTCATGCCTCGCCAGCTTCCGCTCCATCCCCTGCAGATCCATCCATCTCAACACCGGCACGAACTCCCGGGCGTTCGACGCCGCCGCCAGGACGAAGGTCTCCTCCAGCATCAGCCGGAACCTCCGCGCTTCCTCCGACTCCTCGCCGTAGTACCTCTTCCCGGCCCCCATCCTCATCAGCGCGTTCAGCGACAGGCCGAACAGCCTCGACTTCAGCTCCACCCTCGTGGACCCGTACCCCCCGGCCGGGGACTGCCGGAAGAGGCGGCGGGCCATCTCCCGCACCTCGCCGGCCCTGACGTCGGAGAAGGAGGCGATGCGGTGGGAGGAGAGGACCTCGGTGGTGGCGATGCGGCGCATGTTGCGCCAGTGGGGCCCGTAGTTGGCGGCGCCGAGGACGGTGTAGTCGTAGGTGAGGTGCTTCCAGCCGGGGAGCTGGGGCCGGTTGGCGAAGGCGACGTCGTTCTTGGTGAAGCACTCGTCGGCGAGGGCGGGGGAGGAGACGACGAGGACGGGGCGGGAGCCGAAGCGGAGGAGGAGGATGGGGCCGCGGCGGGCTGAGAGGCGGGCGAGGCCTTGGTGGAGGGGTTTCTTGAGGAGGTGGAGGTGGCCGATGATGGGGATCGAAGGGAGAGTCGGCGGGAGGTTCTTCTTCTTCTTGTTCATGGAGGATGAGAAGAGGAGGGTGATGCTGATGAGGAGGAGCGCGAGGCAGAAGGCGAGGTAGGAGAAGATGGCGTCCATGGCGGATTCTGATCAAGAGGTGACGCCGGTGAGAGAGCTGGTGCGCGGGACATGGATGCATTTTCCCCCGTTTGTAGAGCTCGGAAGTAGAGCGTATGCCACACACGTGTCCATCAGACCACGGATGTCAAGCCAAAACGCTTGATTAAGACCGAATAGGACTCACTTATTGATTTCGGCGGGGCGCTCATCACAGCCGCATATAGTCGGCTGGAGTACGATTCCATCGTGTGGATGTGATGTAAGCCTGGCCCACCGATCAGTGCCCCACCGACTGGACAGAGGCAATCTGAACTCATAATTACTTAGTAATAATAACTTGTAGGAAACAAGGGAATACCTGGATGAACGTGATGCACATCATTAGCACAGACGACACCATATACGTCAGAAGAATTGTGCAATCTGAGTGATTGCAATTCACTCATCCACGTGTGATTTATTTAGAGAGAGAATGAGAGAGTACTAATTATCTTTCTAATTAAAATCAAATGATCATTAAATGCTATTGAATTTGTATTTATCATTTTTATAGTAGGGTTTTAATATAATTTATGAGAAAGAGAGAGACGTGATCACATAGAGAATGATTCTTGCTTTTCGAAAGTAGTCCATGTGTCACAACATGAGAGAGAGGGCTCTATTTTAGTATTATACTATTAGATATGTATAGAACCTAGGGGTGGCAATGGATCGGATTCGGGCATAGTTGAGACATAGGTATAAGGATAAAGCACCCAATCCGAACCCGACCTATTTAATAAACGAGTCAAAAACTTAAATCCAAACCCGACCCGTCTAATAAACGGGTTGACCCGACCCGACCCATTAAACCCGTTTACTAAATAGGTCGGGTTGGCTCGGGTTGGGTCAACATAGCCCATGAAAACCTGTCGGGTTGGTCAAGATGGGTCGGGTTGGGTCGGGTTGACACGACCCATTTGGTAAACGGGTCAATCAGGTTATAAGTACAAACCCAAACCTGACCCATTAAATAAACGGGTCAATCGGGTCAGCCTGTTTATGACCCGAACCCGTTTAGACCCAACCCAAACCTGCTAACTTTGGGTCGGGTTGGCAGGTCGGGTCAAGGTTTGCCACCCCTAATAGAACCCTCTCCAAAATTATGTTTTAACTACAGTTCCTATAATAGTTTCGGTTGAGTTCCGGTTCTTCTAACTAACTCGTTAATAAATAATGATCCTTCCCATTTTTCCAAATCCCAAAATCATCTTTTTTCTTCTTCTTCTTCTTCTTCTTCTTCTTCTTCTTCTTCTTCTTCTCTCTCTCTCTCTCTCTCTCTCTCTCTCTCTCTCTCTCTCTCTCTCTCTCTCTAACATGGTAGTGGCGGGGCAAAGGCGGTTGGGAGCAAATGTGACGAAGGCGGCGGACGTGAGTGGCGAATGTGGCAGCAAGCATGAGCTGCGAAGTAAACAACGACGGCAGCAGCAAGAGTCGTAGCGGGCGTCGACGAACAACAAAGACGAGAAGTCACGGGGGCAGGGTCGGCCCTAAGGTTTTGGGGGACCTAAGCGAATTCAAAAAATTGGCCCCCTCATACATATTAATACAAGAAAAATTTTAAGTATCATTTTTTTTTTTTGCACGTATCCATACAAAATTTGCTTTGATATATAATTACAAAAATCAATTACTAAAATTTGCTTACATCGAATACGATCACAAGAAATTATCAGAATAACCTAAAAGATAAAACAAGACAAGCAAGTTTTTGTTGATTCATACTTCAGCAAAATCCAGTTCACTAAAACTTATACTAAAACATATTTGGGATCTCAATTTTGACTATTGATTAATTGATCATTAGGTTTCGAAGACGATCACACTCGGAACACCGTCTTCCGTGATCAATTGATCTCTTGATCCCCGTGATTCCATCTACCTCAAGGCCCCTCAATGGACTCAATCCTTCGGAAGATGGTACAAGAGCCATACAAGATATTCAGATCTTAGAGAGAAATAAAGAATTGAAGTAGAAGTGTAGAACTAGAAGAATTGGTTTCTAAATGTCACAAGTTGATGGTCTTATGACTCATCTCATCTCAATAAGCTTATGAACTGAATATATTTATGAAGAATAACAAAAAAAGAACTAAGATTTTTTTTTTTGTGAAACAATGAAACACTACCTCTGATTAGATTTGGGTGGATCAAATCACGCCACAGAGGTCGGAGCTCAGAGACTTGAGGATGTCATGGCGCCTGGCGTTGGCGAACGGTCTGGCACGGAACAGGGGTTCCAGGCTTTCCGCAGTAGTTTAGCCGTGCTGCATGCAGGCGCATCAGGTAGGTAGGTGGCTAGCAACCCTCTCCTTTCTCTCTCGCAGTCCGCCACAAAGGGTTTTTTTTTTGGGATGAAGACGGACACATGTTAGGTCAAAGTTTTTATTTTATTGTTTATACTTGGTTGTCCCCCCCCCCCCCCCCCCCCCCCCCCCAAGTATTTGGACTTGGCTGTGGGGCCCCCATTGGGGAAAATTAATTGGGGGCCCTAGGCAGTTGCCTTGCCCACCTACCTCCAGAGCCGAGCCTGATAGGGGGACGTACGGGTTCTATTTAGGTCTAGGTTTGGGATTTCTAGGTCTAATATTTATCCCATGGCATATAGATATTAGGGTTTATGGTTAGGTTTAGAATTCGGTTTAGTTTTAGGGAGAGTTACATAAAACATAAATTTGAAATAAGATAAGGGATATATTTTCGTCCAAGGGATTCGAGCTCAAATAAAAAGATTGTCGGGACTGCATCTTTAACCATCTTCGAAAAAGATGGAGAGCTGGGTTGGAAATCTTTTGTAGATTTGGTTACAACTAATGCATGAAAGATGACTCATCATGCTTTTAGGATTGAACTTGGCAGGGCAATGCTATTTGAACAAGCTGAGGGACAAACTGCTGACAACTCCACGTGAGGTGGAGAACCAGCACCTCCTGATTGGCAGGGCTATGGGCCATGGGATGAACCCTAGGAGATGCTACGTACATGCTCGGGTGGTGGCTGGCATAAGACGGCCAAGGGGCCGTCGCTAGGTTGTAGATGGTTGGCAATGGCGGGCTGTGGCTGACAGGATGATGACAGGAGTGCGGTGGTTGGCTCCTATAGTCCCGCCAATCAAGAGATGCTAGCTCTCTTCTTCACGTGGATTATATTATCAATCAGATTGTCCAACAGTTTTTTCTAATAGCATTACTCTCACACAACTTTACAACATAAGAATTTCCAACAACAAAAAAAAAAAAACGATAATATAAGAATTCGTCAAAAATTTTGGTTTTCACTCTAGAAGTGTCAGCGATCCATTCCTCCTTTTCCTTAGTCTGTATTAGATGTAGTGTTACTATTAATCCCACCTTGATTGTGGTTTTGTAATGATGTGCGTTCTCTCCTTAAATAAGGAGAGGTAGTCTTATGTAATGAAATCAATACAATGAGTTTTCTTACCAAAATCATAGACCACGACATCTTTTAACTAGACCACGGCAGGCTCGCTCTGCGGCGCTGGAGCTTTGTCTTCCAGAGAGCGATCGACCTCGCCCATGTGCTCATCGAGAGGGGGAGCCATCGATACGGGAATGACCGCAATAGGCTTGGCTATGCTCGTTGTTGCGTCGACGCCAGCAAGGGGAGGAGTCGCCATGAAGATCGGGGGAGAATGGCGTGAAAGGCGATCTTGTAGGGAGAGCTCTTTCAAAGTATAGGTGAGTAAAGACTCACCCACCCCCTATTTATAGAGTCATTAAAGGCAGGTGTAACGATAAAAGGATTAAATGGCGAGCACGGCATGCGAGGCGGTGCAGAGGCGGCCGACGTGATGACTCTCCTCTCCTGATCTCATATCGTCACATGTCCTCGCGCGTGCGCAAGAACTGAGATGACGCCAGCAGCATCCCATCTGACAGAATCATGATTGATCTCCGACCAACCGATACGTGATACGAGTCACGGTGACGTACAACGTCAATTAATGCCGCATAATGATGTTTGGGCTCCTCGGGCCCCGGTCCTGCGTCGCATTAATAAGATATGATGGGCAACGATACGAATCCTCATAGCTTACGTCGACCTTGTTTTCGGGTGACATCCTTGTTTATCTCCCGGACAGGCTTCGGCCATGCTGGACACTCGCCGATCCGGGAGCGGGTAATGATGGTGCCCGAAAATTTAGCGCCAGCCCGCCATCCTAGCACATGAGGCCGCCTTCGAGTGGAGACGTCGTCCCTCCATCCCACGGTATGGGAACCATGGACGTTGCTCGCGGCGTCGCCAATCACAACATCAGCTCGCTCATGGAATACTGCCTCTTAGAGAACTCAATGAGAACTTAAGAAAGATTATCACCCACAACTCGCTCAAGAGCTCGCATAGATAGCACGCACGATCAGCTCGCCAAAGATCAGCTCGCGCGCGATCAGTTCGCCCGCGATCAGTTCGCCCGCGATCGATCCGCACATGATTAGCTTGCCAAAGATCAGCCCACACGTAATCAGTTCGCCCACGATCGATCCACACACGATCAACTCGCCTGCGACCAGAAGGAGATCACATTCTTCTTTAGAAAGCTGAAATTATTTGTCTTGATGCCACCCCATGGAGCGGGATGAGATCAACTCGCATGCGACCAGACTGCATGTGATCAGCTCGCACAGGACCAGACCACATGCGATCAGCTCGCTCGTGAGTTCATCTACCTGCTCGTAGGTATCCCCTATAGTAAGGCGGTAACCGATCGACAAATGTCTGCAACCCTGTGAAACTACGTGGGCGTTTGTGGGCCAAGTTTGCAGACAGGAGTCGGTCCCGGTCATCTCCGACTACAGTCTTCAAGAGCATCCACCTGGCACAGACGGAACATGTGCATCCACTCTAACGGTCTCAGACCGCCATCTGGCTGGCAAGGCGATAAGCCCCATTAAGGAACCACGTGGGTTGGCACGAGGAGGTATAGAAAGTGCGAGAATGAACGACGATGTGTCAGCCTCTTGTGATCTGCAAAATGGTTATAAAGGTACTATGACCCCTGGCTCCCAAGGACATTTTCGAAATTCTAAAACGAAGCCCATTTCTTGATTCTCGACTTCCCCATTCGAACCTTCTTTGACTTGAGCATGAGGGTCTGCACTCCTTAGGGAGCCAGCCGTTCACATGATTTTCTTATCTTGTAGGTCGAGTGATCTCCCACTAGCGAATCTTTCCCCCGACAATATTCTCTCTTCATCTCTCTTTGTAACGTGATATCAGAGCCCATCGTTATGACCTAGGGTTTTGGTGTTCTTCTCCAACCTCGGCCTCCTTGATCGCCGTCGACGGTGACTTTGACAAGGCTGGGAATAGTAAACCTTATTTCTTGTTTGGTCTCCCTCCTGACTCGAGTCTTTCCTCTAGAGATCTACCTTGCCATCGTCTTCGATAGCGGACCCATACGAATCCTATCTCTGCCTCTTTGAGATGTCTCTTTGTCATCTGGTCCCTCTTCTCGGATCAGACAGACTCGCCAACGAGCAGCACTTGTAGCCTCCCACCGGATCTACCTCGTAGACCTTATCTGTAGACCTCACTCCGTCGTCGTCGAACCTCGTTTCGTCGCCGGATCTACAGACCTCACTTAGTCGCTGACCTGATCAGACATCGTGGGCCAGGCCTTATCCGACAGATCTGCAGCCTCCGTCGTCAGATTTGTAGCTAGACCTTGTCGGATCTGCCTCTCTGACGAGCTCCAGACCTCTCCTATATTTGTAGGGCTTCTCTAGATCTGTGATCACCAGCGCGAGCTCGAGTCCATACTTCTCCTCTGCGCCCGACCACCTTGACATCTAGTCGTTGTCCTGTGCTCTGTGCTCGTCGAAGCCCTATGACGTCCGATTCGGCCGCCCATGCCCTGCGCTCGCCTTCGCCTGCGCCGCCAGATCAGGCCGCTGTCACCTGTGCTCCAGATCCGACCGCCGACGTCACCTTCGGCTGCTCCCGGCCGCCTCCTCTCTGTTGCCCACCGCCCGACCGACCTTCCACTTTAGATCTACTGCAACAGCTCACCGAACTTCCTTCTTCAGATCTGCGGCAAGCTCTGGTTCCAGATCGAGATCTACTTTCCCCGCGTTGTCCTCCTCCCTTGCTTCACGCTAGATCTGCCACGCACGAACTCCTCCTTCACCTCTTTCTTTGCTCCTCGTAGCCCACATCACCTCCTCTCTGCATGACCGCTCTCCCCGATTCATCTGCGTTGATCGATGCTGATCCTCGCCTGTGTGTGTTGCCCTATCAGCTTCCTCCAGGCTGACGTCGATGGCTCCTTCACAATCTGCAGCCAGACCTGGTGCCGTCTGTCCTATACCTCGCAAGCTCTCCTCCGCAATTGGATCTCGAGAGGTTCTTATCGCCGGATCAAGACCTGGTGTTCGGGATTTGATCGATGCTGGAGATCTCATGCGAGATCCTTTCACCCACGAGATCTTTCTTGAGATTCACATGTTTCCTCTGCTAAACACCGCGAGGGTTTTGATCCAGACAAGAGAGCCGGCAAGATCTGGCCTTGACTGAGTCCTCCTCCTCTTCTCCTCATACCGACCTCTGTAGGCCTCCTTCACCTCTATCGAGGATATCTCTTGGCCTCCTTCACCTCCTCTTAGATTTGTGTTGGCACCATCCTCACATCCTACTGCACACATGATCAGTGCCGATCAGATCACAGCACGACATGGCCCTCTTCTCTGCTATTGCCTGTCGGTTCTTGGCTACGATCTGATGCTCGGTCCTCTCTATTTGCCGACAATCTGATCATGGAGAACCTCTGGACCATGCTTGCCGCTCTCTCTCTCTCTCGCGCGCTTTGGTCTGCCCTAGATCATACCCCCCCTTTCATGCACGACCTACCGATCTTTTTTTTTTTTTTTTTTTTTTTTCTGCAGGCCTTTCCACCTCTTTGGGATTAATCCTGCCTGCATCGAGCGCTTTGTCGGCCTACCTGGTGCTTTACACTCCATCGCCTGCACTTTGTCGGCCTGCACTCTGCCGGACCGGCTGCTTGCGCCCTACACTCTGCCAACCAGCCCGTGCCTTGTCCGTCTCCTGTGCCTGGCCCCGGCTATAAAATCCTCTTTTTAGGGTTATGCAACCCTATAAGAGCTATGACTTTATTCTCTTTCTGCTTGACTGCACACGGACCCTCAGATCTATTCTCTCTTGTCACACTTGTGCCGGCTCTCGGATCCTCTCTCTTTTCTGTTGTGTGACCTTATCAGATCTATGGCTCTATCATAATTCTCCTTGGTTGCACGGGCCCTCATATCTCATCTCTCCTATCACACTTGTGCCGGCTCTTAGATCCTCTCTCCCTGGTAGTGCGACCTTATCAGAGCTATGATTCTATTTCGTCTCCCTCGTCTATGATGATTAAGATCTTCTATGAGGTGTCGAGTGCTTGCTTCGGCTGAGTGCTTGCCTCCTATGAGGTCTTATGCATCTACCTCTCTTATCTGATCTCTCCCATTTCGACCTCCTTCATTGCTGGCTTTCATCTCCATCGGTTTCCTCCACTTCGATCCTTAGTGATCATTACCAGTTTCCTGGTTGACCTGCTTATATGTTGGTCGGGTTCTCTCGGTTGTTCTGCTTGCATGTCAATCGAGTTCCCAGGACGACTTGGTTGCTTGTCTTTACTTTACACAAAAAAAGGATATTGATGTATTTTTTTTCTTTTATTAAGCAAACTAATATCGGTTTATACCTTACATTAGTTTGACGAGGGGTATTAGATGTAGTGTTACTATTAATCCCACCTTGGTATTTGTATTATAATGGTGTGTTCACTCCGTATATAAGGAGAGGTAGTCTTATGTAATGAAAGCAATACAAGGAGTTTTGTCCCCAAAATCCTATTCTCTCTTCCTCTCTCTTTATAACAATATGAGTTAATATGGAAGTTAATCTTTAAAAGATTATCCATTTCCTCCCAACCATGGTTGCAGATTCCCATCATTTTTTAGCATTTTTCCCCAGAAAACTCTTTGTGATTCCAGATAGATAATATTCATGGATGGGGCTATATACGTCACTCAGAGCTATGATTTTAACGACGGGCGTCATGACGAGTCATGACCGCCATCATGAATCCCAAAAGCCCATAACATGCATCATAAAAAATATTGTACCAACGGTCTTCAGATATACATCAGTACATATGTATTTTATACCAACATGTATTCTGCTTCTGTCGGAAATATATATATATATATATATATATATATATATATATATATATATCGATGAAAATTAGATGCCGTCGGTACTAATATTTATTAATTTTGTAAAGTATTATTATATTACCGACGGAATATAATTGTCCGTCAGTGTTAATATTTATTACCGACGGAAATATGAAATCGTCGCTATTTGCTTTCTCGACGTCATTTTTCCCGACGGTCAGTGATGAAAATTTTAATCATCGCCATAAGTATATACATACAAAAAATTAATTTTACTGACGAAATATTTTCGTCGATAAAAATAGTTTTTCCTGCAGTGCAAGTGCCTGCACTGTGGCAAGGCTGGACATTGGAAGCGGGCCTGTAAGGTGTATCTGAGTTAGAAAACTCCATATATGACCTCACATTCCTAAACATGGTTGGTGGTTCAATCTGTTCTGCACTTGGATGCAGATTGAGGATACATAGACTGTATGCTGTAATTGGATTGTAAATATTTTAGGGGACCATAGAGAGGATTGAAGATCGGGACATACAACTGAGGAGTCGTCAAGGAGAAATAGTTATCGTGGAGTGAATCGAATGCAACATCAATTTTTTTCTAGTTTATTACAGTCATTTCTATATTATATTGAATAATTAATCGTTTATTTCTATGAAATAGTTGCTTTAGTTTGATGGTTTTTATATAAATAACTATATATATATTGTGCATCTGTCTCCAACTAGATATATATAACTGTGAATTAACCATAAGATGAGTTAACTCTAACCCTAATGTTTAAAGGACTAGCCTTTATCAAGATAGAATGATTATGTATTGGTAAGATGGTAGACCTATAAACTTCATATCCAACTCAGATAATATAGTTAAAGAGACGCTAGTTAAATTTGAGTGATACTTAAGCCATAAAATCATAACCTAGTATGATGACCTCTTAGTAGTGGGAGCAATGTTGGGTTACGGGATTGTTCCTATGTGGACTATAAGGAAATAGTTCGATAACATAGGGAGCTGATTTGAAAGTCGAGATGCAATCTGTATAAGTGTTACGGACCAAAGCAGATATCCCATGTAGGTTCGAATGATCATTTAAGGTCACGAGTAGGATATGGAAGCATATTGAATAAGTTATTCATAAGGTACCAGATGTCTAGTAGAGATTGAATTAAGGACTAATTAAGCAATGCTCTAGGGGTGAAAGATTTAAGATAGATCCCAAATTAGTAGCATTAACATAAAAGCTGTTAAAGTCAGATTTGGAACTAGTAAGGTTGTCATACTGAAGTGTGTAGTTCCTCGTATGAGGGGACTCATATTAGCTATAAGCACAAGTATTAGACCAAGTATCTGAGTAACAATTGGCCTAATGTGCCTTAACCAACTCAACCATTTAGGCAGTAAGAATGATAGTGGGAGCGCTAGTCTATATGATTAGGCCACGGATCTCAGATGGATCACACATATAGGGCAATCAGTGGGATGTATGAGTTGGATAATTAGGTAATACAAGTGTGCGGATACTCTGCAATCTTATAACAAAAGTATTAGAGACAAGTACTGGGCATACTAGTAGAAGCAATAGAAAGGATTGACAATTTGGACAAGTAGGAGATTATTGGGATTATTGTATTCTATATGCCAATTCCAGCAATGATGATACTTGATTAGGATCACATCATAAACACTTACACACCATAATGCATGACAAGCATAAATCCACTAGTCCATATTAGTATAGTCGAGGTGACTTAGGTATGTGTGGGGGAGGATTTTGGTCGTCATACGTAATCTCCCTCCAACAGTCGATTAAAGGTTTTACCATTCAGGATGTGGCGCGCTGAGCTGTCATATGCTTAGTTGTCACACTAACACTATATAGTAGAGAGAAAGAGAGAGAAAATTGACACAGGGTGTGATGACAGAGTTCGGCCGAAGCCTATGTCTCCGTGCGGTAAGATACAACCTTTGAATCCACTATTTGTCTGTGTAAAAAGTAGAACTACTCTCGACAGACCGAGGAGTGCTTATACTAGAGTCTGAAAACCATAAAGCTCTGGGATCTCTAGAAAACAGAAAGTGGGAGTGTAGTCTGGAATTCTGGATCTGGATTATTTATAGGGTTGGCTATTTATAGGTATTTGGTTTGTGGGGAATATTCCCAGGTATATCCAGGGTTTTGGTAAATACCCGGGAGGGGATTCACTAGACTCCAAACAATGTGCGCGGGCCCTAGATAGGGCTGCGGGTCCCACATTCGTCTTCGTGGGACTCAGGTAGGGCTGCAGGTACCACTGCCATCTTTGTGGATCCCAGGCAAGGCTGCGGGTCCCATTGTCGTTTTTGTGGACCCATGGTAGGGCTGTGGATCCCACTATTAGCTATTAACCAGTTGTGTACCCACAATATGCGGATGAGATCTACGTATAGTAGATATGAGTCACCATATACACTCGGGTAGGCTCGCAGTCGGTTGCTAGACTGGACACCTAGTTTATAAGACTGTAACGCACTGACCTTCTCTGTAGGAGAGATGGTCTATATCGACTAGCAGTATGAGATACCAAGTCAAGCAGTGTTGATATAATCGTAATACATCGAACGAAATCAAGAGAAAACTGATCTTAACAACTGTCACTCAAGACCGTAGGACCTCTAGTGCTAGTTGACTAGAACCACAATCCTAGGATATGTTGTGAACCCTTAGTTTATTATTTACTACTTTGACTAGGGGGGCAAATGGGTCATGTCGGGTCGGGTTCGTGTCGTGTCTAGTTTCGGGTCGTGTCCAAAACCCCTAGACCCGGACCTGACCCATTTAACTAATCGTGTCTAGATTCTAAACCCGTACCTGACCCGTTTATAAACGGGTAGACCCGATAAGACCCGTTTACCACACGAGTTTATTCAGTTGACCCAATCCAACCCGATCTGACTCAACCCGACATTATTTGATAGACCCGCTGATACTATATATCATAGTATCAGATTGCGGGTAGACTCGACTCGACCCTACCCGACACGACTTGGTGAATTTTAAATGGGTCTTCCCAGGTCTACCATGTCCAGACCCCAAAACCGGACCTGACCCATTTATTAAACGTGTCTATATATCGTGTCGACCAGTTTACGACCCAAACCCGATAACTTCGTGTCGGGTCTGCCATGTCATATCTGAATTTGTTAGCCCTAACTTTGACCTTCCAAATAGTACGGTCTGTCACAGACCTAAACCTGTGTAGATTGGGTGGTTTATATTAGGTTTTAGAAAACATATGCAGTTTGTAGGAATTCTATATTCCCCTAGGGGAATTAGGTGTCTCATTAAGTAACTCTCATGAAGGATTGATCACTAAGGCTGGTCAGCCGTACTCGTACTAAGATAGTATCACAAAGTTTTGAGAAGTACTTAGGACTCAAGTAGGAAAACTAATATGAGATGGACAATCGGTACTGATTTTAGTTAGTTTCACAAACACCAGATTGGAAGATTCAAGTGCAGTATAATAGGATAAAGGGTACTCACATAAATACTAATAGCCTTGGAGTGCAACAGTACCTTAGTAGTGATTATAGACATTGTTCACTGGTATGGCTTAGGTCAAGGCATTAATGGGAGTCAAGGTTATTAAGGTCCCGAAGATTTCAACTCCTAGCCACCTCTAACAGTCAAGCGAATCTTGCCCAATTCCATTAGGGTTTACTAATAGTGGTTGAGTCCATAGTGACCGATAAACCTAAGGGCATGTGGATTAAGAGATAGAGCTTAGGCTTACCTAAGTGGTTCCTTTTGTAGATCCTCTATCGGAGGAAAGCCTAGTTTGACTAGGGTTTCTTGATCAGTGGGACATACCTAGTGGGCCCTAGACTCATGGAATGAAGACATAAATATTGAAGTATGGAAGTTAGTCATGTATGACCTCTAGGGTTTTCTAGGATCACTACGTCTTGACTAAGTTGACTTTCTTCAAAAAAGTCATAAGTACCAACTAAGGGCTAAGTTGAACCTCGAACATTTTAGAAAAAGTCATTAGAGCCTAGTTAAATAGACTTTAATGGCTCTCCTAAAATTTAGAAGGTGCCATAAGTGATCGAGGATGGATTGCGACTCCATCTATCTCTTTGGTCAACATCTTAGTTGACTAATTCAGGATTGATATTAAAAGATAATTAATTAATTATTTTTATTTTATTGATTTCTTAGTTGGATTAGGATAAGCCATGGTGCAAGTTAGGGTTTGACCATAGTCATGCCAGACTAACAAGTGCGAAAAAAAACCTTCTCGACTTAAGTTGGTGCTAGAACCGGGGGTGAAACTTGAGGCATTATTAACTACCCATATGGATCCTACCCATGTGAATATCGGCCAAGGGATAAGCCCTGGCTGAAATCCACTAATGGATAAGAATCATAGGAGATTTATGGGAAGTGATCCAAGGGATCTCTATTCCCCCAAAATAGGAAATATCTAAAGGGAATTTCAACCTTATCTAACCCCTAGTCACCCCCTTTGTCTCCAATCCCAAGGAAAAACCAAAACTCCCCTCCCTTGTAGAGGTTCATCCAAGAGAGAAGATAAGGAGAAAAAGAAAAAAAGAAAAAGAGAGAAAAAAGAAGATGAAGAAGAAAGGTCTTCATCCCCTTCGGGCTTCCATACCTCGGATCATTTCATCTTCATCAAGCATCTTTGCGAGGATCTTGAAGAATAAGAGGACTCCCACAAGTCCACTATCAAGCTCGTGTGTGTGGGATAGGTATTGAATTGTGGTGGTAGCAAGATCGCAACTCCGATTACTTCTTTATCGACGGATCTTCAACCTTAAGTATCTATAAGTCCTAAAAGATAACCATCTCATAATCCTTAGATATTGTGGATGAATATTGATTCGATTAATTTTCTTTTACCATGATAATTTATAATTAATTATTATCTAGGTACAGTGCGAATTTGGATTTGATCCAATTTAAAAAAATTTGCATTCTAAATTTTCGCAGGATAGTCAGAACCAGCTTAATTCCTATGCCATCTTTTACATAGCTGATATGCTTCCGCCACGCGCTCATCGGACCAACACCTTATTGGTTGTGTTATTACACAATTTTTTTAGTATATTAAACTTGTTTTTTAGGACACTCGCACATACTCACCCCCTTAACGTGGGGCTTAATTGCTAGTTAGTGGTTTGGACTGACCCTATTTGGGAGATACTCATTCTATGAGTAGACTCTCTTGTATGGTGACACAAGAGTTGGAGTACGGGTATCGGTTTTGGAGTACGATCGGAGTGGTGGAGTTAATCGTTGTGGTTTCTTTTTTGTAGTAGTAGTTTGTTGACCTTCTGTTATCATTGTCGGAACTGTATCCTTGTTATTGGAATGAGATTATCGTTTTAGTTTTAGTTTGGTGGTGGTTGATTAGTACATATTATCACTTTCATCTCTTGGTGATCCTCCGGTATATCTTTGTATCTCTCGGGTGGGTTAACGTTGTTCTCTAGGTCGTGGGTGTATTCTATGACAGAAGCAAGGAGAGGGTTTGCCGAGTCCGACAAATAGTGACCATTGCATGGTGTATTCTACTAATCCAACTATTTGATTACCTGGTGAATCCGTGGTTTTGGGTGTATTGGTGTATCATATTCTTTGTGTGTTTGTGTAATTTTTGCAGGGTTTCGATCCTCAAACTTCGAGTATCATTCTGAGGGTTGAACGGATCCCCAACAGCTAGTGTTACAAACTAAGCTGTAAAGACGTTGACAATATTACAACTGCGCCCAAAATTCAGGGGATAAACCTTTAATTTACCTTAATTTTTATTTGGAAATTGCTCTCTCTCTCTCTCTCTCTCTCTCTCTCTCTCTCTCTCTCTCTCTCTCACACACACACACACACACACACACACACACACACACACACACACACACACACACACACACACACACACACACACACACACACACACACACACACACACACACACACACACACACACACACACACACACTGAGAAACTTGCCATGGAGTGGGCTACACACACACTGAGAAACTTGCCATGGAGTGGGCTAGGATGGTTTCATTTTTCTCTCGTAAACTCCCTGGTACTTCATATACCCTATGTAGACCTCTCCTTGACACTCGGATTTTGGGGCGAAAATCTAATAGCGGTATCAGAACGAGGTTCCACCCAACCAGCTGATTTAGTCGGACCAAGTGTGGTCAGATTGTGCTCAGGTGTACCTCTTCCCCTAATGCCGCCTCACGAGACGGGGCCCCTCGGAGTTTGTCCATCTCTAGCTAGCCTTGTGTGGGGTTGCATTGGGTTAGTCTTACATCGACCATGATGCTGATCTTCTCTTACGATCTGGGTTTTGGGGCAAGAGGGTTTCTAACATGAAGGAGGTGGCGCGACAGCCGCCTCGAGCCCTTTCATAAATAAATAAGAAAAACCCAAACAAACACACTGATAAATTAACTATATATGAAAAGACAGCAAACAAATAACTGCTTTAATAAAACATTTATTCGTCTTGTTTACTCTTATTCAACCTCATGCACGTACACATGCCCCCCCCCCCCCCCCCCCCCCCTGCAAATGAATCAGAGCCCTGAGAGAACATCGATCATGTTCTCGCGTGGCCTGTACATGGCCTCTAAAGGAATGGCTTTCGGTAGGGTCATCGCCGAACCCTCGCTCATGTCCACCTCTTCCTCCCCGACCCTCTCCCACTCAAAGCACTGTATGAGGGTCCCCAGCTCAAACGCCACCACCCGCATGGCGAGCGCGTCACCCGGGCACCGCCGCCTCCCCATTCCGAACGGTATCATCAGCCCGCGCAGGTCCTTTTTCTCTCCCTCAAATCTCTCCGGCATGAACTTGGTGGGCTCCACCCACGTCTCTGGGTCCCTGTGAATGGCGTACGCGTTGACCAACAGCATCGTGCCACGCGGGACGTGGTAGCCTCCGACGGTGCAGTCCTCCGACGATTCGTGTGGCACGAGGAGCGGGCCCGCCGGATACAATCGGAGGGTCTCGGTGGCGATGCACTCAAGGTAGGGGATGCCAACGAGATCCGACTCTTGAAGCAAGCGTCCCTTCTCCACGTGCGCGTCGATCTGACCTCGTGCCTTCTTCAGTACCTCTGGATGGTTGAGGAGGAGCGACAACGCCCATTCCAATGTATACGATGAAGTGTGGGTTCCAGCTGACAGCAAGCCCTTCACAGATAGTCAACAGAATTATTAGAGCCAAACAAATTTTGACACGTGAACAGATTAGATCCCGACGTACGGTTTCGGGCCCTCCATTAGATCCCGACTTACGATTCGGATTAGATGGGGAGTTAAAGCAATGGTGCCTACATTAAATGCAGATTTTTAATATGGGCTTTTAATACGTGCATTTAATGCGGACACCATTACTTTAACTCCCCATCTAATCCGAACCGTACGTCGGGATCTAATGGAGGGCCCGGATCATAAGTAACTATATGAGTAAGAGGCCATGAGTAAGAGTAACCCTCCCCATATATATATATATATATATATATATATATATATATATATATATATATATATATATATATATATATATATATATATATATATATATATATATATATATATGGCATGTTTTAATGCGGCATGCGGTACGTGCGGCACCGCACCGCAACCGTCTGATGCACGTGCTGCGTGCATCGCATGCACGCAACGATGCATTAGACGACTGCGGTGCGGTGTCGTACTTACCGCATGCCGCATTATAGCATATATATATATATATATATATATATATATATATATATATATATATATATATATATATATATATATATATATATATATATATATATATATATATATATATATATATATATATATATATGGGTCAGGATCGGATGACCTAGCAAAATTTGACCCAGCAAATAACCCTGCACCCTTTGAGGCACCTAGAGGTTTTAGAATGGGCTGATTTTTTGTAGACATGTTGTCTATGATATGTTGATCATCCTCACAAAAAATCAGCCCATTCTAAAACCTCTAGGTGCATCAAATGAGATCTTCAAATCAACGGATAAAATTGACAGTCAAAAATCATTGATTTGAATAGCGCATTTGATGCACCTAGAGGTTTTAGAATGGGCTGATTTTTTGTGAGGATGATAAACATACCATAGACGACATGTCTACAAAAAATGAGCCCATTCTATAACCTCTAAGTGCATCAAAGGGTGCTGAGTTATTAATGGGTCAAAATTTGCTGGGTCATCCGATCCTGACCCTATATATATATATATATATATATATATATATATATATATATATATATATATATATATATATATATATATGGGGGAAAATCTTCGTGCCGACCCGAAGACTCTCGCAGCACCAGTCAATTGGAGTTGAAGTTGACGTCGAAGATCGTTGGTCGATCTGTTGATTGAAGTTGAAACCTTTTGATATGTCAGAAGAAAGTGATATGCAATCAGAGAGATTGTGACACGAGATGTGATCTCGGAGTTCAGCCGAAGCCTACGTCTCCGTGCTATAGGGAGCAACCCGAATTCACTAATACTTCAGTTGAAGTGATCTCGACAGGCCGAGTGTCATTGAAAACCCTCTGATCTCTTCTAAGGAGAAAAGAAGATCAAGGAGAGATGGTAGATCAGAAGTTGAAAATCCCAGAGCTCTGGTTCTGAAAGTCAGATCTCAGAGTGGAAATCAGAATTTTTAGATCCTTTTACATTCGAAGGCTCTGCTATTTATAGGATTCTCTGGTGGGAATTCTGGGTTAAATGGCGGTTTCTGCCGTCGTATCTGGGGATTCTCCAGGTAAAGCTAGCGGGCCCCGCTACCGTCTTCTGGGGGATTCCACAGGCTCGTGGGCCTTCCGGGCAGGGCCGGTGGGTCCCGCGGTGATCCTCGTGGGCCCACCAGGCAGGGCTGGTGGGTCCCATGGTAGTCTTCGTGGGCCCACTAGGCAGGGCTGGTGGGTCCAGTGGTAGTCTTCGTGGGCCCACCAGGCAGGGCTGGTGGGTCCCGCGATGGTCTTCGTGGGCCCACCAGGCAGGGCTGGTGGGTCCAGTGGTAGTCTTCGTGGGCCCACCAGGCAGGGCCGGTGGGTCCCGTGGTAGTTGGTAAACTTCTGCCAAAATTTGCACCCACAATATATATATATATATATATATATATATATATATATATATATATATATATATATATATATATATATATATATATATATATATATATATATATATATATATATAGATATATATATATATATATATATATATATATATATATATATATATATATATATATATATATATATATATATATATATATATACTAGCCAACACGCTAGTCCTCCCTTCAATTCAAGTGTCATGTTGCAATTTTAAACCGATGTTAGGGGTTGGTTAAGGTGAGTTCATCCTTTCTAACAATGATTATAAAAAAAAAACTAAAAAATTTATATACTAAGTGGTATTTTTAGATTAACCATAGCAAGGGGTATTTGCGCGTTATAATTTACCGTTAAATATGTCGGCCGATGATCGGGTTGTTTTAAGTTTTTTTTTTTTTTTAATCATGATCCAAGTATAGTGGATTGATCATCCATTAAAAAAAACTAGTTAAAAAATATCATGGGGCATCTAAATATAGGGGAGGACTAGCGTATTGGGTAGTCGAAAGGGCCATACTCCCTATATATATATAGAGCCGGGACGCTACCTCTCAAAGCAGCGTTTTTGCTGCTTTGACAACCCACCACGGCCGCGCCACATGTGATCTCCGGATAGAATCAACATAAACAACCTCTGATCACCTCCACCGGTGATCTTCAATGACACTACCTGTTGGCTGCCACCGATAGAGGACTTCGGTGACTACTTCTATTGTGAGCCGTCCATTCATCACCCCGTCTCATCCGGTGACCTCCGAGGACATCCGCACCCAGCAACCAACTCCGTGACTTCTAGCACCTCCCGATTATGAGTTCGAATGACCTTTGTCATCGTTCATTGGCTTTGATAGCCATTGGTGACCTATCAAAGCAGCGAAGAACGCTATTTTTGAAGGAAGCATCTTGATTCACACACACACACACACACACACACACACACACACACACACACACATAAATATATATATATAAATATATATATATATATATATATATATATATATATATATATATATATATATATATATATATATATATATATATATATATATATATATATATATATATATATATATATATATATATATATATATATATATATATATATATATATATATGGGTCGGGATCGGCTGACCCAGCAATAACCCAGCACCCTTTGAGGCACCTAGAGGTTTTAGAATGGGCTGATTTTTTGTAGACACTAGATCGCGTGTTTGATATGTTGATCATCCTCACAAAAAATCAGCCCATTCTAAAACCTCTAGGTGCATCAAATGAGATCTTCAAATCAACGGATAAAATTGACAGTCAAAAATCATTGATTTGAATAGCGCATTTGATGCACCTAGAGGTTTTAGAATGGGCTGATTTTTTGTGAGGATGATCAACATACCATAGACGACATGTCTACAAAAAATGAGCCCATTCTATAACCTCTAAGTGCATCAAAGGGTGCTGAGTTATTAATGGGTCAAAATTTGCTGGGTCATCCGATCCTGACCCTATATATATATATATATATATATATATATAATATATATATATATATATATATATATATATATATATATATATATATTATATATATATATATATATATAATATATATATATATATATATATAGTATATATATATATATATATATATATATATATATATTATATATATATATATATATATATATATATATATATATATATATATATATATATATATATATATATATATATATATATATATATATATATATATGTGGGGGAAAATCTTCGTGCCGACCCGAAGACTCTCGCAGCACCAGTCATTGGAGTTGAAGTTGACGTCGAAGATCGTTGGTCGATCTGTTGATTGAAGTTGAAACCTTTTGATATGTCAGAAGAAAGTGATATGCAATCAGAGAGATTGTGACACGAGATGTGATCTCGGAGTTCAGCCGAAGCCTACGTCTCCGTGCTATAGGGAGCAACCCGAATTCACTAATACTTCAGTTGAAGTGATCTCGACAGGCCGAGTGTCATTGAAAACCCTCTGATCTCTTCTAAGGAGAAAAGAAGATCAAGGAGAGATGGTAGATCAGAAGTTGAAAATCCCAGAGCTCTGGTTCTGAAAGTCAGATCTCAGAGTGGAAATCAGAATTTTTAGATCCTTTTACATTCGAAGGCTCTGCTATTTATAGGATTCTCTGGTGGGAATTCTGGGTTAAATGGCGGTTTCTGCCGTCGTATCTGGGGATTCTCCAGGTAAAGCTAGCGGGCCCCGCTACCGTCTTCTGGGGGATTCCACAGGCTCGTGGGCCTTCCGGGCAGGGCCGGTGGGTCCCGCGGTGATCCTCGTGGGCCCACCAGGCAGGGCTGGTGGGTCCCATGGTAGTCTTCGTGGGCCCACTAGGCAGGGCTGGTGGGTCCAGTGGTAGTCTTCGTGGGCCCCACCAGGCAGGGCTGGTGGGTCCCGCGATGGTCTTCGTGGGCCCACCAGGCAGGGCTGGTGGGTCCAGTGGTAGTCTTCGTGGGCCCACCAGGCAGGGCCGGTGGGTCCCGTGGTAGTTGGTAAACTTCTGCCAAAATTTGCACCCACAATATATATATATATATATATATATATATATATATATATATATATATATATATATATATATATATATATATATATATATATATATATATATATATATATATATATATATATATATATATATATATATATATATATATATATATATATATATATATATATATATATATATATATACTAGCCAACACGCTAGTCCTCCCTTCAATTCAAGTGTCATGTTGCAATTTTAAACCGATGTTAGGGGTTGGTTAAGGTGAGTTCATCCTTTCTAACAATGATTATAAAAAAAAAACTAAAAAATTTATATACTAAGTGGTATTTTTAGATTAACCATAGCAAGGGGTATTTGCGCGTTATAATTTACCGTTAAATATGTCGGCCGATGATCGGGTTGTTTTAAGTTTTTTTTTTTTTTTAATCATGATCCAAGTATAGTGGATTGATCATCCATTAAAAAAAACTAGTTAAAAAATATCATGGGGCATCTAAATATAGGGGAGGACTAGCGTATTGGGTAGTCGAAAGGGCCATACTCCCTATATATATATAGAGCCGGGACGCTACCTCTCAAAGCAGCGTTTTTGCTGCTTTGACAACCCACCACGGCCGCGCCACATGTGATCTCCGGATAGAATCAACATAAACAACCTCTGATCACCTCCACCGGTGATCTTCAATGACACTACCTGTTGGCTGCCACCGATAGAGGACTTCGGTGACTACTTCTATTGTGAGCCGTCCATTCATCACCCCGTCTCATCCGGTGACCTCCGAGGACATCCGCACCCAGCAACCAACTCCGTGACTTCTAGCACCTCCCGATTATGAGTTCGAATGACCTTTGTCATCGTTCATGGCTTTGATAGCCATTGGTGACCTATCAAAGCAGCGAAGAACGCTATTTTTGAAGGAAGCATCTTGATTCACACACACACACACACACACACACACACACACACACACACATATATATATATATATATATATATATATATATATATATATATATATATATATATATATATATATATATATATATATATATATATATATGGGTCGGGATCGGCTGACCCAGCAATAACCCAGCACCCTTTGATGCACCTAGAGGTTTTAGAATGTGCTGATTTTTGGTAGGCATGTTGTCTATAGTATGTTGATCATCCTCACAAAAAATCAACCCATTCCAAAATCTCTAGGTGCATCAAATGCGATCTTCAAATGAAAAAGGTTTTTTAGTGTCAATTTTAGTCATTGATTTGAATAGCGCATTTGATGCACCTAGAGGTTTTAGAATGGGCTGATTTTTTGTGAGGATGATCAACATACCCTAGACAACATGCCTATAAAAAATCAGTTCATTCTAAAACCTCTAGGTGGATCAAAGGGTGCTAGGTTATTTGCTAGGTCAAAAATTGATGGGTCATCCGATCCTGACCCTATATATATATATATATATATATATATATATATATATATATATATATATATATATATATATATATATATATATATATATATATATATATATATATATATATATATATATATATATATATATATATATATATATATATATATATATATATATATATATATATATATATATATATATATATATATATATATATATATATATATATAGAGAGAGAGAGAGAGAGAGAGAGAGAGAGAGAGGAATGGGATGCTGCCTATCAAAGCAGCGTTTTTTGCTGCTTTGATACATTGTTTGACCATCCTAGAAGTTTTGGAATTTGATGAAATTTGGTGAGGGTGTTGTCTAGGGTAAGATGATCATCCTCACAAATTTTCATCAAATTCCAAAACTTCTAAGAGGGTCAAATGGTCGAAGCAAAATCTACGGCTGCGGTGTCGCACTGCAGTCGTCTGATGCACTGCTGCAGGTACCGCAACGGTGCATCAGACGGCTGCGGTGCGACGCCGCACGCACCGCACGCCGCTGCCCCGACCACCCTTCCCCTCCGGCTCCGGCGCCGATCGACCCCCCCCCCCCCCCCCCCACCCACCTGACGGCGCCTAGCGTTGATTGACCCCCCCTCCCCGTCGGCGCTGAAATTGGGGCTGCGGGGTGCTGCGGTCAGGGAGGGGGATCGGTCGGGGGGGATGGCCGGAGCCGGAGGGGAAGGGGGCTGCCAGAGTCGGAAGTCGGAGGGGAAGGTCGAGGTCGGGGGGGTAGGGGCTGCCGGAGTCAGAGGCCGGAGGGGAAGGTCAGGGCCGGAGCCGGAGTCGAAGGGGAAGGTCGGGGTCGGGGGGGTTAGTTAATCGAGAGAGAGAGAGAGAGAGAGAGAGAGAGAGATAGATAGAGAGAGTGAGGGATAATCCCAGCCATCCATCAGATTCGAATAGATGGCTGGGATCATTAGTAAGCCTTATTTGTAAGAGGCCATTATTGAGAGTATCCCTCCCATATATATATATATATATATATATATATATATATATATATATATATATATATATAGAATACGGGGTATGAGCTGACAGCCCATTTCTTCATTTGGGCTGTCAGCTACCAACCGTCCGATTGACATCATCAACCATCGGTTTAAAAAAAAAAAAACACCCACAACTCTCTTTCTCTCCCTCTCTCTCACTCCATCTCGATCTCTCTGTGTCGCAGTGAAGGCCCCCCACCGGCCAGCTTCGTCCCGCTCCGGCAGCCACCCGACCCCATCCGGCAACCCCCGACCACCTCCGGCACCGGCACCGGCTCCCCCACCAGCAACACTCTTCCCCTTCGGTCGATCGCAGTCCCCCTGCGATCCGGCACCGTCACAGCCACCTTCCCGCTCCTCCGGTGCCGTCGCAGCCCCCTTTGCAGCTGTGGCCGGTGTCGGAGGGGGAGCCGGTGCCAGAGGGGACGAGGCCGGCCGGTGCAGGGGACGAGGCTCGAATGGGGTCGGGTGGTTGCCGGAGGGGGACGAGGCTGGTCGGTGGGGGGGGACGAGGCTGGCCACAGCTGCGATCCGGCCGGCCACCGCTGCAATCGTGACTGCGTGCTCCCGAGACAAGGCTGCCGGCATGGCAATGTGCGTCGGAGACGAGGGAGGGTGAGGGCGCTTGCCGGAGCCGTCAGGGATGAGCGCGAATGGTGAGGGCGCCGCCGGAGCCGTTAGGGATGAGCGTGACTCTCCGGCCGGCTGGAGGTCGGGGAGAGTTTTGTGAGGATCGATGCCTCCGACGATTGGGGGTTCAGCAAACCAGAGGGAGAGAGAGATGAGGGGCCGGTGGAGGTTGAGCGTGGGGGTTCAGCAAACCAAAGGGAGAAAGAGATGAGGGGCCAGCTGGAGGTCGAGGAGATCTCGATCGATCTCTAAAGGGGCCGGTGGAGGTTGATCGCGGGGGTTCAGCGAACCAGAGGGAGAGAGAGATGAGGGGCCAGCTGGAGGACGGGTGATTTCGATCAATCTCCAAAGGCCCAATCTGAGCCGTTCACTGGATGAGAATCGAATGGCTGACAGTGACAGCTCAATTGAGGATTAAGCTGTCAGCCCATATCCCGTTTTCTCATATATATATATATATATATATATATATATATATATATATATATATATATATATATATATATATATATATATATATATATATATATATATATATATATATATATATATATATATATATATATATATATATATATATATATATATATATATATATATATATATATAAGGGTTGGGGATTGTTTGAAAGATACTTTGGGTAGACAGTTTACAGTCCGAATTCATTTGGACGGGGCGATAAACATGTCAAGAGCTAGGATCACCCCTCTTCTTTCTTTCCCTCCCTTCCTGGCCTCTAATTTGAATTCAGAAAATTTTCCTTTCTCTCCTCTCACATCAGTCCATCACCAGTAGGCCATGATACAAGCATGGGAGAGAAAAAGAGAGTTTTTCATCCCCCCTCTACATCCCATCCCCTCAGCGCCCCTTAAACCCTCCCCTCCTCCAGCCACCGCCTATATCCCATCCCCTCAGTCACCCCCCCCCCTCTCCTTAGAACCCTCGCCCCCCTCTTTCTTCCCCCACCCCCCTTTCTTAAATCCCTCCTCCCTAAACTTCTACACACAAACAGAAAGAAAGAGAGAGAGAGAGAGAGAGAGAGAGAGAGAGAGAGCTACACACTGAGAGAGAGAGAGATGGTTGGCGTTTTGTCTCCATCGGCGGGATTGAAGTTGTCCTCTCCCCTTTGCGCTTCATCGTCGCCACCGGAGCAGGGAAATGCTATCACCGACAAACAGCAGCCGCAGCCACCTGCAACCTCCCCTGACCAACCTGCATCCGCCTCATCACCCTCACCCCTTCCCCTCACCATCAACACCGCCTGTACCTCCTTCTATCTTCCCCGGCCTCCAGCTCCAGCTTCGGCTCGGTCTACGGTAGACAGCAGCCTTTCCCTCCCCTTCTTCACCTCCCTCTCTGTGTTTCCAATCCGGCCCAAACGACTGGCGACCAAGATCGATCACCAGTGCCCGTCGCGCCCTTGGCCCGAACAACCGGTGACCAAGCCCGAGCCGCTGGACCTTGAGCCGCATCCTCCATCCGTCGGAGATCGAGCCACTGGACCCTCCGTCACACCTGGCCTGGACCCCGCTGGCCACCCGTGCGCTGCCCGCTCCCAGCCCAAACCCCGCCTGTCGCCCGCGCGCTCCTCTCGGTTGCCGCCTGCGCGCGTCCCACCTTGATTCCCTCTCCGTTGATCAGGTTCGGAGGCAGGGGTCGGGGTCGGGGTCGGGATCGGGATCGGGATCGGTGACAGGAGGAGGCAGGGGTGAGGGGCAACCGAAGTAGGGCAGGGTCACCTCCCCCAGCTCCGTCAGTGACTGCTTCAGGAGGTCTCCTCCGCTACTGGCCTCATAGTTCCCAACGCCGCCGACCGCCATAATCTCTCTCTCTCTCTCTCTCTCTATATATATATATATATATATATATATATATATATATATATATATATATATATATATATATATATATATATATATATATATATATATATATATATATATATATATATATATATATATATATATATATATATAGAGAGAGAGAGAGAGAGAGAGAGAGAGAGAAAGAGAGAGAGAGAGGAATGTTACAGTGAGCTGTGAGCTGCGGGTATTTTCACCCCCTAGAAGTTTTGGAATTTGATAAAATTTGGTGAGGGTGTTTTCTAGGGTAAGATGATCATCCTCACCAATTTTCATCAAATTCCAAAACTTCTAGGGGGGTCAAATGGTCAAAGCAAAATCTGACGTCCGTAGTCACCATTAAAATCTGCAGATTTTGCTTTGACCATTTGACCACCCTAAAAGTTTTGGAATTTGATGAAAATTGGTGAGGATGATCATCTTACCTTAGACAACACCCTCACCAAATTTCATCAAATTCCAAAACTTCTAGGGGGGTCAAAATACCCGCAGCTCATTTTCTCTTACCGCAGCTCACAGGTCAATGTAACAGCCCGCTCTCTCTCTCTCTCTCTCTCTCTCTATATATATATATATATATATATATATATATATATATATATATATATATATATATATATATATATATATATATATATATATATATATATATATATATATATATATATATATATATATATATATATATAAAGAGAGAGAGAGAGAGAGAGAGAGAGAGAGAGAGTAGTGATACATTGCGGCTAGTAACGTGCGGCCTTAATGTGCGGCACCCCCTTCTAGGGTGTTTTTTAATTTTTTTTTTTTTGGATTGATCACCTATCCTTGGATAGCACACACACAAAATTTCAGCTCGATCCAAGACCTGTAGGCCGTCCAAATGTGTTGATCAAAATGACGGCAAAAATGAACGACCGATAAAGGCCGATCACATTTGAACGACTTATAAGTATTGGTTCAAGCTGAATTTTTTTGTGTGTGCTATCCAAGGGTAGGTGATCAACCTCAAAAAAAAAAATTCCCAAAAATATCCCCGAAGAAGGCGGCCGCCCGTTAAGCCCGCACGTTACTGGCCGCAATGTATCAATACATGTCGTAGTTAACCATTTTTCATATATATATATATATATATATATATATATATATATATATATATATATATATATATATATATATATATATATATATATATATATATATATATATATATATATATGGGGGCGGGGATGCTGGACTTGAGGTGCAGCAAGAACGCTGCACCTCGGCCTTGTTTTACCTACCTAGAAGTTTTGGAATTGGATAAAATTTGGTGAGGGTGTTATCTAGGGTAAGGTGATCATCCTCACAAATTTTCATCAAATTCCAAAACTTCTAGGGGGGTCAAATGGTCGAAGCAAAATCAGCCATCCGCAGTCACCGTTAAAATCTGCAGATTTTGCTTCGACCATTTGACCCCCCTACAAGTTTTGGAATTTGATGAAAATTTGTGAGGATGATCATCTTACCCTAGACAACACCCTCACCAAATTTCATCCAATTCCAAAACTTCTAGGTAGGTAAAACAAGGCCGAGGTGCAGCATTATTGCTGCACCTAAGGTGCAGGCTCCCCGCCCCCTATATATATATATATATATATATCTCCAAATTCTTCCTATATAAAATTTAAAATAACTAATTGAGGGAGGGCCATGGCCCATCTTGATCCATACATAGTTCCATCCCTGGGGTTAAGGCACCACGTACACTACCAATTATTAATTCGATGCAAGCGGAAATCGATCTCATGTCTTGGGAACCAGCCCCTCAAAACTTTACAAACTCACCTAGATCATGGGCGGATCTATTTATTGGTTGGTTCGGCCGGGCTACAGCTCGGCCGAGATTTGAGAAAAACATTATAGCCCATAGCCTACTCAAACCCACAGCCAGCCAAGCCCACCCTACAGCCCGCCTCAATATGGCCCGTTGCCCAACGTCACGATCAAACCCCGACTTCAGATCTCCTCCAGTCAGTCGGTCCGATCGGGGGGCTTGGCACACATCATAGCCGTACAATGGCTAGTGAACCAAAAGTAAATGCGCTCTAGCAACTACGTGCTGATGTTATGCACGCCAACCCCATCAACCGGGGCCGATCGATTGGAGGAGATCCGGGGTAGAATCTGATTTGCTCCAAAGCCTCCGTCCCCCACTGTTTTGTATAAATTACACTTTGCTCCCTGATGCTTCTCTAATAAAAATTTATTTTGTTTCCAATTACACCCTAAAGTTTGAAATGTTAGCACAATACCTCTTTTGTCACCTACTAACTTTCCTCATTCGGTAATATTATCTGATAAAAACTGAATTGAAGGGGGCAAAATGTAGTTTTTAAACTATATGGGGGTTAAGTATTTTTTAGCTAAACGTCAGGGGGGGCAAGTGTAATTTTTTCTCTTTTTTTGTTCTTTTTTAAACCCTAACCCTCCCTTCTCCTTTTCCTCCTTCAACCTCGCTATCAATTCAATCTATAACGTTTATCCTTGAATTCTCGATCAAATTCTACACCGAGCTTGAATCGGATGACTAATTTGGGAGGAACCGTATAAAAGAAAAGGTGATCTCCACAGGAAGCACCCTCCCTCCACCCTCTCTTTTAGAACCGCAAAGATTCTTTTGGGGCCAACGAATCGCTATGGTTTTACGTGTTTTTAAATGGAAAGAGTTCGCATCGGAGCAAGGGGCATGTCGGTGGACGGAGGTGATAAGTAGAGATGGATTCAGGGGGCGGGGCATGTGGGGGCGACCGCCCCCCCTAGATTCAAAAGAGAACCCTTTATTGCAGTAGTATTAGTTAGAATTATTTTCATATTATATAAGCTCGCCCCTCTGAATTATTTAACAAAATTGAAGTCTCTGCCCCCTCCAAAGATTTTTCTAACATTCGCCCTCCCAAGGTTCGATTCCTGGATCCATCTCTGGACTGATAAGGAAGGCATTCAACGTATCGATGTGGAGTTCTTACACATGGTGAAGCCCTCATGGCTATTTATTGTGTTGTCTTTTTCTAGTTTATGTATGTGCTTTATGTATAATTTTTTTATATTAATAAAATTTCTTTGTACCATCGTTGTTCCTTTTAAAAATTTTGATTAGTTTTTCTTTGTTGTATAAAGTAAAAGTTTCATTTAAAAAAAAATTAGTTTAGCAGCTTTATCTTCAGCCCTGACCAAAATAAATTTATGGCTATGCCCCTGACCTAGATGGCATTTACGGGGTTAGTTTTTTTGCGTGGGATAATACGTGAGGCATTTGGACCGTTCTAGATGGCTCTTTATTATCTCATGAGCGGTCTAGATGGCTCACTTAGCATCCAAAGCGAGAAATGACAATAGGACGGGTTTGAAAATTGATTTTTTATAATTTTTGAATAAACCCGTCCTGAACGGGTCATGTTTATAATCGAAATTTAAAATCCGAACCCGACCCATTGCCATCCCTGTCCGGAGCAAAACTTCTTGGATAGATAGAGCCTCTCCCCTTAACACTAGAGTCCTACAACCCGACAAAATTAAGGAAAACTGTGAACTCGAGAAGTTTCGAAGGGAACTCACACTGATAAGGGCCTTGATGACCCGGTCCGTATAGTACTCTGGGTCGGAGTTCTGAAGGGACAGCAAAACCCTAATCAGTGTCTTGTTAGTCTTCTGCTCCTCCTCCACCTCCACCACCCCTTCGTTCCTCCTGTTCTCGTCGATGATGCCCTGCAGGAACGAGTCCCTCGTCCTCATCAGACTCACCAGCTTCTTCTTGATCCCTTGGAAGTCAACCAACCTCAGCGCCGGCAGGAAGTCGCGGAGGTTTGACGCCCCGCCCAGCAAGAGAAAGTCCTCGACATTCTCCCGGAACCGCCGCGCCTTCTCCGCTTCCGCCGCTTGCTCCCCGTAGTTCCGTTTCCCCGCGACCAGCGCCATTATCACGTTCAGCGACAGCTCGAACAGCTTCGACTTCATCTCCACCCTGGTGAACTCCCCGGCAGACGACTCCTGGAAGAGACGGCGGAGCATGGACCGCGCCTCGCCTGCACGGGCTTCGGCGAAGTAGTCGAGGCGGTTGGCCGCGAGGACCTCGACGTTGGCGATACGGCGCATGTTGCGCCAGTGGGGCCCGTAGAGGTCGGTGCCGATGGCGGTGTAGTCGTAGCTGAGGTGCTTCCCGGTGGGGAGCTGGGGCCGGTTAGCGAAGGTGACGTCGTTCTTGGTGAAGCACTCCACGGCGAGGGCGGGGGAGGAGACGACGAGGACGGGGCGGGAGCCGAAGCGGAGGTAGAGGATGGGGCCGTGGAGGGCGGAGAGGCGGGCGAGGGTGCGGTGGAGGGGCTTCTTGAAGAGGTAGAGGTGGCCGATTATAGGGAGGCGAGGAAGGGTTGGTGGTAGGTTGCTCTTCGTCTTGGAAGAGAAGAGGAGCTTGATGACGAGGAGGAGAGGAAGGAGGACGGGGAGGAGGTAGGAGAAGACAGCGTCCATGGTGGTGGAAATGAGGAAAAGAACCGAAACCACACCCATTTTTATACTCATAGAGTCGGCTTTTTTCCGGTGGGCCCGGCGGCATCACAGCCGCATGCAGTCGGCCGGAGTACAATTCGTTTTCGAAAGTGAATTGTAATCCAGCCGACTCATGCGTCTATAATACAATAATAAACAAATCAATCGGTAGCAAAATCTTCCGAAAGATGGGGAAAATTTTCAGCAGATCATACAAGCGTGGGGCCCACTGCGATTCAAGAGACATGGGGTAGAGGGCTCAGTAGAATGAGTCAGTGGCCTACAGTTGGGACGGTAGTCGATCGATGCGCACCATGTGACACTAATGTCAACGCAGACGTCGAGCTCATTGCATTTCGCATGTCGTGTATGCATGCCATCGAGTCCCATCGTGAATATCGCTTAGACACAATGAATACGATGCCATCAACATCACGTGGGACGCAACGGCCGGCTACCTAGGGTTGAAACAAGAGCGGATTGGCTCGGGTTGGGGGTCAACCCAAGCCCGCCCAACCAAAATACTACAATACTCAATCCTAACCCAATCCAATCTCCCACCCGAGATGTCCAATCCAAGCAAAATTTTATGTACTCGAGTTGGGCTCGGATTAATCCAAGTTAGTACGTAGGATGATCGGGTTGTGCAGGTTCGGATATACTTATTGTTTAGAATTTTATCTTTCGAATATCATAATCTAAAAGGAACTTATACTTGCTAACACAACCATACAACTTTTTTTACACTTCTATTCATGCAATATACTAGATCATTAAATAATGTCTTTATTTGATAAGCAAGAAGCAAATAAATAATATGGGACTGGGTGAAAAGGATGAATAACCCCTCAACATATGAGTATGACTGTGACCCCTCAACATTTGATATATATGTAACATATGATGTATAGGAGGAATTGATTTGCTACACTTGCTTACGGCCCAATCATGATTTGCCACGTCGTTGCGGATTTATAGCGCACAATCTCGATTCTCTCGTTCGTCATGAATGAATCAGAGTGATCCGGAATTGATACAATTTCGATCTCCTATACCATTGCGCACGGATTCACACTTGGGCAATGGTATAGGAGGAATTTGATCGACTCCGATAGACCAGGTAGCAAGTGTGAATCCGTGCACAATGGTATAGGAGGAATTGGATCGACTCCAGATCACTCGGATTCATTCATGACGAACGAGGGAATCAATTGTGCGCTATAAATCCGCAACAACGTGGCACATCATGATTGGGCCATAAGCAAGTGCAGCAAATCAATTAGGTACGTAGCAAAAATGCTCCCCCCCCCCCCCTAACCCCCAATGTCATTCCCTCCAAGAGATTAGCCTTGGAGTAATATGGGGTTGTCAACATGGTATCAGAGTTGGGCCCACTCCGGGAGAGTCTCCCGAGTGGCCCGCCGCAGGCCGGCTTACGCATCTCTTTGCATGCGGGTAAGTCCTTGTTGAAACGCGCTCTACGTGCGGGCGGGTGTACTCTCACCCGAGCACGCTTAACTACGAATTTCTTACGGAATCCAAAGGGGTATATGATTTTAAACGCTTCTTCTATGTTTGATAGGAGAAATTATATAATAGCTCGGCATCTCTTTCTCTCCGGAAGATGTGGGGCTAACTTGTGGCATTGGACACCTCACCTCACCTCATTCATCTTGGCATCACAGCCTCAGGACTCTTGGCTATAAGATCTTGGCCATCACAGTGGCGAATTCTTCCGGGCAAAATTTGTACTGGAAGTGCAGACAGACGTTAGTTTTGGATAATGCGGGAACCTTCTATCGTGCACGTATAATAACGAAACTTTTTAAAAGACAATTTTAACTATACATATAAAGTGTAACAATCGTACCAAAAAAAAGTAACAATTGGTAAAGAGTTACAATCCGTTAGCAAATAGAACAATTGATATGATAAAATGTCTTAATTATTCATTGATTGTAGCAGTATTTTTGCTCATCTGGTCACAATATTATTATTTTGGTGAGCAAAAATACTTTTAATTGTGCGAAACCAAGCTGATTGTATCTCGCACATAAAGAGTAACAATTGATAAAAAGGGTAACTATTTGGTCGATTGACAGATTTTTTTTTTTTGATTATATATATATATATATATATATATATATATATATATATATATATATATATATATATATATATATTTGTGGTTTTAAATCGACAATCTGGAGTGATTTCAACTGATTTTCATACAAAAAATGGTTTGTATCTAGTGGATGGGAGGAAATGTAAATTTAATGAACTTGAGATGGATGTTATTGTCCTACTTTTCTATTTGGATAGGTGGGATTTTGGAAGGGAGCTATTGCAACACGGGACTTGTAGGAGGGTTTATTGCAAGTTGATCGATACCTTTGTTATGGAGCTATCACGAAGTCCCCCCAAAAAAACTTCAAGGTGGTTAGGTGATTTTGTTATAAACTTCAGGGGGATAAAGTATAAGGAATATTCTATACTACCCACTTCGGCACCGTACCGAAATTCATAGGGATCATCGGATGGCCTTACGGTGGATCTCCGGTATCCACCTAGGGTTTATCCCATGACCCCTAGAATAATACTCTTACCGTAAGGATGCAAGAAAAATGAGATGAATGGTGGAGATGAGTTTGATATGGTACACAATTTTACAATTGGGTACCGAAGTGGAGCCCAAAGTATAACTTATGGTAATATTGAAACAAAATAGGAAATGATGTTTAATTATTTTATTCAATCCTAAAAAAATTGAATGTATTTTAATCTTTTCGTTGGTGGTGGCGGTGTTTAGGTTTTCGTTGTGTTTTGCCTTCTTTGGCTCTACTAGTGTTGGCGGTTGTCTCCGTCTGTTGGCAAGTTTCTCGATCTGATGTATACGCCGGCATTTGATACCTCCTGAAGATCCAGTTGGGATCTCCCCTTTAAATAAATACTAAAGAATAAAAAAAGTAAAAATGGCCATTAAGGCCAAACATTTATTCATCTACATACCCATATTCATTCTCATAGTTCAACAATTCGTATCTCATCGTTGTATAATAGAGGAGGTCCTCTTGCAAATTAAGATCAAAGTCCCGAGAGAACATCGGTCATGGTCTGACGTGGCCTGTACATGGCCACCAGAGGAGTGGCTTTTGGTAGGGACAGACCCGCACCCTCGCTCATGTCCTCCTCGTCCTCCCCGTTTCTCCCCCACTCAAAGCACTGTATCAGGGTCCCCAGCTCCAACCCCAACACCCGCATCGCAAGCCCCTCTCCCGGGCACCGACGCCTCCCCATCCCGAACGGTAACATCATCCGGCTCCCATCCTTCTTCCCTTCCTCGAATCTCTCCGGCATGAACTTGTTGGGCTCCACCCACGTCTCGGGATCCCTGTGGATGGTGTACGCGTTGACCAGTAGCATCGTACCACGTGGGACATCATAGCCCCCGACGGTGCACTCCTCCGCCGATTCGTGTGGCACAAGGAGCGGGCCAGCCGGATACAGGCGAAGGGCCTCGGTGATGATGCAACGGAGGTACGGGAGGTTCGAGAGATCCGACTCCTGCAGCAGCCGTCCTTTCTCCACGTGCGCATCGATCTCCGCTCGAGCCTTCTTCAGTGCCTCTGGATTGTTGAGGAGGAGCGACATCGCCCATTCGATGGTGCCCGATGATGTGTCGGTTCCAGCCAACAACAAGCTCTTAAGGGGAAGAGGGAAATCAATATGAGACTTGTTAGAACTGAAGCCAGCATAAACTCAGAATTAATGCTAATGAGCCAAATTATCAATACATTAGCTACACCCAACCCACCAACGGGCTCTTGGCCTGGTGGGACTTTCTCTCTCCCATGTTGGAGAGGTTCCTTGTTCCACTTCCGATATGGACACCGTAGAGAACTTTTCCTCAAAGCCGTTGTGTCTTATTTGTGTCTGCAAATCCAGACCGTTGATGTTATATTCACGGGGATCTTTGGACTTTATTGAATGTTCAACGTTTACCCGGTCAAAGTAGGGGTGTGCATCGGTTCGAAACCGGCCTATTTAGGTAAAACCCAAACCGATCCAACTTAGATCGGTTTTGAAAATTTGCAATCCGATCCAAACCGATTGAGACTGGAATCCAATCCAATCCAATCCAATTAAAATCGGTTTGGATTGGATTGGATGGTCAGTTTGGGCTTTGGCCCATATGCTTACTAGTTTTTTTTTTTTTAATTTGGACATAGTTTCAGCTTTAAAATGATTATTTTAAAAATTATAAAATGATACTATATTACTTATCAAAATACCTAGTTATCAACAACAATACCATTATGTCCACAATATTCATATCCATTAAATATTAAAAACTACAAAGTACAGTTTTAACAATTAAACAAAAGTTCACAACAGTTACCACTAAATTAGTAAATTATAAACCGGAGTCCGGTTCGGTTCGGTTCGGTTTAGGTCGGTTTTTAATTGATAAATCCGATAACCGATCCAATCATTATTGAGAAATCCTGATCCAATCCGATCCATTGAGTGTGTCGAAACCGACCAAATTCGGTCGGTTTGGTTTGGTTCGGTCGGTTTGGTTTGGATCCTGCACACCTCTAGGTCAAAGAAAAAAAAAAACCACAACCAACCATATTTTGAACTTTTTCTCTTACATACTGACGTGGCATGATCACAGCCACCCTTTTCACCTAGCTCAACTGGTGCATCAACTTTTGCTGGCCGGTATTGATAACATCCATAGGATGCACTAGGGTGGTTTCATCATAAGTGGACAGCGAGTACATCGTGTCTGGCACGCACAGGAACGGCGGGTATCGATAACATCCATAGGATGCAGAAACAGCAGTCAGGATGCACTAGGGTGGTTTCATCATATGTGGACAGCGAGTACATCATGTCTGGCACGCACAGGAACGGCCCTCCTTGGAGGGCTGAATTGACAAACGTACAGGGACAGCGTGTGTCCCGGTCTGTGTGTGGCAATCATTGATCTGAAGGCTATTGTTAATCTAATGGGTAAATTACACTTTGCCCCCCCTGAAATTAAGCTCAAAAACATTTAACCCTCAATAGTTAAAAACTACATTTTGAACCCCTTCGATTCAGTTTTGGTCGGATAAATCTAACCAAATGAGGAAATTAAGTTGTTGACAAAAGGGGCATTGTGATAGAATTTCAAACTTTGGGAAGCCATTTAGAGTAGTATAAACTACAAGGGGTTATGGCTTTTTGACCCAAATCTCATGGGGGTAAACTATAATTTATCCTAATCTAATCGAATCCATGGGAAGTAATTATTTTATTTGCTTAATAAGATGAAGCCAAAGTCAAAGGAGTCGAGTTAGTCAGGCTATATAAGGGTGTGTTCAAGGGTCAACCCACACCCAACCCATGAGGTTGAATCCTCTGCCCAAGCCCAAGCCCAAGCCCAACCTGAGATTGGGTTGATCTTTTCAAGCCCAAGTCCAACCCTGTCGGGTAGGCCATGTTGTGTGGGGCGGGTTTGCCGGTGTCAACATGGTAGAGAAATAATAAACATATAACAATTCATTTACAATAGTACAACACATAATATAGTTCTTTACATTCTTATATGGGTGATGGTAGATCGTTAGATATATGAATTCTTATCCAACGATGGCTATTAGAAGTAGGATAAATATCCATCAAAGTTTCACCAAAGGGCAACTTCTACTTCTATTCATCGGATGATCAAACAAATGAATTCTAATTGAACATATTCAATATTATATTATTATATTAAATATTTATTTACTAAAGGCTTGGGTTGGTTTGCCCAATTCCTATGTTCAAGCCCAATCCGAATTAAGATCAGATTGGGATTTTTCAACCTAAGTTCAACCCATACAAGCAAAATCCTAACCCGAGCTTGTCTAAATTCGGGTTGGGCTCGGGTTGGGTTTGGGTTAGCCCGCCCAAGTTACAGCCCTATATGGGAAACATGTAATTCAATCCAGCCCTATTCGAACGGATTTGAGATGGAATTAAATTGGTTTGGACGGGTATATAATTGCGATATTATATGCAGCCATCCGGCGGCGGGCGTCTCTGATGCATAAGTCCCGCCACCTTACGGCATTGACCATTTCTCCCAAAATCCCAAATAGATAATAGAGAGCAGGGCTTCTAATGGCCTCGGGCCAGCCCGAGGCCCATTGGGCCGAGCCCGATTTAGGCCTTATTTGGATAGAGTTAGCTTGGACTCTGCACCGGATTTGGTTTGAATATTCAAGCCCGACTGTGTTATTTTTATATATAACGAATACGTAGTTTTAAAAGAGTCCACGTTACAACTATCAATGTCTCAGACTTTAGGATTATTATTTCAGATATATCCTTCTAATGTATATCATAATAAAAGCTAATTTTTACTTTTATAGTTTGATCAAGAGAAGAAAAAAAAGACTTACGTATGTACCGCGCTAGCAATACAGGCTTAATTTACGCCGGTTTTGGGCTTCGGCTTTGTAAAAAAGTTTCGTGTTGGGTTTGGACTAAGTCCAAAAATTTTAATTTGGATCCGGATCAAGAATGGGGCACACATTCATAAGTTTGGGCCGGGCCGGGCCCGGTCATGGTGTGCCCCGACCCGAACCCGGCCCATTAACAGCCAAGAGGAGAGAGAGAGAGAGAGAGAGAGAGAGAGAGAGAGAGAGAGAGAGAGAGAGAGAGAGAGCGCTCACCATTATGAGGGATTTGATGATCTGGTCGGTGTAGTACTCTGGTTCGGACTTCTGCAGGGACAGCAGAACTCCGATCATTGTCTTCTTCTTCTCCTCCTCCACCTCGGCTCTATCACTCTCCTTCCGGTGCTCATCGATCAAGCCCTGCAAGACCTTGTCCCGGGAGTTATGCAGCTTCGCCACCTTCTTCTTGACCCCTTGGAAGTCAACCCACCTCAGCACCGGCAAAAAGTCCCCGAGGTTCGACGCCCCGCTCAACGAGAACGACTCCTCCACCATCTCCATAAATCGCCGCGCCTCCTCCAAGTCCGCCGCATCCTCGCCGTAGTACCGCTTCCCCGCGACCATCGTCATCAACACGTTCAGCGACAGTCCGAACAGCCTCGACCTCAGCTCCACCCTCGTGAACCCCACGGCCGACGACTCCCTGAAGAGGCGGCGGACCATGGCCCGCACCTCGCCGGCACGGACCTCCGTGAAGGAGTTGAGGCGGTGGGAGGAGAGGATCTCGACGGTGGCGATGCGGCGGAGGTTGCGCCAGTGGGGGCCGTAGTTGGCGGTGGCGAGGGAGGTGTTGTGGTAGCTGAGGTGCTTCGCGGTGGGGAGATGGGGCCGGTTGGCGAAGGTGACGTCGTTCTTGGTGAAGCACTCCTCGGCGAGGGAGGGGGAGGTGACGACGAGGACTGGGCGGGTGCCAAAGCGGAGGAGGAGGATGGGGCCGTGGGTGGCGGAGAGGCGGGCGAGGGTGCGGTGGAGGGGCTTCCCGAGGAGGTGGAGGTGGCCGATGACGGGGAGCGAAGGTGGGCTTGGTGGTACGTTCTTCTGATTCGTCTTGGAAGAATCGAAGAGGAGCTTGAGGAGGAGGACGAAGAGGAGAGGAAGGGTGAGGACGATGAAGAAGATGATGGGTCCCATGGTGGAGCTGAACTTGTGGTTCAAGTGAGAAGCAGAGGCCGATCCACTTCCCCTTATATAGGCGCTCAGATCATCTGTGGTAGTCCCAGGTCGGTGGGCCCGGCATGAGTTTCACATGCGACATTTAAATCTGCAACACCACAAGTTTAACGTTGTCACTAGTCCTGGCAATTTCGTACCCGACACCGCAGACCCGACACGAAGTTAGCGGGTCTGGGTCAGGGCTAAACGGGTTCGGGTCGTAAACGGGTCGACACGATAGACCCGTTTAATAAACGGGTCGGGTCCAGGTTTAGGGTCTGAACATGGTAGACCCGGGATGACCCGTTTAGAATTCAACGGGTCGGGTCAGGTCTATCCGCAATCCGATACTGTAATATATAATACCAGCGGGTCTTTCGGGTCAGGGCGGGTCGAGTCGGATTGGGTCGGATCGGGTCAACTGAATAGACCCGTGTGGTAAACGGGTCTTATCGGGTCTACCCGTTTATTAGCGGGTCAGGTACGGGTTCAGGATCTAGACACGATTAGTTAAACGGGTCGTGTCCAGGTTTAGGGGTTTTGGACACGGCACGAAACTAGACACGACACGACACATTGCCACCCCTAGTTGTCACATTAGTCTGAGCGGAATCCGAAAATCCTTCGGGCAGATCAATAGCTAATGATCTGATTCCACACTCAGTACGATAGATGTGGCAGCGTACAATTGGTAGCTGAATTTTACAAGAAAAATTTAAATCTTTAACATCACCATTGTACCACTTCAGTAGTATCGAGCTGAATCAAGAAAACCTTTGGCCTGAACATCATTTCTCATTCACGTTTGGATGGGCGGCCTGCTATACTACGGTTGTGCTTCTCATCGGGCTATTCACCTCGATGGTTTTTTGATTCTGCTTATCATGACTAACGTGGCAGCGTACAACTGGTGGCTGAATTTCACAAGCGAACATTTAAAGCTCTAACAGTACTAGTTGTATGTTGCCACATCAGTTGTGCTGAGCCGAATCGCAAAAACCTTCGGACTGAATAGCATTTCTCTATAGTAATCATAATAAAAATGACAATATATTTTTGTGACAACTAGGCATTTAACTATGTTTTTGTTAAACATTATTTTGCACAACCAATGACAATATATTTTTGTGACAAAAATTGTATTTAACTATGGAAACCAAACTGATTCTATCTAGCACAGAAAAAGTAATTACTTGTTCAATGGTCAGAATAAATTTTTAAAAAAAATGTATGCAGAAATTTTTGTATATTGTTTTGTGAGTTTATATCGATGGTCTTGACTCTTGAGTGGTTTCAATTGTATTTTGTGCAAGAAAACATCCGAGTTCACTTGATGACAAGAAATCTAAATCTGATGAGCTTCGGCTAGGCAATGTTGTCATTTTTTACTTTTTGGATAGCCAAGATTCCAGGAGGAACCTAATGCAAAACAGAACTTGTAGAGGGACTTATTGCAAGTAGAAACTTTTATCATGGACATATCACTAAGTCCCCTCTTTCTTTTTTTTCTATCTGGGCCCCACACCTACTATGCTATGTGTTTTGTTCTGGGCTTCAATCTTCATTTCATCGATATATATTTTTATTTTATTGGTAAAAGTTTTAACATATGTTGATTGACTTTTTTCTTTATTTTTGGTAGTGTCTCAATTGATTTTCCATATCTTAATAGACCAAGCCATTTGCCCAGCATGTTTCTCAAATTTTAGTTGATGCTGGCGCAGGTGGCTACAACCTTATGAGATGGGATCATGTTTGCCTTCCGAAGAAGATGGGTGGTCTGGGAGTCCTGGACCTGCGCAGATTCAATATCTCCATGTTGGGGAAATGGTGGTGGAGACTGCAGCAGGGAACAGGTGGATCCTGGCGGGACGTCATTTTGGCTAAGTATTTTAGGAGGTTCTCTCCTCTGCAAGCGCGGGGTCGACTGTTAGGTAGAATATCCCACTTTTGGCGTGGCATTCTCAGGGTCAAGGATCTCTACAGGGAGGCTACTACGCTTGTGCTAGGAGATGAGAGAGATATCAGATTCTGGAGGGATACTTGGCTAGGGGACAAACCTCTGGAGCAACTCTTCCCAGCACTTTTTGCTGTGGCCCGGAGCAAGGGAGCTTCAGTCCGCTCCCAGGCTAGCATGAGGCGAGGGTCTATCGGGTGGCGTCTGAGGTTCGCTGCCCCTTTGGATCAGGATGGTCAGCGGGAGTTGCAGGACCTCCTTTTGATTCTTTAGGCGGCTTCGTTCCGGCCAGTCAGGGATGCGGTTCGATGGACCAGCACTTCCGCAGGAGTATTCTCAGTTAGGTCCTTCTACGATCATCTCCTGCCTCGGGTGCAGCGGCATGGACCGTCAAGGGCTATCTGGAAATCGAAGGCTCCGTCGAAGGTCCAAATTTTCTCCTTGTTGGCTTCGAGGAACAAGATTATGACGAAGGCCAACCTGATGAGGCGCCATCACCCCCAGGCAACGGATGCTACATGCACCTTCTGCGCCTCGGAGGAGGAGACATCCTCTCATCTACTGCTCGGGTGCCCTTTTGCAAGGGTACTATGAGATCACTTCGAGAGCAAGGCAGGCCTCTCTTCGCATCCCAGGACCCTTAGAGGGCTATGGACTTCATGGAGGAGAAGGAGAATTCCGGTGGAGATCCGGAAGCCATGGGACGTCCTGGTCATGGCAATCGTGTGGGTGATCTGGCTTGAGCGGAACAGCAGAATTTTCAATGGTAAGTCGGCAGGGCAGGAAAAGCTGCGGCTTTCGGTGATTTCCTTTTTCCGCGCTTGGATTGTGCCTTGGAGAGACAAACTAGGGGCGGAGGCTACCAGTTTTTGTAACAACCTGTTATCTTAGTTATTAATGATTTCTGGTTGGGGTCCGCCAAACCCTCCCTCCTTTAGGAGGGGTTCTCAAAAAAAAAAAAAAAAAAAAAAAAAAAAAAAAATCCCACCCTTTGTCTAGCATGGAACTGGGTGCAACAAACGACTATGATCATGCCACGTCAGGTTAGATAAATAAAATTGACAAAATAGGTTGGACAAATAACCATTCCATTCCGATATCGTCACATCTATTCTCTAGGTATGTTCTTTGCACTTCCCTCTCAAATGTGTTGATCTATGCTAGATTGAGTAAAAAGCAATGCTATGTAGCCATCCAGTTGTTCATCTGGATCAGAACATGTTGATGTGACATATTACAATCGGCGTTTGCCTGTTGATCAGGCTGAGTGCGATTCATCTGCTAGGGTTGAGGTGAAACGGATAGTTGTAATCAGGTACCACATTAGGATGGCCCGATCTAGATTGAAAGTAGGGTAGCTGAGAATTTTTTTTTTTTTTTTGGTTTTGACCATTCGTGGACTACTGAATTCCTTGCACAAGTATGAATTAGGCCTTTTTATTTTGTAAAGGAGTCGCAACTCAGTTCATATTGATTGTTTCAAGAGTTCATTACATACGAAATTCTGGACACAAAGAGGTGACAAGAAGAAATTCCAAACAGGGGCGTAGTTATGTAAGGGCCAGGGGGGCAGCTGGCCCCCCTGGATTTTGTGGTTTCACCAAGGGCAGCTATTACAAAATGACTTGGAGGGCGTCCCTAACTAGGGATTTGAGATACAAAAAAGTTGGAAGTCCAATAGCCTTCAGCACCTTCATGCAAGCTTCCTTCGCAAGCCAATGAGCAGCACCATTAGCGTATCTGGGTATCCAGTGAACTGATACCCCAGTCTATCCCTGCCATAGGTTCATGCACTCCAGAATGAGCGAGCTTATCTCCTTGGACACTCCTTTTTGAAGTACCATCGCATCCCGCACCTGCATAGCATCAGTAAGTATCAGAACCTTTCTATACTGTCCTCCCACGATCTCCTCATATGCGCTACGAAGCACCCATAGTTCTGCCTAAATAAGAGACTCTACCCTACATCGAAAGGCCGCAGCCACCCTGGTTTTAACATCAATCGAGGCCAACACCCAAGCCCCACTCGCCAGCTCCCTCTGACACAAAAATGAACCATCACTCCACATTATGACTTTAACCTCCGACCTCCAATCAGTCGTCAAGAAAGTTGGGGGAGGAAGCTATCCAATGAACCTATGGCACACTGAAATAGTGTTGTGAATGCTGGATGTAATAGCTTGAGCAGTACGTTGGAAAAGCTGTGAACACCTATCCTTCCATACTGACCACAAAGCTACCACCACCAACTCCTTCGCCTCCGGAGGCCCCTTTTCGCATTCCCTGGGATTCCACTGTCCCAGCATGTCAATACATGTCAACCCATCTTTCTCAATATGACCTCTAAGGACTGCCATTGCACAAGATCATATGCCTCCTCCAAGTCAACTTTGATAGCCATACCTTCCCTGCTAATTGGTGCCTCATGCATAGCATGGATCACTTCCTGATCTAGGATGATATTATCTCTAATTCGACGTCCTGGGAGAAAAGCAAACTGAGTTTCCGGTATGATGTCATGCATGATTATCCAAAGCCTATTTGCCATAATCAGGGATATGAATTTATATTTCTGATTGCAGAGGCTAATGGGTCGATAGTCCGCCAGAGCAGACGGGGATGCCACTTTTGGAATAAGCACCACAAAAGTATCATTTCATCCTTCATCTAGGATACCGGAGGTGAAGAATTGTTGGATGCATTAGTGATAAGGTTGCCGATAATATCCCAAAACTCTTGGTAAAATTCCCTATTAAAACCGTCAGGGCCTGGAGCTTTGCTTGCCGAGGATGCAAACACAGTACGCCGAATCTCTTCTTGGTCTGGGATCCTAATGAGGAACTCATTAACCGTTGGAGAAATATTACACGGGAGTTCCTCTAGCTCGCGAAGAACCAAATTTGGATCCTGGGTCTACCTCTTCTGAAAAAACTTCACTAACTCATCTTTTATAACCCCGGGGTCTCCCCCCCCCCCCCCCCCCCCCCCCCCCCCCAATGTTTAGGCCCCGAATGCGATTACGTGCCCGTCTACTTGTACTCACGTGGAAGAAGGCCGAATTTCGATCTCCAGTCCGTTGCCATTGAACCGAGACTTCTGGGTCCAAATACTCTCCTCCAACTCCAATGTCCACTCAAGATGAGTTCGGACTCAATCCATCTCTTTCCCCAACCGATCGAGCTCTTAACAATGCTCCTTAGCCTGCCTATGGATATTACCAACCGCATGCTTATTCTAATGAGCGAGGGCATACCTTGCAAAAGGAATATTTTCTGAACACCGAGCTCCTTGTATCCAGGAATTAAGCACCACCTCACGACAATCCGGGCTTTTTATCCAAAAATCCAAAAATCTCCATGGGACCATAGAAGGCTTAGTTTTTGTGAACATAGAAATGAGTAAGGGGGAATGATCAGACACGCACCTAGGGAGATACCAAACCAATGTATCATCAAACCTCGTCATCGATAAATCATTAACGAAGCACCGATCAAGACGTTCCCAAATACACGCAGAACCTTGTTGGCTGACTCTCATTTGAGAGAAATGATATTTTTTTGACAGCATTGAGAGAAGGAGAGAGAGGGATTTTGTTCACCTTCCTAAAAGGCTGATGAACGATGCACCGTCTCACATTGGTCCATTTCAAGGGCTTTTGATCACCATGATGAATAGCATGAAATAACAAAGAAGCCCTGAAATGGACCAATGAGAGAGAGGGTATTGTTCATCCCCCTTTTAGGAATGAATTCCAATCTCCTCCAGTTGGTTGTGCCAACGTCAGCTGAATTATGATTCATTTTTGGGTTACTTGCCATCGTGTGACTGTGATGAGCTTCGAGCCCTACGACCAAGCCAACGAAGGAGATTTGAAGTCTTTAGAAAGTGAACAAAATTGTTCTCATTTGAAGACAATAAGGATGTGAAGTCGTCGAGTTATCAATCCATTAAATCGGAACTACCAAGATATCAGTGGATTCCTTAAAATTGGGATTATCTTTTTCTTATAATTTTTTTGATGAAATTTTGCTTAAATGTTTTATACAATATACTAGTAGATTCCCTTGCCCCCCTAGAAGAAATTCCTGGCTCCTCCATTGATCCCAAACATTGGAAGAAATGCTAATATATATCTATTCTATACCCTCCAAAAAAAAAAAAAAAGCAGGGGGGTTCAACTAAAAAGTTTCTTCCTACCGATTGAAAAAAAAATTATAAAAAATCTATCACATCTTTACACATTTATTGTTGAAGCCATCTTTTTTTTGTTATGTGTATTCCAGCTTTAGTTTTTAATTTTTATGTGAATTGCTCTTTTATTTGGTGCTTTTCAAGGAATTATCTTCTCCCGAGGCAAAGAGTTGCATGTAATCTCTCACCGGAAAATATAGTGAATAAAGTACCTAATGAATATCTTGTACTTATCTTCATCATGTGGTATTATTTTTTTTTTTCAGGGTTAGTACATCACTTGTTAGTACTTAGAGCACAACATAGACCAGGATTCTTCACTGGACACGTGCAACGCAGGTGCCCATCAACTAGTAACCATAAACATTGTCGCATTCATTCTTAATAGTTCCATTTTAGTCCACCTTCCATCCCCAAATCAATGCAATTATCTATAGTATTATCATATATCTCAATATTCCTAACTTACTAAATTATAATTAAATCATCCAACTGTAATTTTTCAACTTTTGGAGGATGCCTAATCCATATGGATTAGGTTGCCCTCCAATTAAGTCCAGTGGCAGACCTAGGGTGTTCATGGGCTATCCATTTTACGGGCAGTCTTTGAAGGTAGTAGTGGAGTTCGAGGAGTTGAAGTAGCGTAGTCCTTCAGTAGCTGTAATTGCTACCCTTCGATAGATATCGAAGTAGAGGAGAATTATATAGTACAATTGGTAGTGGTAATTTGGTCATCTTTCTAGCCTCTCTACTTATATGGTAAAAGCTTCTATTCATTAGGATGAACGTGTCACACTTCTTATAGCTATGTTAGTTTTGGATGGTTGTCACGCCCCAAGTCTTAGACTAAGGAGAGAGGGTCCAAAACTTGGAGGTGAAAAAAAATACAAATGAATCGCAAAGTATAACAACTAATAAATAATTATAGTAATATCTAAAACTTTACTAACAATAAAAACCATTGTGTTGAAGTCAAATTTAGAATATTTGTTTCCAAAATAAAATTACATCCATAACAAATACAAACTATTACTAAAGGTAAGGACGAGGAGGTAAACTCCGACGGGTGCAGCTGCGTTCCTAGTACTTCACCTGAGTGAACGAAGCAAATTCTTCCGGAGTTTAAAAACTCAGTGATCCTATAGAAATAGGTCGAAGTAATAAACGAGAACATACATATAATAAAATATACTTCTATAAAAGCTAACACAGTAAAATAGAACTAAAGAGATTAAGTGATTTATCTTACTGTGACCACTAACCTTTATTGATATGTTTCAAATTCTAACAATTAATTTTTTCACTATGCTCCAGCCATGTCCAAAGGGAGAAGTGATGGGCCCCGCTTATTTTTTCTTTGCAATGATGATAGGTGTGAGTGGGTGGGCAATGATACCCTCATCCCTCTATAGCCGATGATGCATGACTTGTATGAAAACGAATCGTAGCCATATATTATGTCATTTTGGCCGACCGGTTAAAGCCTTCACCAATTGAGGGCCCTTGATTAAACACTCGGTTTATAGGCCACTGTCCAGTGCCAATTGGTTTTAAATACTAGGTGGACAATGATAGCTCCACCCCTTCATTTCCTATATATACACTTGATCATTACCACTTAGGGTCTGTTTGGTTGGAGGGAGTTGGAACCGGCGTGTTCCAACTCACGCGTGTTTCGCTAAATTGGCTGTTTGGTTTTGTGCGGAGGCTCCCGACCAAATGAGTTTTAACTCCTCCGTGGGTTTCGATTGTATAGAAAACGCGTGAGTTTGTACCCCACGGTTTTCAGGTGGAGTTCCAACTCATTCCGTTTGTACCCCACGCGTGAGTTGGAACACGCCGGTTCCAACTCCCTCCAACCAAACAGACCCTTAGATGCATACAAATCCGAACATGAATCACACATGTTGTCACGTGGTGCCGGTCGGTGTTTATTTTCCACAAAGATTGGTCGGTTATGAGTCACCAAATATCGGCCATAACCACACCAAAAGTTGGCCGGCTTTTTACGCCAAAAACCAGCCACAAATTTGTACCAAAAGTCAGGACCACATGCTCACTCTCCGGCCTCCACGTTAATGTTTCCGATTGGTTGGCCTCTTGATGATATTGACGGTACACACACTTGTCAGGCAACTACCGGTCTTCAGTCCAATTCACAACTTTTGTGTTCCCATGCTTATGATTGGGTAAAGAGCAATACTATGTAGCCATCTAGTTGTTCATCTGGATCAAACCATGTTGGTGTGACATCGGATTACAACCGTCGTTTGCCTGCTGATCGGGTTAATTGTGATTCACCTACTGGGGCTGAGGTGAAACAGATAGCTGTGATCAGGTACCATATCAGCATGGCCCGATCTATATGGAAAAGTAGGGTAGCTGAGAATTAATTTTTTTTTGGTTTTTCCCCATTCTTGGACTATCTGAATTTCTTGCACAAGTATGAATTAAGCCTTATTTTGTAAATGAGTCACAACTCAGTTGGTACTGATTGTTTCAAGAGTTCATTACATACGAAATTCTGGATACAAAGAGGTGCGAGAAAGAATCCCAAATATTGGAAGAAATGATGATCTATAATTATTCTATACCCTCCTGTGTGTGTAGAAAAAAGATTCGGGTCATCTTTATTGAGCGCACACGAGGATTACAAGGTCGGGACCCAGGGACTCGAGGGTGGTGAGCCGGCTCCGGCGAAGGTTCGATCAGTAGATTGTGAGAGAGATCCTCTGTAGGGTCCCTTTGATCCGCGTCTCCACGTTACTTTGTGCGAGAGCTCTGAAGAGGTTGCTTAGGACAGAAATCTTTACAGGGTGAGGGTTTCTTGAGAGGTCAAGTATTCTTCGCCGTTGCTTTTGTTCTTTCCGTGCTTCGCGTTTTCCCGGCTAGAGGGCTTTTGGTTTCCTCGGTATTCGCATCTCTCTTGGCCCTTGTTAGATCTCGGCGTCCTTGATCATCGGTTTGCGGTGTCGATCGTGCTTTTGGCGTCGGCTTTGGCTTTGGCGTGACTCTGTCTTTTTCTTTGCTTTGGCGCTTTCGCTCGAATGTGGACCGGGTAGAGACTTGCGATGCTTTAGTTCTTCCGGACTTTGCGTTGTATCGGTTAGAACGTGCGATGCTTTGTTTGTGACCGTCGTAGCTGCTTGGCTTTGGTACATGTGTTGCTTTGGCGCGGGTTTTACCGGTACTTTGCTTCGGCTTCTTGCTTTGACTTTTGCTTTAGCTTTACCTTGATTTTCTCTTCGAATGGTGATGGCTAGGTCTCCAAAGCTTCTTTATGCTTCCAGCTTCTTGGGGATGGACTTCGGCAATGACGGTTGTGGCGTCAGCTTTGACTTTTATTCTTCTCCGGGCTTCTTTAACGTGATCGGAGTCGAAGGCTTTTTTTGAAGACGGCGGGGGTAGCACCGGTCGCTATGCGACGGTTGTAGTATTGTCTTTTGTTGATGAAGACGGCGAGGTAATGCCACTTCGATCTTCTTCTTCGAATTTTTGGGCATTATCGTAGTTGAAGGCTTGTTGAAGACGACGGGGTGATGCCACTTCGATATTCTTCTCCAGGCTTTTGCGCGTTATTGAAGTCGAAGGCTTATTGAATACGATGGGGTGATGTCGTTTCGATCTTCTTCTCTGGGCTTTTATGCATTATCGAAGTCTTTTGAACGTTATCGGCTTTTGTGCATTATTTGAAGGCTTGTTGAAGATGACGGGGTGATGCCGCTTCGATCTTCTTTTCCAGGCTTTTGGGCGTTATTGGAGTCGAAGGCTTGTTGAAGACGACGGGGTGATACCGCTTCGATCTTTTTCTTCGAGCTTTTGAGCGTTATCGGAGTCGAAAGCTTATTGAAGACAACGGGGTGATGCCACTTCGATCTTCTTCTCCGGGCTTTTGGATGTTATCGAAGTCGATGGCTTGTTGAAGACGATGGGGTGATGCCGCTTCGATCTTCTTCTACGGGCTTTTGGGCGTTATCGGTTGAAGGCTTGTTCTAAGCCGTTCCCATAGGGTAGGCTTGCCCGAGCCTTATGAAGCCTTGGGTCGTCGAGAGTCAATGCTTCATTCTTCTTTGCAAAGCTTCCTTACTTCTCGCTTTCGACCTCTTGAGCCTTCTTCCTCCCCCTCTTTTTATAGGCATAGGGGGTGGGAGAGATATGGAAAGATTTATTTGAATCCCTTGAATATCTCTCCTATAACTATCCAAGATTTATTCCCTCATTTATGGATGAATCAATCTTTATTTCTTTCCTTTTCTGGTGAGGTAGTTATGGGTCAATCCTTTTGAAAATTTATTTGGATCTTGCACATTAAATCGATGGTGACCCAAACTTTTGTTTTGTTCGTCGGATTGAGGGATCGACGTAGATCCACGTTTGTGGAGATGTCTACGTAAACTCCCTCCGCACATGACGGTTTTACTTTCATTTTTCTTCTTTTTCTTAGTTTCCTTTCTTTCCTTTTTTTTCTTTTCTTTCCATTTCTTCCTTTCTTTTATTTTCTTTCTTTCTTTCCTTTTCTTTTCTTTTCTTTTCTTTCTTTTTTTTTCTTTCCTTTTCTTTTGGCCAGCCACACCTCCCTATAGGGAGGGACATGATTTCCATGGAAAGGGGGCCGATGGGCCCCCTCCTTTTGGCTTTGAGTCATAGGTTCGGTGGGGCCCATTTGTGTCGGGTCCGGTAGAACCCACTTGTATCTAGGTGCGCTTGAGTTGGGCCGTTGTGTGCGGGCCATGTTTTACATGCGGGCTGTTGTGTGAGGATCAAGTTTCGCATGTGGGCTGTTGTATGCGTGTCAAGTTTCACATGTGGGTTGTTGTGTGCATGCCAAGTTTCACATGCAGGTCAGGTTCGATTCATGGGTTAATTTTGGTGCCTACAAATGCCCCCTCAAGGTCGAGTGTGCCCGTAAAAAATGCATATCACTTGTTAGACAACTACTGGTCTTCAGTCCAATTCATAACTTTCATGTTCCCTTTATGATTGGGTAAAGAGCACTACTATGTAGCCATCTAGTTGTTCATCTGGATCGGACCATGTTGGTGTGACATCGGATTACAACTGTCGTTTGCCTGCTGATCGAGCTAATTGCGATTCACCTGCTGGGGCTAAGGTGAAACAGATAGCTGTGATCAGGTATCACATCAACATGGCCCGATCTGTATTGAAAAGTAGGGTGCTGAGAATTATTTTTTTTTTCGGTTTTTCCTATTCGTGGACATCTGAATTTCTTGCACAAGTATGAATTAAGTCTTTTTTTATTTTGTAAATGAGTCACAATTCAGTTGGTATTGATTGTTTCAAGAGTTCATTACATACGAAATTCTTGAACAAAGAGGTGCGAGAAAGAATCCCAAATATTAGAAGAAATGATAATCTATATTTATTCTATACCCTCCTGTGTGCGTAGAAAAAAGGTTCGGGTCATCTTTATTGAGAGCACACGAGGATTACAAGGCCGGGACCCGGGGACTCAGGGGTGGTGAGCCGGGTGCGGCGAAGGTTCGATTAGAAGATTGTGAGAGAGATCTCTGGAGGGTTCCTTTGATCTGCGTCTCCACGTTACTTTATGCAAAAACTATGTAGGGGTTGCTCAGTACAGAGATCTTTACAGGGTGAGGATTTCTTGAGAGGTTAAGTATTCTTAGTCGTTGCTTTTGTTCTTTCCGTGCTTCGCGTTTTCTCGGCTAGGGGGCTTTTGGTTTCCTCGGTCTTTGCATCTCTCTCGGTCCTTGCTAGATCTCGACGTCCTTGATCATCGGTTCGCGGTGTCGATCGTGCTTTTGGCGTCGGCTTTGGCTTTGGCGTGACTCTGTCGTTTCTTTGCTTTGGCCCTTTTGCTCAAACATGGACCGGGTAGAGACTTACGATGCTTTAGTTCTTCCGGACTTCACGTTGTATCGGCTAGAACGTGCGATGCTTTGTTCGTGACCATCATAGCTGCTTGGCTTTGGCACATGTGTTGCTTTGGCGTGGGTTTTACCGGTACTTTACTTTGGCTTCTTGCTTTGACTTTTGCTTTAGCTTTACCTTGATTTTCTCTTCGAATGGCGATGGCTAGGTCTCCAAGGCTTCTTTATGCTTCAGCTTCTTGGGGATGGACTTCGGCAACGACGGTTGTGGCATCAGCTTTGACTTTTATTCTTCTCCGGGCTTCTTTGACGTGATCGGAGTCGAAGGCATCTTTTGAAGATGGCAGGGGTAGCACCGGTCGCTGTGCGACGGTTGTAGTATTGGTTTTTGTTGATGAAGATGGCGGCGTAATGCCACTTCGATCTTCTTCTCCGGATTTTTGGGCATTATCGTTGTTGACGGCTTGTTGAAGACGACGGGGTGATGCCACTTTGATCTTCTTCTCTGGGCTTTTATGCATTATCGGAGTCTTTTGAGTGTTATCGGCTTTTGTGCATTATTTGAAGGCTTATTGAAGATGACGGGGTGATGCCGCTTCGATCTTCTTCTCCAGGCTTTTGGGCGTTATCGGAGTCAAATGCTTGTTGAAAACGATGGGGTGATATCGCTTCGATCTTCTTCTCCGGGCTTTTGAGCGTTATCGGAGTCGAAAGCTTATTGAAGACAATGTGGTGATACCACTTCAATCTCCTTCTTTGGGCTTTTCGATGTTATCGAAGTCGAAGGCTTGTTGAAGACGATGGGGTGATGCCGCTTCGATCTTCTTCTCTGGGCTTTTGGATGTTATCGGAGTCGAAGGCTTGTTCTAAGCCGTTCCCATAGGGTAGGCTTGCCCGAGCCTCATGAAGCCTTGGGTCGTCGAGAGTCGAAGCTTCCTTCTTCTTTGCAAAGCTTCCTTACTTCTCGCTTTCGACCTCTTGAGCCTTCTTCCTCCCCCTCTTTTTATAGGCAAAGAGGGGTGGGAGAGATATGAAAAGATTTATTTGAATCCCTTGAATATCTCTCCTATAACTATCCATGATTTATTCCCTCATTTATGGATGAATCAATCTTTATTTCTTTTCTTTTCTGGTGAGGTAGTTATGGCTCAATCCTTTTGAATATTTACTTGGGTCTTGCACATTAAATCGATGGCTACCCAAACTTTTATTTTTTTCGTCGGATTGAGGGATCGATGTAGATCCACGTTTGTGGAGACGTCTACGTAAACTCCCTCCGCACATGACGGTTTTACTTTCATTTTTCTTCTTTTTCTTTCTTTCTTTTCTTTCCTTTTTTTTTTCTTTCTTTTCTTTCCATTTCTTCCTTTCTTTTATTTTCTTTCTTTCTTTCCTTTCCTTTTCTTTTCTTTTCTTTATTTTTTTTTCTTTCCTTTTCTTTTGGCCGGCCACACCTCCCTATAGGGAGGGACATGATTTCCATGGAAAGGGGGCCGGTGGGCCCCCTCATTTTGGCCTTGAGTCATGGGTTCGATGGGGCCCATTTGTGTCGGGTCCGGTAGAACCCACTTGTGTCTTGGTGCGCTTGAGTTGGGCCATTGTGTGCGGGCCATGTTTTATATGCGGGCCGTTGTGTGAGGACCAAGTTTCACATGTGGGCTGTTGTGTGCGTGCCAAGTTTCACATGTGGGTTGTTGTGTGCGTGCCAAGTTTCACATGCAGGTCGGGTTTGATTCATGGGCTAATTTTGGTGCCCACAAATGCCCCCTCAAGGTCGAGTGTGCCCGTGGAAAATGCGTAGCACTTGTCCTTGATTTTCTTATTTAAACGGGGTTGAGGTTTATTTAAAGACCCCTACCCCTCTGCTCTTTTCTATTCGTCGGTGGCTCTTGCAGCGGATTGGATCTTGGAGACCATCGGCGAAAGGGGCTACCTTGGGTTGCACGAGACTTACTCCGTCTTTCTGGTCGTCACCTCCTTCGTTGTTGACGACGGCTTTCGCGGAGGATCGGTGCTTGAAGATCATTAGCGAAGGTGTTTTATAGGGTTGCACGATACTTGCTCCATCTTCCTAGTCGTTGCCTTCTTCATCGTTGACGGTGACTTTCATGAAGGATTGACGATGGTGCATGAGTTGAAGATCGTCCCAAAGATGGATTCGATAAGAGGAGGGAAGAATGAACGAGGCAATGAAGGTGGACCTTCGTAGCCGAGGTGCATCGTCTTCTTCGTTTTCTTCTTCTTCTCCTTCTTTTTCTTCTTCTTCTTCTTTTCCCACGGGGGTCTGCGCATGCAAGCAAAAAGGATTGCATGATCCCTCTTTTTTTCTTCTTCTTTTCTTTCTGTTCCTCTCTGTTTTCTTTTCTTTCTTTTTTTGTTTTCTTTAATTTCTTTCTCTATCTTCTCTCTTTCCTTCTCCATTTCTTTCTTTCCTTCTCTGTCTTCTCCCTTTCCTTCTCTTTTTTTTTTGGTTGTTTGATGTGCTGAGGAAGGAGAGGGGGGGCTCGCGACCTTGCTGTGGGCGATGGGGCTATGAGGTCCTATTACCCGCAATGGGGCTATGGACCCCTTGCTGAGTGATTTATACCATATGTTCACCCATTTACATGATCGACTTGGAGCTGAAGAGCGGATGGAGGATAATGACGCAGGACGTCTCGGTGTTAGGCGCCTGTATCCTTGACGTCGTCGTCAGAGACGTAGTTGCGTCGACTAGCTTCTGCTTGATGATGGTAAACGTTTTCCCCCTACACAGGAGGTGCAGAGCCCATTAGAGAACCCGGCTGGGCTCGGGATTGGGGCATGTAATGCCTGGTTCTCTAGCGTTAACTTTTACTAAGGGAACCTTATTCTTTTATTATTAAAATATTACTAGCAGTTAAAACTTTATTTCTGTTGAAATTTTATATTAATGCATATACGTGGTTGCACTTGAGTTGGACCGGATCAGGTGTATGTCCTGGGTCCGGGTCGTGAGACGATAAGGCGTTGATAATATGTCTGTGCGGATGTGTGGGTGTATGATTGTGCATATGAGTACGCACATACGTTAAGCGTGCGGGTGAGCACGATTAATCTAATTATTATTTATTTTTGCACAAGCGTTGCAGACCTGGACGTATCCTTGTACCAAACCGTCGCTGAGAGGCACATATTACCAGAAGATCTCTCCCATAATCCCCTGATCAACACTCGCCGCAACCCGGACTCGCCACACCCGAGCCACCCGGGTCCCAGCCACACTTGTAATCTCGTTTTGCGCAATAAAGACGACCCGTACCTTTTCCGCGCATACAGTGTCCATGGTACTGCATGCGGGTCCCACCGGGCATCGCCGCATGTGGTCACATGGACCCCTCCTTGCATGCGAAATCGCGAGTCCGGCGACGCATGGTTTAAAATATTATTAAAATAAGCATGCTTTAAAATATTAATAAAATAGTCATGCTTTAAAATATTAATAAAATCATTTTAATTATTGCATAGACACCGTAATTAGGTATTTCCTTAAGTTAAAATATAATTTGATTAAATAATGATTATCGGGACCCACCCTACTAAAAGGAGTGGCAACCCTAATATATTGGTTCTGGGGGAGTGTAGGTTGAATCACTTTTAGAGCGAGGTGACTTTTAGCTGTAGTTTTATTATGGGTTGCGAGAGCAGTGCGGGACCCGGGTTAAAATGTTGCAAATTATTAATCACCTTATTTATTTTTTTTATTTGTCTCAGTATGTGTAAAAAGATAATTATTTACCGTATGAAGCATTTAATACTTTGTTAAAATGGGTGAAATTGAGAAGATTAGGACCCCGTGCGCGTAAGGGCCGTGAACCACCCTACGCACACAGCTGAAGATTAGTAGGCTATGGGGTCACGGGTAAGGATTATGGTAAAGCCAATAGGTGGTGCCCTCGAGTAGGGATTGGCCTAGCAATTCCTGTCCTTGGGTAGTTGAAGACCCTAAAGAAAGCAAGTTGGGCGGTAGAGCTCCTCCGTGAAAGACAGGAAACCCCTTATGATCATCTGGGTGATTTTGCGCATGGTGTCGGAGTATGCAAGGTAAGAGAGTTGGCCCTCTATATCGAAATAAAAGGCCCTATATTAATGCCCGACCGGGGGCAAGATGAACAAAATATCCGAGGTTCACATAAGGATAGATGTTTTATATAATTGCTAATTAATAATTATGGAATCTTAATGTTGGATTATAGAATTGTAGAGCTTGATAATCTAGTAACACTTAGGTGGCCGTTTTAATTTATTAGTTCATATTGAATGAACTTTATGTTAGACAATGTAGTGACAGTAGATATTGCATGAGAACATAGACTGCTGATAGGATTAGATAATCCCTCTGTAAATATTAATAATCTGTACTAGGACTGCTAAATATAATTTAATTTAATTGGATCAGTTGTCTCATATTATTAAAGGCTATAGGATGTCATTAGCCATTAATTTGGCTAATATCTCAATTTCTCATTGAGGGCTACTCTTTCCCACGAGTAGACTCTCCTGCAGGTACGGAGGTTCAAGAGTAGCAGTGGGAAGCTCGAGGCGGAGTTAGGGCCGCGGTAGTGTCTTATCTTCAACTTGTCGTCTGGTAGTCTTTCTTTATTCTAGCAATGTAATCGAACTAGATTTGACAATAGTTATTAGCTTAGTGTATGTTTTATGTCTGGCAATGATACAACTGATGTCCTATTGGGTAGGCCTTTCCTCAAGGCCCCAAACCTAGGATAGTTCACAATGAAAATATAAGAAGAAGAATTAACCTAATTTGATAAGCCTTGTAGATAGGGCCTCCAGATTGATGTACTGAGTGTCAGGGAGTGGGTGAGATTCCAAGCTTGCCTTCAGTGGATCGAGTCCCATGCTCCCTTAGAGGGATTCCTATCAGCACGTGGTGGAACCAACAGGTCACACATGCTGAGACGATAACCCGGTTGAAGGTCGAGCGTGATCATCTCTCTGTCAACAAAATTCTCTCTCTCTACCTTCCTTTAAATTAAATAAAAATATTTTCACAAAAATCAAGTTTTAAAATACTATGTTTTTTTCCTTCATCATTCTTCTTCATTTTTGAGAGAGTCACAATCCTGTGAGAAACCCTAATTGGGGTAGTTATTAGTTGACCAAACCCTAAATCCCTTGGTTTTCCATATCTCACACCCCAAGGATCGGTTCCAGATTTCTGGGGCGTGACAGCTGATATTAGAGCTTAGGGATATGTTCCTAGGGGTTTGATTAGGATGTTATTATTTTACCGGGAGGTTTAGGCTGTACTAGTGCTAGGGTGATTTTAGAGATAGTCGAGAGATTGATTTTGTGGTATTTCTTAGAATAGTCAGTGGTAGCTAGAATCCCAGAAATAGAATTCTGATTCTATTTGGATAGGATTCTGATTCTGGGATTCTTGGAGCTAGAATCACAGAAATAGAAAAGCTGATTCTGAGCTCCCAAAATCTTATTTCTTTGAAGACCAGAATCCAAAAATCATGTTTGGTAAAATCAGCCTGTTTTAGAGATTCTTAGAGCAAAAAATCCAAGAATCTCGTTTGGCAACACGAAACTAAAAAAAATTATTTAAAATATTTTTTTGACATTCTTTACCAATGTTACTCATAATAATATTAAATTATAAAAAAATTATACTAGAAGTCTTATTCGAAGATATCATACGTCCATACAAAATATCAAAATTATTTATTACAAGTCCCATCCCAAAGCGATAATAGTAGTGCTTCAAATAGAAGATGATACATCAAATTGGCATATTGTAATGCAATGCTAAACGATGTGTGATGCTATCCCTAAGTTCATGGATCTTATGCGGACCTGTCGCTCCTTCAATATGCTCTGTGGGATCATCTTTAGCTGCTACCACTACATCCTCATCTTCAAATCAGGTACATATCTCAGCCATCTCTTTCTCAATCCGTAGATAGTTATGTATTATACAACATGCTGCCACAATAAGCCTCTGACGATATAGTAGACATGGTGGCATTAACTTCAGGATCGGAAAGGCGCCTTCAACATACCGAAACATCGCTCAATGACATTCCTAAGTGAGGAATTAACGCTGATTGAATAACTCTTTAGCCCTTCAAGTCTTCTATTACCACCTCCCTTATAGTCAGACAAGTGATACCGCTCATTTAGAAAAAACCTTCATTTCCATTCTCAGCTAAGACCGAGCCATCTAGATAGCATTTTTTTTTTTACCCATTGATTTGAAAAACTTCCACTCTCGGTTGAACCCAAGCCGTCCAGAGAGCATTTTTTTTAACCCATTGATTTGATGCAATTACTTACAGCCCATTGGTGCCATTAAAAAAAACTTCCATGTAAAAAAAATTCATTATTAATGAACATTCCATTTTTTTTCACCCATTGATTTGTTTACAGCCTAATGGTGCCATTAATTTTTTTTTCCAATAATGAACATTCAATTATTTTTTACCCCAATTGATTTGCTGCAATTGCTTACGGCCCAATCATGCTCTGCCACGTTGTCCATTAGAAAGACCAATATTAAATTGGCCCTTAAGCTAAGTGTAGCAAATCCCTTTGCAAGACGTCTTCACTAACAAAAAATGCTCTCGTGTGCTCGTCTTCACCGAGAATCCCAACAGAAGAGCTTTTTCGGTTCTTCTTTTTTTAGAGAGAAAACTTACCTCCCTCAAATTCGTCCTGAGAAGATCGAGAAAAAAATAATGTCCCATTCCCAAAATTTGTGGCATTAAGAGAGAGAGAGAGAGAGAGAGAGAGAGAGAGAGAGAGAGAGAGAGAGAGAGAGATCAAAACGGGGGAAACATGAATTCAACGACTAGGATTCACATGCACAAACAAGACATCATTGGCCATGAGGGAGATCAATCATATCCCCTCTCATACGACACCATCCCTCACGGTGCATCCTCACTAGATCAGATGGGTGCCCTGATCCACTATTCATCGTTTCTTGGTATGCTCATCGATCTTGTTATGCATGCCCGAAAATGGGATCAACGTGGGTTATGAGATGGATCCGCACTTGATATAGATGCTATTCAGCCCGAAGGTTTTTCCGATTTCACCGACCCGATTGACATGGCAGCATGCAACTGGTGTTGTTAAAGATTTTAAAATCGGTAGTGGGTTTCAGTCACCACTTGCACACTGCCACGTCAATCGGGCAGGCGAAATCGGGACAAACCTTCGGGCTGAATGACATTTCTCAAACAGATAATATTTGGTGGATACAATGTGAACCATAGTATGGGCTGTATCCATAGGTGCAAATAGCTAGAGCCCCACTTTTACATCCATTGTCCACATCCTGACTACCATACAACCATAGGATCTACTGTGATTTTTTTTTTTTTGGTTATTTTGACTTTGCCCCCCAAATTTTGCCTTGAATTAGACTTTACCCCCCATCTTTTCATTAATTAGACTTTACCCCCTAAAACTAACTGTTCCGTCAGCTCACCATCTAAGAGAGAGGGTGAGCTGACGGAAAAGAAATAAAGTTTTGAGGGGTGAGCCGACGAAACAGTTAGGTTTGGGGTGTAAAGTCTAATTAATGAAAATATGGGGGTAAAGTCTAATTCAAGGCAAAATTTGGGGGGCAAAGTCAAAATAACCCACTCAAAGACATGGGGTACAAAGCCCAGCTCAAGCTCCCGAGTCCCGGCGAAGCTGAAGAAAGAGGGGGGACTCGATCTCCTCTCCCTCACCACCTCGCACAGCAGCCTCTCGCGGCAATCTCCGGCGGCACCCTTCGGCGACGAGGCGAAGGCCCGATCCGGTAGCGAGGCAGAGGCCCGATCCGGAACCCTCCGGTGGCGAGAGCAAGAGAAGGGAGGCCCAATCCATCGTCTCCGGTAGTGAGAGTGAGAAAGAGGAGTCTCGATCCGACGTCTCCGGCGGCGAGAGCGAGAGAGGGGAGGCCCGATCTAGCGCCCCCCGGTATTCTCGCAGCGATGAGACAACAGGGAGCCCAGATCCGGTGCCCTCCGGCGGTGCTAGGGGGAGGCTCTATCCGGCTCTCCCTCCGCTTTGATCTCTTCGGACCCGGAGACAAACCTAGCGGCTGGTTGGGCACAATTCTGGCAAGCACAGGCAATCAGAGACTGTCCGTGGGGGAGAGAGAGAGAGGGGGGGGGGATAACCTGGAAGAGGGTTCCAGCGAGAGCGATTGGGATCCAGTTCCGTCGAACATCGAGAGATCTCTGATGGCGAGGGTGTGGTCAAGGGCGAGCTTCGGTTGTTGAGGGATGGGATAAACTGTTGAGGGATAGGATCAGTTTTATATTTGGCTCTCCGTCGAATCCCATAAATCCTGAAGCCTCTTTTTTGGGCTCCGAAAAAAGCACTCCCAGAATATCTTTTTGGCTCTCCGTTGGATCTATTTTTGGGCTCTTTGCATTTGCCAAACAAGCTCTCCTCTTTATTTTGGATTCTGAGCTCCTAGAATCCCAGAATCCCAAGAGCAGAGCGTATCCAAACAGGGCCTTAGTGTGCGTATCTAAGGATAAGAATCTAGGATTTATTGTACTTGGAGAATTGGATAGGTTGGATAAATTGGTTGGTGGTTAAGGAATTGTCCAGACTTGGGTATTTGATTGATAAGGACTTGAGGACTCAACATAATTATTATGCAGATTGATAAGGATTATGTTTGTCTCCGAACCTTAATGTTTAGGCATAAAGCTAGTCGTGATGACTCAGGTAGGAATCGCCTAGAACAACTTAACCAAGGATAGTATTTGAGTCAATTTCGGATTTTTTTATTTGGAGTCTAATGTTTATTTGGATTTGCTAGATGTGGGCCTGGTGGTGAGTTGACTAAGCATTGGATATCGAATTTTAGTTAGTAATATGGTTATTTGATTTTGGAAGATGAATGTATGATTAAATATATTTGGAAGGATGTACATCGGCATGGTTGTGAGGTCCTCTTTTTGTTAGTTATTGTTTTCTGTTGACCTTTAGCATTAGAAACCTAGCCGATACTTTAGGACTCCTTAATCTTCGTTGACCCTTAGCACTAGAGACCTAGCCGGTATCTTAGGATTCCTTGATTCTCCATCGACCATTAGTATTAGAGGCTTAGTCGGTATTTTTAGGATCGTCCATTGTTTAGTTCTAGGTAAAATAACTGGATTGGTCTTTTATTGGTGTATTGTCGAAGCTTATATGTCATGAAGAATCCTATGAGTAATGATGATGATCCTTAGGGGTAGTGGTTTCAATGAGTGCACCAGGAGATGAAAATCTCTGGTGGTAGTTTGAGTTTTCTTGGTTAGCAGATTTCGGAATACCTTGATAGAGACCCTTGCGATTGGGTACACACTGTTCCTCGGGAACCTTGGCGGTGGGTTGTGACTGTCCGGTAGGGGACATAGTAAGGCTATGCACTGACTCTTCGAAGGCTTTGGCGGTTGGTTTCGCAGTTCCTGTTGGAACTCGTGGCAGAGCTTGCACTGTTCTCAAAAGGAACTTTGGCAGCTAGTTATGCAGTTTTTAATTGGACTCTCGAGAGATAGTATACTGGCCATATGGTAGTGACGTTAAAATAAAATTGTGATAATTAAGTACGAGAATGATGTTAGTGATAATGTAAAGGGTTTTGCCTGTGATCATGGAATTTGAAAAGGCTTTATCGGTTAGGATCGTAGGAATAGTCATTGTTTAGCCGATTTATCTCGTTTTGTTTCTAGTCGTCCTCCGATTGTAGTAACTTTTGTTTTCTTCAGTTTCTTTCGAATAATTGCTATTAGATCACCGAATGTTGAGAATGTGTTAGTGTCTCGGTTATCCCTATTTCCTCTAAGTTATCTCGTGTAGACCTAACTTGTATACCTTTGTCCTAATTTGTTTCGAGTTATCTCTATTTGTCTCGGTTTACTTATTCTTACTTTTTCGAGGTTGTCGGTTCTCTATTTAACCAGTTCGATTCGTTAGGGTAAGGATTTAATATTTTGCGCTAGTTGGTCATTAGGTTTCTAGTAGGTAACTTTTTCAATTAAAGCATGGTTGCTTTAGTTTAGGACTAGTCACCCAGCCGTACAGTATGTGACTTCTTTCGGTCACTATGTTAGTTATCCTCTTATTTCATTGTTCTTTACTTAGATAGTGGGTTTCCTTCCTTACCTGATTAGTGCATCATAGTGTATCCTTTAGAAGGTCTCCAAGTCATTATAGTATAGTTAGGAGTATTGATATCAAGTCTTTTATTAATTATCGGTGTTTTATGAATCATCATTGTTCCCTTCTTATTCTCGTTCGTTCGTGGCATAGTGGTGTCTTATTTTTAGGTTATTAGTGTAGCAGTTGTTATGTAGGTAATAGACGTATTTACTCCAGAGAGAAATCTCATAGAAATTAAGTCTAGGCATACTAGTTCGAGTTATCAAGTGGTCTTCATTTTAATTCTATAGATGTATGGGCATAGGTTTATATGTAGGAAGTATATTTATGCATTAGTATCGTTAGATGGGAATGTCTCGTGATATTGTTTCGAGGATCAGGTTGTTACCTTACTTCTGGATAAAGAGGACGCTCCTTATCCAGGAAAAGGAGATGATCTGGACTCATGAAAATCTATATTAGTCCATAATTATTATAATGGAAAATGAAAACCCAAAACTCGTATTCGCGATGCGAGAATTTGGAATTTCATCTCTATCCTAATAATTATGTGACTCGATTATATAAGCTTGGTTAGTAGTACCGCAAGTGTCCGAGTTTCTTTTTAATATGATTGGTGTGGTGCTTTAGCTGCTTGTTGACAATATTAGTAAGGGTCTTTGGACTGACCATAAGTTCACTTTTTGTTGTTCTAGTATTTCTTACCTTGGTAGTAGAGATTGGTAGTAATTGAATTTTTGGGACGAAAATTTTATAAGGTGGGTAGGATGTAATGCTTGGTTCTCTAGCGTTAACTTTTACAAAGGGAGCCCTATTCTTTTATTATTAAAATATTACTAGCAGTTAAAACTTTATTTCTGTTGAAATTTTATATTGATGCATATACGTGGTTGCACTTGAGTTGGACCGGATCAGGTGTCCTGGGTCCGGGTCGTGAGACGATAAGGCGTTGGTAACATGTCTGTGCGGATGTGTGGGTGTGTGATTGTGCATATGTGTACGCACATATGTTAAGCGTGCGGGTGAGCACGATTAATCTAATTATTATTTATTTTTGCACAAGCGTTGCAGACCTGGACGTATCCCTGTACCAAACTGTCGTTGAGCGGCGCAGGTTACCTAACCAAAAGCATATCGACCTAGGGATGATAGGATTTACCCGATTGTCAATTCGGCTCGATCGGGTCGTCTCAGTTCCTTATACCCAAGGCCAGTCCCTGACTCAAGCCACTTATCCTTCTAGGTCTCTCTCTCTTGGTCGCCCGATCCCAATCGAGTGGGTAGGATGAGAACTGTCTCTTTTTATTTTTATTATTTTATTGCCAATCGGATCTCGATCCGATACACCAGGAACCCCTTCCCTCTTAAGAGAACACACACGTTCTCTTTACAAATATCAACCATCAGATTTTGATCCGAAGTACCAAAAGATACCCCTCCACTCAAATCCCTTATTTGCACACCTCTCAACCGAATGACCCGTACTCCAATCAAACCCAATTTCAACCATTCTTTTTTTTAATATATTTAATTCACCCCACTCAAACCCCCTCTCAACCAAACTCATTTAGCCAGCATTCAGCCAACCCAATCTCTATTCTCTCTCCATTACAACCTGTAAACCCAACAACCCAATCCCCTCTCTATCTCTTAATCCCAAAACCATCCAACTGTTCCCCCTCTCTCTCTCTCTCCCCAAACCCCCCAAAATCTGATCCTCTATCTTTCTCGGATCTCTCTCTTCTTCTCACCCGACCCTCTCCCTCTCACCCGATACCATCTCTCACCTCTCAGATCTCTCTCCTCTACCCGACCCAAGCCCGTCCGCCGATCCGACCGCTGCCCACACCATCCCATTGCCCCCTCTCTCCCATCACTTCCCCTACTCTCCCCTCACCGCCCCCTCTCCGACGCTGCTCTCCCCGTTCTTCTTTGACCTCCCCTCTCCCCCTAACTTAGCCCTAGTCCTAGGGTTCTAGTCCCCTTTCTCCCTCACGCCACCAACCAGCCCCCTTTCCCTATTAATAAACCCTAAACCCGACCCCCTCATCTCCGTCTGATCTCTTCCACCCCCTCCCCCTCGAGATCCCTCTCTCCTTCTGTGGAGAACGGTGCACGATAATCGATGCGAGGAGCATGGAGGTGCAGCCGATCGATGCCAGAGAAGGCGGCGGAGCCGCTGCCGGCAAGGCTGAACCCGACCAGGTCAGCTCTCTCCTCCCCTTTCTACTATTTCTCTTGTTCTATAATTTCTTGGGTTCCTTCAAGACCAGCCGAGACCCCTGTTTTTCCCTTCTCTTGTCGCAGCCACCCTGGCAACTGATCGACGACATCCGACCATCCCGAGTAGTCGTCGATTGAACCACCCAATCCCAGCAGGGTTCTGCCCCCTTCACCTTGCCGTCGTGGTTGTCGACGGCTTACTGTCGGCAGCCAGGCAGCATGTGGCCCCCCGACCAGCCACCGGCCAGACACCACAAGCCATGCCGACTCCTGCCTCGTGTTCCTTTTACCGTGGTAGTCGTCAGCCGTTGGACCGATGACTAATAGAGCATGGCAGCCAATCTGACCAGTCTCAAACCCCGTTTAGGCATTTTTTCTTCAACCTTAGATGTGTCATTGCTAGGATGGCATTAGTCCAACTATTAACCCTCTTAATATCCGATTGGGCCAAAACCCTTTTTGCAATGATTAATTGCAGCTGATGACCCCCTTTTTTGGTGCCTAAGCGGTTTCGACCGTATCAGGCCAAGTAGCCGAACCTTTTCGATCTTATCAGCAGTGCACGTCAGACCCCATCCTATCTGCCTGATTTAGTGTTAACAATGCCCAATCATGCCTGATCCCGACCTCGATCCATCCTTGCGACCGTATCACGACCTTCGACACCAGTGTTACCTGATAGCAATTGTTGAAGCCATCAAACCATGTGACTATGTAGTTGGGTCCTGCAATCTTTTGGCCATTGCTGGCCGATGATACCTCCGGGTTACATCCTTTTTATATATCATGCACATCGTTGTGTCATGCACGGTGGTAGACCACTAGCGGCCCACATGCCAAACCTTACCGTTCCCGGGACCCAATTGGGTTAGGCATAATAGTTGTCGTCAATCCGAGCTCAGGCTCGTGCGACTCGTTATAATTAAAGTAACAACCGTAACATTCAAACCTTAGCATAAGGACACCTTAGGCGAACGACGAGTCGGACCGTTGACCTTGACTAGACCTGACCCAAGTTGTACACACCTTGGTAGTAAGGTTGAAGGCTCTTCAGAGCACAAGACACGTTAGTAGTAGCATTCGACACGGATGAGGGTCAGACCACCTTGCATAGTCATTTGCGCACGAGACCGACCATTAATACTTAAGCCCGACCGTGATCGGCTTTGCCGATTTCACCAATCGATCGACGCGGTTACGACCGTTCGACCGAATTAGTGCTATTGGATCCTAGTTTGACTCTTGGCATCGGCAACGCCGACTAACCAAGACAGTACCTTTGGTGAATCATTTTGTGTGCCATTAGGCCGGTGTCCGATGATGCCTAAAATTCTTGACTCGGCCAACTCGGCCCTAAACCCGTATTACGCGGTAGCAAGCATTGACCATGGGTCCGCTATGTGTGAATTTGACAGTGCGTAACCAGGACGATTCAACCATAGATGGAGCAGAGAAGGATCAAGAGCAGTTAATGAAAGTTTATGCACGATCGACAACCAGGTGACATCTACTCCCCTTCCCGTGGTCTTTGATAGTAGGAAATAAGAACTAGGGTAGGTGTCCATGGTACTGCATGCGGGTCCCGCCGGGCATCACCGCATGTGGTCACGTGGACCCCTCCTTGCATGCGAAATCGCGAGTCCGGCGACACATGCTTTAAAATATTATTAAAATAAGCATACTTTAAAATATTAATAAAATAGTCATGATTTAAAATATTAATAAAATAATCACAATTATTGCATGGACACCGTAATTAGGTATTTCCTTAAGTTAAAATATAATTTGATTAAATAATGATTACCGGGACCCACCCTACTAAAAGGAGTGGCAACCCTAATATATTGGTTCTGGGGGAGTGTAGGTTGAATCGCTTTAAGAGCGAGGTGACTTTTAGCTGTAGTGCTATTATGGGTCGCAAGAGCAGTGCGGGACCCGGGTTAAAATATTGCAAATTATTAATCACCGTATGTATTTTTTTTATTTGTCTCAGTATGTATAAAAAATAGTTATTTATCGTATAAAGCATTTAATACTTTGTTAAAATGGGTGAAATTGAGAAGATTAGGACCCCGTGCGCGTAAGGGCCGTGAACCACCCTACGCACACAGCTAAAGATCAGTAGGCTATGGGGTCACGGGCAAGGATTGTGGTAAAGCCAATAGGTGGTGCTCTCGAGTAGAGATTGCTCTAGCAATTCCTGTCCTTGGGTAGTTGAAGACCCTAAAGAAAGCAAGTTGGGCGATAGAGCTCCACCGTGAAAGACGAGAAAACCCCTTATGATCATCTGGGTGATTTTGCGCATGGTGTCGGAGTATGCGCGGCAAGAGAGTTGGCCCTCTATATCGAAATAAAAGGCCCTATAGTAATGCCCGATCGGGGGCAGGATGAACAAAATATCAGGGGTTCACATTAGGATAGATGTTTTATATAATTGCTAATTAATAATTATGGAATCTTAATGTTGGATTATAGAATTGTAGAGCTTAATAATCTAGTAACACTTAGATGGCCGTTTTAATTTATTAGTTCATATTGAATGAACTTTATGTTAGACAATCTAGTGACAGTAGGTATTGCATGAGAATATAGACTGCTGGTAGAATTAGGTAATCCCTCTGTAAATATTAATAATCTGTAATAGGACTGTTAAATATAATATAATTTAATTGGATCAGTTTTCTCATATTATTAAAGGCTATAGGATGTCACTAGCCATTAATTTGGCTAATCTCCTAATTTCTCATTGGGGGTTACTCTTTCCCACGAGTAGACTCTCCTACAGGTACGGAGGTTCAGGAGTAGCAGTGGGAGGCTCGAGGCAGAGTTAGGGCCGCGGTAGTGTTTTATATTCAACTTGTCGTCTTGTAGTCTTTCTTTATTCTAGCAATGTAATCGAACTAGATTTGACAAGAGTTATGAGCTTAGTGTATGTTTTATTCCTGGCAATGATACAGCTGATGTCCTATTGGGTAGGCCTCTCCTCAAGGCCCCAAACCTAGGATAGTTCACAATGAAAATATAAGAAGAAGAATTGACCTAATTTGATAAGCCTAGTAGATAGGGCCTCCAGATCGATGTACTAAGTGTCAGGTAGTGGGTGAGATTACAAACTTGCCTTCAGTGGCTCGAGTCCCGTGCTCCCTTAGAAGGATTCCTGTCAGCACGTGGTGGCGCCAACAGGTCACACATGCTGAGAGGATAACACGATTGAAGGTCGAGCGTGATCATCTCTCTATCAACAAAATTCTCTCTCTCTACCTTCCTTTAAATTAAATAAAAATATTTTCACAAAAATCAAGTTTTAAAATACTCTGTTTTTTTCCTTCATCATTTTTCTTCATTTTTGAGAGAGTCACAATCCTGTGAGAAACCTTAATTGGAGTAGTTAGTTGACCAAACCCTAAATCCCTTAGTTTTCCACACCTCACACCCCAGGGATCGGTTCCAGATTTCTGGGGCGTGACAGGGCTGGTCCTCCCCAAACTTCTGGACTTAGATTCTAGGATCGAGGCTCGTTTCTTTATACACCAAGGCCTCCTCAGTATGTTGGCAAGTATATTCGACAATAGTTTCTGGCATGAATACGTCCATAAAAGTTCGAGTACGCCGAGTGTAGCTGCATACTACTGAGGGAACGTCATCCTCTGGGTTTTCTGGAACATCGTGCCGGAGTAGCGGAGACTCGATGACAGGTGATAGGCTTGGAACAAACGTATAATTTATTCATCCGGGCCATGGTAAAACTTGAGGTAACTCCTTCAAACGTACGAATGAAATGAGAGGAGGTCCCACCGAGTGTGCCAGAAATTTGTATGCGCGAAAAAAAAAGTTTGGGTCATCTTTATTGCGAGCACACGAGGATTACAAGGCTGGGACCTAGGGACTCGGGGGTAGTGAGCCGGGTTTAGCGAAGGTTTGATCAGGAGATTGTGGGAGAGATCCTCTGGAAGGTCCTTTTGTTTCGTGTCTCCATGTTATGTCGTGCGAGAACTCTGGAGGGGTTGCCCATGACAAAGATCTTTGCAGGGTGAGGGTTCCATGAGAGGCTAAGGATTCTTCATCATTTTTTTTTGTCCTTTCCGTGCTTCATGCTTTCTCGGCTAGGGGGCTTTTGGTTTCCTCAGTCTTCGCATCTTCCTCGGCCCTTGCTAGATCTCGACGTCCTTGATCGTTGGCTCGCGGCATCAATCGTGCTTTTGGCGTCGGCTTTGGCTTGGCTTTGGCGTGGCTCTGGCTTTTGCTTTGCTTTAGCGCTTTCGCTCGAACATGGACGGGGTAGCACTTACGATGCTTTAGTTCTTTCGGACTTCGCGTTGTATCGGATAGAACGTGTGGTGCTTTGCTCGTGACCCTCGTAGTTGCTTGGCTTTGGCACGTGCGTTGCTTTGGTGCGGACTTTACCGATACTTTTCTTTGGTTTTTTACTTTAGCTATAGCTTGATCTACTTTTTGAATGGCAATGACTACATCTTCAAGGCTTCTTTATTCTTCCAGCTTCTTGGGGATGGACTTCAGCAACGACGGTTATGGCATCGGCTTTGACTTTTCTTTTTCTCCGGGCTTCTTTGGCGTGATCGGAGTCGAAGGCTTATTTTGAAGACGGTGGGAGTAGCACTGGTCTCTGTGCGATAGTTGTAGCATTGGTTTTTGTTGATGAAAACGGTGGGGTGATACCACTTCGATCTTCTTCTCCGATCTTTTAGGCATTATCATAGTCGAAGGCTTATTGAAGACGACGGGTTGATGACGCTTCGATCCTCTTCTCTGGGCTTTTGGGCGTTATCAGAGTCAAAGGCTTATTGAAGACGACGAGGTGATGCCACTTCGATCTTCTTTTCCGAGATTTTATGCATTATAGGAGTCGAAGGCTTATTGAAGACGAAGGGGTGATACCGCTTCGATCTTTTTCTCTGGGCTTTTGAGCATTATCGGAGTCGAAGGCTTATTGAAGACGATGGGGTGATATCACTTCGATTTTCTTCTCCGGGCTTTTGAGCGTGTAACACCTGTGGTGTTAGATTTGAGAATAATAGAAATCCTGGCTAGTTTCGTCTTTTTACAGCCAGACTTTTTCTTTGGGCTTTTTCCCAATAAATGGAACGTAAACCTATGAGATGTTTTACGTTCACATTCTCCGTAACTTCGAGCATGTCACGATGGTGAGTTCCGTGCAACGATCAGGTGTATGCGCAGCCAGTTTCCACAGCCCGGTAGATAAACCCTAGAAAAACGATAATTGCTCGATAGTTGTAGCTGTTTTGTTTTCCACGAGAGATCGGGTGATCAGATCGTAACGAAACAAGATATGTTAGATGGGGCTTTGAGAGAGCCTTCCAATGAGCCTAAGTTTGGGTCGATCCGACACCCGGGTGATTAGTTATTGCTATTTTGAGTTTTGGAGTCTTTCCTTCTTTTCGGGAGATCCAGAGGTCAAAAAATATTGTACCAAGTGCTAACGCGTTCGTGTTGACGAGACCTTTCCAACGAATCCTCTCGGGCCCTATTCTGACTTCCGGTTTGATAGTTACGGGTGATTATTCTTTTCAGTTCGGTTGATGGACGAATCGCACCCGGATTCCAACCGAGCCCGGTTCAGGGCTCGGGACCGAGCCCGACCAGGCCTAGAGCCTACCTCCCGGTCTCCTAGCATAGTTTAAGGTCTCTTAACTTCCCTCCCTATTTATTTAAATTCTGAAATTCGGATCAGAATTATCGGGCAGGATTGGGATGATGTATTGATCCCTATCTTCTTTCCTTATCCTTTCGCCTTAACCGACTCTATCTCCCCAACCCTATCCCCCGTCCCTTCTTATCACAACCCCCCCCCTTTTCTATAAATAGAGAGAGAACGGGAGAGAGAGAGAAGGACGTATAGAGAGAGAGAACGAAAGGAGAGGGAGAGAGAACGTGAGAGAACGGAATATATAGAGAGAGAGAGAGAACGGGAGAAATAGATAGAGAGAACGGGAGAGGGAGAGAGAGAGAAGAGAGAGAACGCGAGACAGAGAGAGATGGATGGAGAAGACCGGAGCACCCCGACCCGCCCCTCGCCGGAGCCCCGGCGAGCACGCCGAGATCCAAGGTCAGCCCCCTTTCCTCCTCTCATCCCCTTCGCGACCCAACCCGCAACCCCCGGCCCATCCTTCTCCCTTGCCGCGGCCCGCTCGGGCGGACACCGCCGCCGCACCGAACCCCTCCCCGGCGACCTCCGACCTCCGACCAAGCCCCCCGCGAGCCCCCCTCCGGCCGACCCCTCGGGCTCCGACGGCCGCTCCGGCCGCCTCCCACCGCGCCTCCTCCGTGGGGGTGGTGCGGGAGAGGCCGGCCGAGCGCTCGCCGGCGCTCCGGGCCGCCCCCTCCCGTCGGCCGCCGGCGCGCAGGAAACCCCTAGGTTGGACGGTCTCGTGGAGAAGATGAAGTCAGGGGGGGTAGATCGGTAATTTCAGGTTGTTAATTAAACCCCAGACCCGACTTGTTTAAACCTGAACCCGACCCGACCCAACATGGCACTGCAGACCCGACCCGACCCAGCAGACCCAACCCATGCAGTGAACCGGTCTGGTTCACTTGAACCAGACCCGTGAACCAGTCGATTTTGGTTCGACTGCCATTTCTCCGTCCGAACTCGGAATTGGACGAAACCAGCGCCATTTCGACCGGCTCGGAAAATACTACCTGTTGGCCATAGTTTAGCATAGTAATTATATTGTTTATTCCCCTGTTTTATCCTTGGACCAAATATTATCGCGGTACCGTGGTTTGACCGCCGTTTCATCGTCCGAACTCGGATTCGGACGAAACTAGCGGCATTGTGCTCAGAACATTGAGCCCTACCTTTTAAATAACCCTAGAACCCCTTCAACCCTAGTGAACCAACCATGCGATCAGTTTCACCGGTTCTACGTGGTTTGACCCGAAACCATCCGACCGAAGTCGGATTCCAGCGAAACCGGAACCATCGAGCAGGGTTCTTCGAGCCCGATTCGATGAGTAGGTTTAGCTTCTGTTTATTTGATTGACTTAGTATTGTTTAGGTTCAAGTTCTTCAGTCGCACGGATTCACGTGCTGTCGACTCAATGCTGGTCCCCTATCGAGGGTGCCCGACTATCCTTGGCATAGAACCCTCATCGTAGGTTCTTTTGTTTTAATCGTTAGAGTTGTGATATAGATCTGTGTTTATTATCAGACCATGATTATGGTGATCCAGCGGAGACGAATCAGAGGCAACTAGCAGGAGTCGTGTGCGATCGACAACCAAGTGACATCTACTACCCCTTGCGTGGTCTTTAATAGTGGGAAATGAGAATGACTAAGGGTAGGTGTCCATGACACTGCATGCGGGCCCCGCCGGGCATCGTCGCATATGGTCAAGTGGACCCCGCCTTGCATGCGGAGTCGCGAGTCCGGCGACGCATGCTTAAAATATTAAAATATTAATATAATAATAATAATGATTGCTTTTGATTGTATGGACACCGTAATTAGGATTCCCTTAAATTAAACATTAAATTGAATAACTAATAATTATCGGAGCCCACCCTCCTGAGAGGAGTATGGCAACCCTGCCACACGGGTCACTGGGATGAGTGTTTTACTTTATTGATTTATTATGTTGCATGGGTTGCGAGAGCAGTACGAGACCAGGGGTAAATTGTTGGAAATTGTTAAGCATTAAATTTACCTTTTGTAGTTTCAGTATATATGTTGAAAGATGTTATGTATGAACCTACCTGGTTAAAGGGTAGGGACCCCGTGCGCGCAAGGGCCGTGAACCACCCTGCGCGTACAGCCGAAGTTGAGTAGGTTAGGGGTCACGGGCAAGGGTTGTGGTAAAGCCAATAGGAGGTGCCCTCGAGTAGGGATTGGCCTAGCAACCCTGTCCCGGGGAGTTGAAGTCCCCATAGTAAAGCAAGTTGGGCGGTAGAGCTCCACCGTGAAAGACGGGAAACCCCTTATGATCATCTGGGTGACTAGTGCATGATGTTGGTGGATGCACGGCGAGAGAGTTGGCCCTCTACATCGAAATAAAAGGCCCTATAGTAATGCCCGACCGGGGGCAGGATGAACAAAATATCCGGGGTTCACATTTTGTTAGTGTGTGTGTTTTATCTATATATGAATTCAGAATTGTGTGACTGTTTATATGAGGACTTCGTGACTTTATATGAACGTCTTATTTAATTTGTTCTTTAATGCTGTAGAACATTAAATGGACTTTATGTTAGATAACCTAGTGACAGTAGGAATTGCATGTGAATATAGACTACTGATAGGTTTAGGTATCTTTCTGCAAACTTTGATTCTACTAGAACTGATAGATCTTATCTTAATTTATTACGATTAGTTGTCTCATATTATTAAAGGCTATTGGGATGTCACTAGCCATTAATTTGGCTAATCTCCCAATTTCCTATTGGGGGCTACTCTTTCCCACGAGTAGGCTCAGTTGCAGGTTCGGAGGCTCAGGAGTAGCAGTAGGAGTCCAGAGGCGGAGTTGGAGTTGCAGCTTTACCTTTCTGTTTAGTATGTCCGTCTTGTAGTCTTTTCTCTTCAGACATAGTAATTGTATTGGAATAAGAGTTTTATTAGTTAGTTAGTATTCTATGGTTGTAGTTGCAATGGTTCCAGCTGAATTCTTTTGGGTAGGCCTCTCCTCAAGGCCCTAAGCCTAGGTTAGATCATGATGAAAATATAAGTATATATAAATGACTAAATTGATTAACCCTGTAGATAGGAACTCTAGACTGGTGTACTTGAGTGTTAGGGCGTGGATGAAACCACTTGGCTAGCCGTAGGAGGCTTGAGTCTCGTGCTCCCTCAGATAGACTCCTGTCAGTATGTAGTGGCACCGACAGGTCACACATGCATACTGAGAGGATATGACTTTTGAAGGTCGAGCCGGACTAGATAATGTTTTCCCTCTATTGACAATTCTTTTTCTTTGCTTTTTAATAAAATGTTTTTCGAAAAATTAAATTTAAAAGATTTCCCTCTTGTTTCTCCCTCCTTCTTGTTTTTCATATTAGAGAGCGTAGAAGCCCTGCGAGAACCCTAAATTGGCATAGTTAAGTAACCATACCCATAACCCTCTTCCTTTTCTCACCTCACACCCCAGGGATCGGTCTTCAGATTTCTGGGGCATGACAGAGCGTTATCGGAATTGAACGCTTGTTGAAGACCACGGGATGATGCCGCTTCGATCTTCTTCTCCGGGCTTTTAGGCATTATCGGAGTCGAAGGCTTGTTGAAGACGATGGGGTGATACCGCTCGATCTTCTTCTTTGGGCTTTTGAGCGTTATCGGAGTCGAAGGCTTGTTGAAGACGATGGAAAGATACCACTTCGATTTTCTTCTCCAGGCTTTTGAGCGTTATTGGAGTCGAACGCTTGTTGAAGACGACAGAATGATGCCGCTTCGATTTTCTTCTCTGGGCTTTTGGGCAATATCGGAGTCGAAGGCTTATTGAAGACGATGGGGTGATATCGCTTCGATCTTCTTCTCTGGGCTAATTTGAGCATTATCGGAATTGAAAGCTTGTTGAAGACAACGGCATGATGCCATTTCTATCTTCTTCTCCGTGCTTTTGGATGTTATCGGAGTTGAAGGCTTGTTGAAAACGATGGGGTGATGCAGCTTCGATCTTCTTCTCCGGACTTTTGGACGTTATCGTAGTCGAAGGCTTGTTGAAGACGACCGGGTGATGTCGCTTCAATCTTCTTCTCCGGGCTTTTGAGTGTTATTGGAGTTGAAGGCTTCTTCTTCGAGCTTCTTTATTCTTCCAGCTTCTTTGGGATGGATCGGTCTCTGTGCGACGGTTGTAGCGTCGGCTTTTGTTGATAAAGATGGTGGGATGATGCTGCTTCGATCTTCTTCTTAAGGCTTTTGGGTGTTATTGGAGTCGAAGGCTTATTGAAGACGGCGGGGTGATGCCTCTTCGATCTTCTATTTCAAGCTTTTGTACGTTATCGGAATCGAAGGCTTGTTGAAGATGGCATGGTCATGCCGCTTCGATCTTCTTCTATATGCTTTTGAGCGTTATCGGAGTCGAAGGCTTGTTGAAGATGACGGGGTGATGCTGCTTCAATCTTCTTATTCGGGCTTTTGAACGTTATCGGAGTCGAAGGCTTGTTGAAGACGATGGGGGTGATGCCGCTTCGATCTTCTTCTCCGAGCTTTGGGGCGTTATCGGAGTCGAAGGCTTGTTGAAGATGACGGGGTGATGCCGCTTCGATCTTCTTCTCCGGGCTTTTGGGCGTTATCGGAGTCGAAGGCTTGTTGAAGACGACAGGGTAATGTCGCTTCGATTTTCTTCTCCGAGCTTTTGAGCGTTATCGGTGTCGAAGGCTTCTTCTCCGAGCTTTCTTCTTCGTGCACGGAGTCGAAGAGTTGATCTTCTTATGCAAGGGTCTTCACGTTGATGAGGACTTTCAATGGACTAAGCCGTTCCCATAGGGTAGGTTTGCCCGAGCCTCGTGAAGCCTTGGGTCGTCGAGAGTCGAAGCTTCATTCTTCGTTACAGAGCTTCCTTGCCTCTCGCTTTTGACCTCTTGAACCTTTACCCTCCCTCTCTATTTATAGGCTAAGGGGGATGGGAGAGATATGAGAAGATTTATTTGAATCCCTTGAACATCTCTCCTATAACTACCCAAGATTTATTTCCTTATTTATGGTGGAATCAATCTTTATTTTTTTCCTTTTCTGGTGAGGTAGTTATGGCTCAATCCTTTTGAATATTAATTTGGATCTTGCACATTAAATCGATGACGATCCGAACTTTTGTCTTGTTTGCCGGATCGAGAGATCGATGTAGATCCACGTTTGTGTAGACATCTACGCAACCTCCCCCCGCGCATGACAGTTTTACTTTCCTTTTTCTTCTTTTTCTTTCTTTCTTTTCTTCTTCTTTTTTTTCTTTCTTTCTTTTCTTTCCTTTTTTTTTCTTTCTTTTCTTTCCTTTTCTTCCTTTCTTTTCTGTTCTTTCTTTTTTTTCTTTCCTTTTCTTTCTTTCCTTTTCTTTTGGCCGGCCACACCTCCCCATAGGGAGGGGCACGGTTTCCATAAAAAGGGAGCCGGTGGGCTCCCTCCTTTTGGATTAGAGTCGTGGGTTCGGTGGGGCCTATTTGTGTCGGGTCCAGTGGAACCCACTTGTGTCTGGGTGCGTTGTAATCGGGCCGTTGTATGCGGGCCAAGTTTCGCATGCGGGCCATTGTGTGTTGGCCAAGTTTCGCATGTGGGCCGTTGTGTGAGGGTCAAGTTTTATATGTGAGCCGTTGTGTGCGGGCCAAGTTTTACATGCGGGTCGGGTTCGATTCGTGGGCTAATATCGGTGCCCACACCTCCTTAAAAAAATTAGTAGGGGGTTCAACTTAAAGGTTTCTTCCTACCGATTGGCAAAAATGTTATAAAAAACCTACCATTTTTACACATTTGATATTGAAGTCATCTTTTTTTTTTGTTATCGAATTGTATTCTACCTTTATTTTTTAATTTTTATATGAATTTATTTTGTGCTTTCCTAGAAATTATCATCTACCGATGCGAAGAGAGGAATGTAATGTCTCACCGAAAAATATAGGGAATAAAGTACCTAATGAAAATGTCTTGTACTTATCTTCATCATGTGGTATTATCATTTTTTTTTAAGGGTCAGTACGTCACTTGTTAGTGCTTAGAGCAATATAAACCGGGATTCTTCACTGATCGGGCACGTGCAACGAATTTGCCCATCAGCTAGTAACCATAAACATTATCTCCTTCAACTTTAATAGTTCCATTTTAGTCAACCTTCCATCCCCAAAAATAGTACAATTATCTATAGTATTATCATCTCAATATTCTTAACTTATTAAATTATAATTAAATCATCCGAATGTAAATTTTCAACTATTGGAGGTTGTGTAACCCGTATGGGTTTGGTAGTGCCCACCAATCAAATCTAGCGGTTAACCCAGGATGTTCCTAGGTTGTCTATTTTATGGGCAGTCTTTGCAGGTAGTAGTGGAGTTCGAGGAGTTGGAGTTGCATGATCCTTTAGTAGCTGGAGTTGCTATATTTCGATAGAGAAGTAGAGGAGAATTATAGAGCATAGTTGGTAATGGTAGTTTGGGCATCTTTCTAGTCTATCTATTTATAGGGTAGATACTTGTATTCATTAAGATGAATGTGTCACACTTCTTATTATTGTGTTAGTTTTGGGTAGTTGTCATGCCCAAAGTCTTGAATTAAGAAGACATGGGCCAAAACTTGGAGGTGAAGAAAAGTAAACAGAAATCACAACGTATAACAACTAATAAACAATTCTAGCAATATCTAAAACTTTGCTATCAACAAAAAACCATTATCTCAAAGTCCAATTTACAATATTTGCCTCCAAAATAGAATTACATCCATAACAAAAACAAACTATTACTGAAGGTAAGGACAAGGAGGTAAACTCCAACGTGTTGTCTTACTCTTGCTAACTCTTGTGTTCACTACTACTTCTACTAGTCCTGGAATTACAGCTACTCTCCTAGTACTCCACCTGAGCGAAGAAATCTAGGGGAGCAAAAAACAAGCGAAGCAAACTCCTGAGTTTAAAAATTCAGTAGTTCTAAAGAAACAGGCTAAAACAATATACGAGAACATACATAACTTAAAATATACTTCTATATAATCTAACATATTAAAGTAGAACTGAAGACACTAAGTGATCTATCTTACTGTGACCATTAACCATTCTTTATATGTTCCAAATTCTATCCGATAATTCTTTCATTAGGTGTCTCATTCCACTTTATGCGAGAATCCATTTTCTAGCTAGGTTGTGCATTATGATGAGAATTCCTTCATGAGGTGTCTCATACCACTTAATGAAGAAAATGATTAAAATAAATAATAATTAAAGATAAAGATAAATTTACTATCCAAGTTTTACTTATGAAATCTTAAAACACGATTACCAATCGATAAAATAAGAATAATTGTTATTAACAAAAACCCAAGCTAAAGAGTAGAGAAGGGGGAGAGAAGATGAGAGGGGGAAAGAAAGAAAAGTAAAGAAAGAGGGAGAAGTAAGTGTGGACCCCAAGTTTGAGCCAAAACTCCTAACTTGGTCGCGTTACTAAGGGTTTCTTTTTTGCACCAAAAGAACCATTCCTCTCGGTATAGACACAGAATACAACGTCGTGCATTATTTGCCCTAGTGGCCAAAAGGGGGCTTGACTTTTCACCACGAGTTACTCTCGCCCAACATGCTTTCTTTAAGGTCTAAACCCCCAGAATTATGTCACTCCACCTTAATTTTCCTAAGGAAAAATAATCTGTGAGCTAACCCTGTGATCATCCCTACTTACTTCGGTTTATGCACAGCTAGGGGTTCACATACTTACTTACGGTATGTACGTGGATCCAAAATGAGAGTCAGTTGGGCAACTAACTAGGTTGCTGCGACACCAGAACATAACAGAAAGAGAAGAAACAAGGCTTCTAATTAACTAGTCAAACCACGTACTTGATGCATACATGGTGCTCTATATCATTATCTTACATCGAGGGTGATATAAAATCATCATTGACCATCGAACTTAGGATCTCAACATAAATCACATAAAATCTTATAAAATCCGATGTTCTTCTGTGCAACTAGCCGTCTACTAAGTCTTAGTATAAGAAACTGTAAGGATACTCAAATATAGTGGTTTCAAATGGTACTCAAATATACAAATAAATACTCAATTAAATTGAGTATTATTTGCATATAATTGAGTATCATAGCTATATAGATTTTACTGTACGAGAGGCTTTTTAACAGTAATGGTGACAATCATTGTAGCACCTACAATGAATCCACTGTAGCTACTATTGTGAAATCACTGGAGCTACAGTGAAATCATTGTAGCAGTTTATGTAAAAAAAAAATCATATATTTTATACTGTTAATTAATATGGGAAGATCCTATGGGTATTTTTGATATTTAAAAAAAAAAAAGTCATCCAAAGAGGTTGACAAATGATCTATTTCGTGCAGAAACTGCGGAAGTGAACCTAGGTTTTGGTGAAACTATTAACTGCATACAGTTTTTCTTGATCCTATATATTGGACTGACACATAATTATCTCAATAAAGTATAAGAAACATTCTATGGTACCCACTTCAGCACCGTAACGAAATTCATAGGGACCATTGGATGACCATATGGTGGATCAGGCATCCACACAGGTTCATCCCATGGCCCCTAGAATAATACTACTACTGCTAGGATGCATGAAAAATAAGACGAATGGTGGAGATGGGTTTGATATAGTGCCTAATTTTGCAATTCTATATTCTAGTGGGACACGAGGTACAATTTATAATTTATAATATTGAGATAAAATAGAAAACAGTGTTTATTTTATTCAATACCCAAAAAAATGTAATGTTTTCAAGTTAAATCAAGAAAGTAAAAATGGTCATTAAGACCAAACATTTATTCATCTACATACCCATATTCATTCTCATGCATCTACAATGCTTATCCCATTAATATTTCAGAGAGAGAGAGAGAGAGAGAGAGAGAGAGAGAGAGAGAGAGAGAGAGAGAGAGAGAGAGAGAGAGAGAGAGAGAGAGAGAGAGAGAGAGAGAGAGAGAGAGAGAGAGAGAGAGAGAGAGTACGTAAGAGAGAGAGAGAGGTCTCCTGTAAAGATTCAAAGTCCTGACAAAACATCGGTCATGGTCTGAGAGAGAGAGAGAGAGAGAGAGAGAGAGAGAGAGAGAGAGAGAGAGAGAGAGAGTACGTAAGAGAGAGAGAGAGGTCTCCTGTAAAGATTCAAAGTCCTGACAAAACATCGGTCATGGTCTGACGTGGCTTGTACATCGCCTCTAAAGGTATGGCCTTCGGGAGGGTCAGACCCGAGCCCTCGCCCATATCCACCTCTTCCTTCCCGACCCTTTCCCACTCGAAGCATTGTATGAGGGTCCCCAGCTCCAACCCCACCACCCGCATCGCGAGCCCCTCCCCCGGGCACCGCCGCCTCCCCATCCCGAACGGTATCATCATCGGGCTCCCATCCTTCTTCCCTCCCTCGAACCTTTCCGGCACGAACTTGGTGGGCTCCGCCCACGTCTCGGGATCTCTGTGGATGGCGTATGCGTTGACCAGCAGCATCGTGCCACGTGGGACATCGTAGCCTCCGACGGTGCACTCCTCCGCTGATTCGTGTGGCACAAGTAGCGGGCCCGCCGGATACAGGCGAAGGGTCTCGGTGATGATGCAATGGAGGTACGGGAGGTTCGAGAGGTCCGACTCCTGCAGCAGCCGTCCTTTCTCCACGTGTGCATCGATCTCTGCTCGCGCCTTCTTCAGTGCCTCTGGGTTGTTGAGGAGGAGCGACATCGCCCATTCGATGGTGTCTGATGAAGTGTCGGTTCCGGCCGCCAACAAGCTCTTCAAAGGGTAAGAAGGAAATCAATGAGACTTATTAGAAATGAAGCAGGCACGTGCGTTGCATGTGCAACTGATCTATTAACCCTTTTACAGATATACAAACTAAAAACAACCATTTTAGTATCGGATATGGACACATGAAATAATGATAGAGGTATAAGATATATTTATATACATACCTAAAAGTACATTTATATATACCGATACTCGGGTCTGATGTTTCGGGTCGGGATCGAGGTCAGAGTCAGGTCACAAGTTAGAGGGACAATTGGGTTTCCTCCGGAGTTTGGGTAGATCCCTTCTGGCAACCGTCGGGTTTCTTTGGAGGAAGTGGAGATGCAGGAATTTTTAGGAGTCGGATAGGTGAGACTGAGACATGCTGACAGTTAGTATCTCTTGGACGATCTGGCTTGAGCAGAACAAGAGAACTTTTTAGGACCAGAGCTCCTCGGCAAATTTTATCATTTCCCAGATTAAGTGCGTCATCTATCTTTGGGCGTCAGCCGCTACGGCGGGTGGTCGGAGTTTCCTCTTTGATCTTTGTAACAGTGATACCTGATCATTTGTAACCAACTTTTTTTCCAATAAATTGGTAGGGGTCTAGGCCGAAACCCCCCCCCCCCCCTTCTCCGAGAGGTATTTTTCATAAAAAAAAATAAAAATTGGGATACCATACTACCAGAAAGTTAATCGGGTAGGGTTCCTTCGCCCATACTGTACCCAAACATTTCCCCTGATGTGATCATGCCTGCCTTTTACATTTTAAGTGATTCCGTTACTAATACATCATTCCTGGTAGCTACACCCAACTCTTTATCTAATTCCTCCTCTACATACGGACGTGGCATGATCACAGCCACCCCTTGCACCCAGCTCGACCAGTGTATCGACTTTGCGGGCCTGTAACGATAACATCCATAGGATGTAGAAACAGTGGCCGTGAAGCACAAGGCCCGCCATGATGAGTGGCATTCACCTGTTGATCTGTCTGCCATCGGGTGGGTCTGATGCATACGGTCTACCATCTTACGGTGTGGGCCACCTTATGGGATCATCTCTCCCGAAATCCCAGATAGAAAGAGAGAGAGAGAGAGAGAGAGAGAGAGAGAGAGAGAGAGAGAGCTCACAATTATGAGGGACTTGATGATCTGGTCGGTGTAGTAGTCTGGATCGGACTTCTGCAGGGACAGCAGAACGCCTGTCATTGTCTTCTTCTTCTCCTCCTCCACCTCCGCCCGATTACTCCCCTTACGGTGATCATCGATCAAGCCCTGCAAGAACTCGTCCCGGAATTTCTGCAACCTCACCGCCTTCTTCTTGATCCCTTGGAAGTCAACCCACCTCAGCACCGGTAAAAAGTCTCGGAGGTTCGACACCCCGCCAATCGAGAACGACTCCTCCACCACCTCCATAAACCGCCGCGCCTCCTCCAAGTCCTCCGCATCCTCGCCGTAGTACCGCTTCCCCGCGACCATCGTCATCATCACGTTCAGCGACAGGCCAAACAGCCTCGACTTCAGCTCCGCCCTCGTGAACCCACCAGCCGACGACTCCCTGAAGAGGCGGCGGACCATGGCCCGCACCTCGCCCGCACGGACCTCAGTGAAGGAGTTGAGGCGGTGGGAGGAGAGGACCTCGACGGTGGCGATGCGGCGGATGTTGCGCCAGTGGGGGCCGTAGTTGGCGGCGCCGAGGACGGTGTAGTCGTAGGTGAGGTGCTTCGTGGTGGGGAGATGGGGCCGGTTGGCGAAGGCGACGTCGTTCTTGGTGAAGCACTCTTCGGCGAGGGAGGGAGAGGTGACGACGAGGACGGGGCGGGAGCCGAAGCGGAGGAGGAAGATGGGGCCGTGGGTGGCGGCGAGGCGGGCGAGGGTGCGGTGGAGGGGCTTCTCGAAGAGGTGGAGGTGGCCGATGACGGGGAGCGAAGGGGGGCTTGGTGGTAAATTCATCTTTTTCATCTTGGTGATAGAATCGAAGAGGAGCTTGACAAGGAAGAGGAGGGGAAGGGTGAGGACGATGAGGTAGATGATGGGGTCCATGGTGGAGAAGATCGATCTTGTGGTTCAGGTGACTAAGAGCGGCGGAACTACTGCCCCTTATATAGGAGTTCAGATCACCTCCAGTCGGTCGGTCCGCCCACATTGCACGCACTACAGTCTGCCAGTCGCGGCGTCGCCTGTAGTCTGCCATATCAGTTCATTCACTTTCGGGTCACATGTTACCGTGGGCCCACCGATCGGACCGATCGACTTGAGGAGATTTAAAATCTTTAGGGCTATTTTGACTTTGCCCACCAAATTTTGCCTTGAATTAGACTTTACCCCCCATATTTTTATTAATTAGACTTTACCCCCCAAAACTAACTGTTCCGTCAGCTCACAACCCAAAACTTTATTTCTTTTCCGTCAACTCACCCTATCTCTTAGATGGTGAGCTGACGGAATAGTTAGTTTTGGGGGGTAAAGTCTAATTAATGAAATAATGGGGGTAAAGTCTAATTCAAGGGAAAAATTGGGGGGCAAAGTCAAAATAACCCAAATCTTTATATAGTAATAATTATTATTAGAATAAAAAAGGGGAAATTTTATTCATACCCCAAAAATCTGTAATTAGCCCCCGTATCCCTAGCGTTTCTCAATAACTTACTCAACAATCCTTTAATACCAACAATGCCCTTTTTTTTATACCCCAAACCCCAAAGCCCCTGCTGAGCGTCTTTTGACTCTTTTGTACCCCCAACACAACCCAATGTTTGTTTAAACTTAGCCCAAGCCCAACCCGTCGGGTTGGCCGGGTTGTGCGGGGTGGGTTCGGGTTAACCCGCCCAAAGTCGGGTTGGCCCGCCCAAGTTGCAGCTAGGGGTGACAATGAGTCGTGTCGGGTTGGGTTCATGTCGTGTCTAGTTTCGTGTCGTGTCCAAAACCCCTAGACCCGGATCCGACCAGTTTAACTAATCGTGTCTAGATCCTAAACCCGTACCCGACTCGCTAATAAATAGGTAGACACGATAAGACCCGGTAAGACCCGTTTACCACCCGGATCTATTCAGTTGACCCGATCCGATCCAATCTGACTTGACCCGACCTGACCCGAAAGACCCACTGGTATTATATATTATAGTATTGGATTGCTGGTAGACCCGACCCGACCCGACTCGACACGACCTGTTGAATACTAAACGGGTCTTTCCGGGTCTACCGTGTCCAGACCCTAAACCCAGACCCGACCCGTTTATTAAACGGGTCTATCGTGTCGACCCGAACCCGTTTAGCCTTGTCCCAAACCCGCTAATTTCGTGTCGGGTCCTGTCGGGTTGAGGAGAAATAATTCGGGTTAGGCTCGGATTAGCCCGCCCAAATTCGGGTTGGGTTCGGGTTGGACTCGGGTTGGGTTCAGGTTGGCCCGCCCAAGTTGCAGCTCTACTTGTGCCTTCAAGTATCAGCCAACTGCATGGGGTTTATTTAAGAGTGGGGTGTATTCAAGAGTGCATATAATTGGGGTATATTTAAGGGGGTATGTGTTTGATTGGGGTTTAATCAAGTTGGGGCTGGGGTGTATTAAAGGTGGGGTGCAAGGGGGAAGGGTATTTTTGGGATAGGAATGGGGTATGAAAAAGAAAAATGGGGTGTGTTTAAGTTTGTTGGAAATGGGGGCTAATTACAGATTTATGGGGTATGAATAAAATTTCCCTAAAAAAGATATGGGTTATTTTGACTTTGCCCCCCCCCCCCCCAAGTTTTACCATGAATTATACTTTACCCCCCATATTTTCGTTAATTAGACTATACCCCAAAAGCTAACTGTTCCGTGACTTCTGTCAGGCCCCCCCTCCAAACCCATTCTTTTAGATGGTGAACTGACGGAACAATTAGTTTTGGGGGGTAAAGTCTAATTAATAAAATAAGCAGGGCAAAGTCTAATTCAAGGCATATCTTGGGGGGGCAAATTCAAAATAACCCAAACAATATAGACTGCCCTTACGTCCGCAGGGACGCATGTTTGATGTGACCAATTCAAGAAGAAAAATGTTCCATCAATTAGGACCTGCCACCACCCCCACATCATATGAATTTTTCTTTAAAAACATTACACTTTAAAATTCACATCGGTACAAAAGATCACAACGTTGTCGTTGTTTATATTCGTGCATGACCCCAGTGGTCCTCGTTATCATTATCTCCACAGCACACTATCATTGTCTATATTCGCGCATGACCCCAGTAGTCCTCATTATCAGTCTCTCCACATCACGTGAAGTTGGCAACCAAAGTTGACAAACGAGCTGGCTATACAGCATTACATGTTCGAGAAGCCCCTCCCGCCACATTTTGACCAAATCGGATGAGTTGGGTCATTTTGTGAAAACCTCTAAACAATAAAAAGAGCATGGAGAGAACTTTCAAACCCGTGGAAGGTATTGTGTCTGGTGCAATTAAAACTAGGGGTGCTACTCGGGTCGGGTAAAACCGACAACCGATCCAACCAAGCCTAAATGGGTCAGGTTGGTTCGGATATTTTGACTAAACGGTTGGTTCAGTTCTAAGTTTTGTGGACCCGACTAAATATGGGTCGATTCTGGGTTAGGACTCGGGTAGACCCGACCCAACCCGAGAACCGAACTCATATATATATATATATATATATATATATATATATATATATATATATATATATATATATATATATATATATATATATATATATATATATATACTTAAATGCGGCCTTGCGGTCCGTGTGGTCCACACCCGCAGCCGTCCGATGCGGTGCACCGCACCGCACCGCGCCGTGTGCATCGGACGGCTGCGGATGCGGACCACATGACTTAACGTGCGGCACCCCCTTCGGGGGTATTTTCGGGATTTTTTTTTTTGGGGATTGATCACCCACCCTTGGATTGGACACACAAAAAATTTCAGCCCGATCCAAGACCTATAGGCCATCCAAATGTGTTGATCAAAATGACGAAAAAATTGAACGACCGATAAAAGATCAACACATTTGGACGGCCTATAGGTCTTGGATCGGGCTGAAATTTTTTGTGTGTCCAATCCAAGGGTGGGTGATCAATCCCCAAAAAAAAAAAATTCCGAAAATACCCCCGAAGGGGGTGGCCGCACGTTAAGCCCGCATGTTACCCGCCGCAATGTATCACTACTCATATATATATATATATATATATATATATATATATATATATATATATATATATATATATATATATATATGGGGACGGGGAGCCTGGACCTCAGGTGCAGCGTGAATGCTGCACCAGTCCCTGCATGCGTGCCACCTGTCCCAAAATCGGCCGTCCCGAATTAAATCCCGCGGGATGAACCCCAGCCATCTGATCGCTTTGATTCGGCCGTCTGAACCGCACCGCACAAAGCCTCAGCCGCCCGATCGCCTCGATCCAACGGATCACACAAAGCCTCAGCCGCCCGATCGCCAAAGCCTCAGCCGCCTACAACGCACATAGCCTCAGCCGTCCTATCACATGGATCCAACGGCTCAAAATAATTTCGCGGTTACTGTAGCCGCTACAGTAACCGCGAAATTGTTTTGAGCCATTGGATCCATGCGATCGGACGGCTGAAAGCATTATCACGGTTACTGTAGCGGCTACAGTAACCGTGAAATTTTTTTCAGCCGCCCGATCGACTCGATCCAACGGCCGGGATTCATTCGGACCTAAAACCGGCTGTTACTGTGGCCGCCACAGTAACAGCGAGAGAACGGTGGTCTGATCCGTTGGATCGAGGCGATCGGGCGGCTGAGGCTATGTGCGGTGCGGTTCAGACGGCCGGATCAAAGCGATCAGACGGATGCGGTTCATCCCGCGGGATTTAATTCGGGATGGCCGATTCTGGCGCCGATTTTGGGACAGGTGGCACGCATGCAGGGACTAGTGCAGCATTCACGCTGCACCTGAGGTCCAGGCTCCCCGTCCCCTATATATATATATATATATATATATATATATATATATATATATATTGGTATTCATCATAAGGGGAGATCACAACCTTATTTTCAAGAGGCGCCACAGCCGGCGATATATATATATATATATTAATTAGTATTCATCAAACGGGAGATCACAACCTGATTTTCAAGAGGTGCCACAGCCGGCGCAATTACAAATCCACCACCCGGCGGATACCACCGCCACCACTGACGAGAATAAGACCGCCAACACCAGTGCACCCAACTGACTAAACACAAAACTCCGCCCACCGACGAAGACATCACAGCTCCCGAACAAGGGAGAGCAAGATAAGGAAAACAAAATAAAAAAAACCTAAAAAAAAACCAAAATATCAGGTGATCCACCGCCACCAACTCCGGCAGCCCGGCCAAAATGAGGGAGTCGCAGCAGTTCCACCCATCCGCCGGCGAACGCCACCGCCACTACAGACGAGACCCATGCATCGACGAGATCTGAAAATCCACCGACTCCAACAAGGGGGCTACACATATATGTCAACGGGTTAGACTTTTGGGCTACATTATACTTGCACCCAAGTAAACACTAGTTCTTTGCTAACGTTGAACCAACTATCAAGATAACTCAACAGGTGGCTAAAGCCAAAAGCCTAACGTGGACCTCCGGCTTACTAATAAATAGCTGATGATCATTATTTTTTTAAACCACTACTAATCCGAGAACCAACCCGGCCTTAGTGTGCGTTGGGTTGGTTCGGGTCTATGCCCAAGTCGGGTTGGTTTGGATTTCAATATGGTAGAACCGAACTATCTCGGTTCGGTTCCGGGTTAGCTCAAACCCGAACCAACCCGATCCGAGTTGCACCCTTAGTTAAAACCGATTAGCAAATACAAAACGTGCATAATGTGCTGATGTTTCTGAGGCTGCTCTCAGCATATACGTCAGCAGACTAGAATATTTGAACAGCCATTGCAGTGATTGCACAATCCCAGAATTGTTCCTTCCACACAAAAAATTAAAAAAAAAAAAAACCCAGCATTGGCAATCAGCCATTGCACAAGTTGTAGGTGTTCATGAATAATGGGGGAGCAATGGGGCCCACCAATGTAGAGAAACAAATTGACAACCGACTTTGACGGTCGGAATTACGACCGGTCAGTTGTATGACAATACATACGCCACAACCCCAATGAAGGAAATTTTTTTAAGAGGTAATGAGGTAATTTGAAAGGACTAAGGAGGTAATTTTTATTAGGGTTGTGACAAATGTGGGACAATGCCCATGGCCCGCACCTCGTCGGCACGGACTTCCATGAAGGAGTCGAGGCGGTGGGAGGAGATATCCTCGACGATGGCGACGTAGTTCACTACAACATGAAAGGCCTATTTCGGGGGATGTATTTGGCCGCCTAATGTAGCAAGCGGCGGATTGGCCGCCAGATTTGCCGGCCGAAAATGCTTCCGTCGCAGGTGGGATTTGCGGCAATGGCCGCCGCTAATGGGTCACTAGGTGCAGTGGTTTCCCCCAGAAAAAGACTCCATTAATGTGGCGACTTTACCCCTAATATGCCAGACATTTGTGGCCGTTAAACAACCGTCGAATATGACTTATGTTATGCGACGAGATGGCCGTTGAATCAGTGTTATCAGAACTGGACCGGACTGTCCGGTTGGACCGACGAACCGGTGATCCGGATCCTCGGCCGGTTAGGTTGATAGATCAGATCGGAAGTGCTCAGGAACCGGTGAAACCCGAGTGAACTGGGCGGTTGTGTGTAGACCCGTATGAGCCGGTCCGGTTAAAAACGCACTACATGTTAATTAAACAGGGAAACCGAATCGTAGTCGCTCTCTCTCTTCTCTACTTCTCTGTCGATCTGGAGCCACCGAGCGGCAAGAGAAACCCTAGACCAGAGCATCCGAGACTTCGACTGCCTCTGTGCCGACACTGCACACCGATTGCCGACGCCGCATGCCGCCGTCTCTGTGCCAACTGCCAACACCTCCCTCTTGCCATCTCTGTGCCGACGCCGCACGACGTCGCTTTTGTGCCGATGCCGCACGCCGCCGTCTTTGTGCCGACGCCTCACTCTTGCCATCTCTGTGCCGACTGCCATGCCACATGTCGAGCTCGGAGGGGAGGGAGCGGGAGATCTCAATCGATCTCGGGGCGAGAGAGAAGGAGTGTGGGGAGTTGAGGATGAGCGTGGGCGTTGACGGGAGGCGGGTCCTGCAAGTGCGGCGGCTCCGATGGAAGTTTCGGGGGAGCGAGCAGGTGGAGGTGGAGGTGGAAGGCAGTGCTGGGATCCAAATCTTGTGGGACCTCCACAATTGGCTCTTCCAGCAGCCCAAGAACGAGGTGCAGTCCATCTCCGCAGTGCCGGAGCTAGCATGCCTGAGCTTTAGCTTAATATATATTATTTGTTATTTAAATATATCATCGGTTCAACTGTTGACCTGACGGTTGAACCAGCGACCCGGGACCCAGGCCCTAGACCGGGTCAACGTCTGGTCCGTGTCTGATAACATTGCGTCGAGTATGAGCTCTGTTATGCGACGAGATGGCCACCGGAATTGCTGTTCCACGAGGTGGTGGCTGGATTTGTTATATTTCCCCCCCTGACAGGCCCTTTGATAGGCCCATTTGATGAGTGGTGCAAAACCCGTTTGAATCGGCGCATTTAAATCCGGATGAACTACACCTGAGACGAATGAGCCCATTGAATAGGCCCATTTGCTGTCACCAGCCCATTGAATAAGCCCATTGGCTGACATTATTGCAGAACCAGCTTGAATGGCAATTAACCTGAATCAACCACTCCTGAGGCGACCCTGACTCGGGTTCGGGTTCGGGTTCGGATTCACAATTCAAAACATTGCTTCCATTGGCAAGAATCATATAAACAAGATCCCCCACATTGTTTTTCCAACAAAATCCACCAAAGATCATCATCCGCATCCAACATACCAAATCCATAACATTGTTTTTCCAACTCATTTCAGTACTAACTAGTGATCCACCCAAACAAATTAATAAAACTCTAACATACCAAATACAAAACATTGTTTTTACAACTAAATTCAGTCCCGACTACTAATCCATTAAAATAAAGACTCCATTACACTGCATCAAATAATTTGAATGGCTAATCATTCTCATAAAAAATATGCGTCCAACAAACTCCATCATCCACTCATGCACCCAATTATGTCTGTGCTTATGTGAAAATCTAATCCCTGCTAACAAGATATTTGGGTCAAATTCACAAACCTACTTGATCTGGACTTCAGCACATAGACTTGCATCAAATGCTCCCGTATGCATATATATATATATATATATATATATATATATATATATATATATATATATATATATATATATATATATATATATCTTAATTCTGCTAGCATAAGATGTGCGCCCAAAAAAAAAAGATTGAATATATAAACAATGATAGGATTTCTTTTACTATTCAGATGGTTTGATTCTGAGTGTTTCTGGCGATTCTTCATCTTCCTTGACTTCATCTCAAGAAGTACCTTGACTATGTGATTCCGAATGTTTTTGGCGATCCTGCCTATCGATCTTGCTCTGTGGGACGATTGAGATGACTCCTTGCTACTGGAGCAGATCCTGGCCTTTACATGCTTTGTCTTTTCCCTTTTGCCTACACTAGTTTTTTTTTGGTATTCATCAAAAGGGGAGATCCCAACCGGATCTCCGGGAGGAGCCACATGCTGGCTCAAATATCAAAGACCACCACACCACCGGTAGCTACAAGGAAGTCGCCGCATCGATCAGGATACAACGGACCATCGTCCGACGAGAAGACCCAGGAGGAGAGAGAAGGGTAACAAGGCCCCGAGATACCGAAACCCAGCTAGAACAACCTATCAGAGGACATTGGCCACCACTGATTGGCCGGAACACAGCTCCACCGCCACTAGAAGGAAAGAAGGAAAGAAAAAAAAAAAGCGAAAAAAGCAAAAAAGAAACTTACACCCCACACTGGCTCTGGCAACACGGGCAAATATGGAGGATCCGCAGCTGCACACCATCGCCCTCGACCGTCGCCACCACCTCCATGTTGGGACCCGCTCCGCCGGCCAGCGGAGGCCGATCCGGAAAACCACCGCTGCCACAAGGGGGGCGGGGCCAGATCTGCTCCTCAGGCTGAATACGGCAAGGAATCGTGCCTCCGACACTGAGAAAGGGACTCCGATCAAGCCAATGGTTGCCTTGCGTCTCCGGCATGATGATCACAAAAAGTTGGTCGTCAGAGGAAACCTATACACAAAGGGTGAGGAAGGGGGCCAGATCCCTCCACAAAAAAAAAAAAAGCATAGCCGAGATCCCAGCCTCCTCGGCGCCGGAGGAGACCAAGAGAGGGTGCTGAAATCCCAGATCTGGGTGGGGGAACAAAGGGGGGAAAACTCGCACCTCTAGTTAGAGAGAGCGGCGGCTCTTCGGTCCTTTGAGACTTTTTTGTCTACACTAGTTGCATATACAGATGAATCTATAATGCGTGGTTGGGCGAAGTTCAGACATGCAAGTGACACACCAGATGCAATGCAAGCCTATATATGTGGTGTGGATCCACACGCAACCGGCTTGTCGCTTGTTGCACCGGCCACGGTTCGATGCATGCCATGTTGGTGCGGCCTGTTTTGTGCCAGCATGAATAAATTCCTCTGGTGTTACAGTAGTGAAACATTGGGCAAAAAATAGCGACAGTGTGGGTAACCGACAGTGATGGTAATGGGCATGTGATATCTCTGTGGCTTGACTGTTGGAAATCTAATCGTTCTAAACTAACAAATTTAGGATTTAATCAAATTATTAATATTAAAATTGATTAGCAAATGTTATTTTTGCAAACAAGGACAAGTCACAAATTTCTTTTAGAAATTGTTTGCCAAGGCAGAGCGGGTTCTATGGAACCGTCATTCACCTTGCCGAACTTTTCTAAAAGGGAGATACAATCTATCTAAAATATATCTAATTATTTAGATTTCTCTATTAGATGCAAGTCGATTATTTTAGATCTAATGTTAGGACAAAAGAAGAGTTAGAAACTCTGGCCTGTGGTCGAAGCGTGCTAGGCACTGTCCCAAGAATCTTATTGCCCCCCTCGTGCGGGTTTCGTGGCAATTGTTCTCGGAGATACGGCGACCCCGGTCAGGCGACCTCCTTCTCGTCGGCACGACTCCAAGAAGGTTTTGCGAACCTCGTAGACTTTCAGGAACCCAGCGACTCGATGACGATCTTCTCGAGGCCGGGAGGCAGCACCGCAGCAAGGCTTTGGTCCGAGAGAGGGAGTCTCTTCGGAGCAAAGGGGCAGCACCACAGCAACACGGCACGAGAGAATGGGAGAGAGAGAGAGGCAGTAAGCAGGGAGGAATTTCGATTTTCGGAGTATCTTAATCCCATGGCTGCACCGGGCCTTATATAGGCCTCGGGCTGTTAATGGGAGGCGGAAAGAGGGGAGCGGTTAATGGGCTGCGATTAAGCCCATTAACCTCGCACGTTACAACTCTCGTAACGGCTCGCATGCAGCAACGGGTCGCATGCAAAACGGCTAGTAGCCAAAAAGGAATTTAATAAATGGGGGAGGACTTAATAGCAAAAAACAAAAAGAGGGCAGGTGCGGACCAGCCCATTTCGGAGGTGCTATCGTGTCCGGGTCCGCGGGCGCACACACACGCGCCGCCCAGCCCATGCCCAAGCCCAAGCCCGGCCCGGCTCGGCTCGGCACGGCACGCACGCGCGCGCGTGTGTGAGCTAGTGGAGCCCCTCCTCTAGTGTGATGACTAGTGGGGGGAAGTGGGCAAATCCTTATATGTTGGTAGGGGATTTCTCCCCTAACCGATATAGGACTAAAAGTGTGGTTTTAACACACACACACCCAACAATCCCCCACATGTGTTTAAAACCACTAAATATTAAATAATTAAAAAGTTTAAGATGTAAAATAAAAAGACTTTGCTGGATTCCTTATACTACGCAGTAGGTGTAGGTACCTTCCGGTTTGAACCTCCACTTAGTACAGTTGTATACATCCGTGAGGGCTTGGTGGACTACGCCTTGAACCAGCCTCATTTATCGGGTTTCTACAAGTAGTACACGTAGTACAGTTTTCGATGGTTCTAAGCGGGTTGCGCTATTAATGGCCTTGCGCAGATATCTTTTCTTGTATGTTTCTAGGGAGCAGTCCTGGTCCCAGAGTTGCGGCCTCACAACGACATACATATAGGTAAGTCCTAATAGGGGTGTGAGCAAGGCGACACCCCGCCTCATGGGTCTTGGACTTATTAAGAGTTTTACACTCATCCTGCCCCTTGCTTTTAATAAGCACTGACGTCATAGGGACGGGAGCATTATTCAGTGCTCCTTATTTTCAATCACTACTACAGTTTGTTTCTACCCATTGAACCTCCGTGAGGTTGGGTTCCCACTGCGGTGATTTTTCTTATGGGCTTAATCCCATCCCCCTCGACGATTCTAAGACCACTGTCCTAGATAGAACCTTAGTTAGATGATCCGCCAAATTCTTTTCGGATCTAACAAAGTCTAGGGCAATTATTTGATTTTTCATCTTATATCTGAGAGATCTATGTCTCACTTTCAGATGTCGATTTATTTTCACGTCAGCGTTTTCTTGATTACATTTATCAATAGCTGATCGACAATCACAATGGATAGATATAGCCGGTAAAGGCTTTTCAATCAATGGGATCTCATATAGGAGATCTCGAAGCCATTCTGCTTCTGTGCTAGTGGTATCTAGCGCTATCATTTCTGATTCCATGGTACTCCTAGCTATAACGGTCTGTTTGGTGGATTTCCAAGATATGGCTCCACCTCCTAGTAAGAATACAAATCCGGTTGTGGACTTAATATCTATTGAATCACTAATCCAGTTAGCATCAGAGTATCCCTCTAATATAGCTGGATATCCACTATAGTGGAGACCGTATGATATGGTTCCCTTAAGATATCTAAAAATTCTTTCTAACGCATTCCAATGGGACAAATTCGGGTTAGACGTATAACGACTAAGTCTATTTACCGCGTAAGCGATATCGGGTCGAGTATAGTTTGCTAGAAAACCTAGCGATCCTATGATTTGAGCATACTCGCTCTGTAGTCTAGGAAGTCCAGTATTCTTTGTCAGATGGGTATTTGGATCATATGGTGTGGATACCGGTTGGCAATCGAGGTCGTAAAATTTCCTAAGGATTTTCTCGACATAGTGGGATTGGGATAACACTAAACCATTGTCCTTCCTAATGATCTTAGTGTTCAAAATAACGTCGGCTTGTCCTAAATCTTTCATGTTAAAGTTTTGGGACAAAAAATGTTTAATATCATTTATGATTTGCATGTTTGAACCGAATATCAGAATATCGTCAACATACAAACATAAGATGACAACATTATTACCATCTACTTTATGGTATACACATTCATCCGTTGTGTTGATATCAAATCCATAGGATAAGATAACTTCATTGAATTTCATGTGCCATTGTTTTGGGACTTGTTTAAGACCATAGAGGGATCGAATTAACTTACACCCCTTTCTTTCTTGTCCAGGTGCAGTAAATCCCTCGGGTTGGTCCATGTAAATTTCCTCATTAAGGTCGCCATTCAAGAAAGCAGTCTTAACATCCATTTGATGTATGACTAGCTTATAGATTGAAGCTAAGGCGATGAGGATCCTAATCGTGGTTATCCTAGCGACAGGTGAGTAGACATCAAAGTAGTCTACCTCTGGATTTTGGGTAAAGCCCTTGGCTACAAGTCGTGCCTTAAATTTATCTATGGTACCGTCGGGTCTAAGCTTTTTCTTAAACACCCATTTACATCCTATAGTTTTACAACCAGGAGGTAAATTGGTGAGTTCCCAGGTATGGTTTTGAAGTATGGATTGGATTTCATTATCTATGGCTTCTTTCCAAAAAGGTGAGTCTATGGACTTCATTGCATCTGTATAGGTGGAGGGAGAGTTTTCCACTATAAGTGCATAGAAGTCATCAAAGACTTTCTCTAGACGGGCACGTTTACTCCTCCTAGGTTCGGTTACCGGTTCAGTCTGGTCTTCAGGTTCTAATTGGACTTCGGGTTCGATCTGAGTTACCTGATTAGAACTAGAAGCCTGGTTATTGGGATTAGTATTGATCCTAGTCTTATAAGGGAAGATATTTTCGAAGTATGAAGCATCTCTTGCTTCGATTATGGTGTTATTGGCTATTTCGCTTATTTCAGAGTTAAACACTAAAAATCGATTAGCGTTACTGTCTGAAGCGTAGCCAATAAAGATAGCATCTACAGTCTTAGGTCCTATCTTCTTTCTTTTGTTATCGGGGATTTTGACCTTAGCTAGGCACCCCCACACTTTTAGGTATTCTAAGTTAGGTTTTCTATGTTTCCATACTTCGTATGGGGTCAAGTTATTGTGTTTGAAAGGAATACGGTTAAGGATAAAACAAGCCGTTATTAGGGCTTCCCCCCATAAGTTCTCTGGCGCTCCAGAGCTTAGTAACATGGAATTGACCATGTTCATTAGGGTTCTATTTTTCCTTTCCACTACACCGTTGGATTGGGGAGTGTAAGAAGCTGTGACTTCATGGAGTATTCCATAGTCATCACAGTACTCACTTAACTCATTTGAGGTGTACTCCCCTCCTCGGTCTGACCTAAGGATCTTAATGGTTTCGTCTAATTGGTTTTCAACCAGAGCTCTGTAAATTTTAAATTTACTGAGTACTTCATCCTTAGTTTTAATAAGGTATAGGTGGCAATATTTTGAAGCGTCATCTATGAACGTTACAAAATATCTATTGCCACCTCTCGAGGTTCTCCTAGAATCACAGACATCGCTGTGAATTAATTCAAGTATATGGGAGTCTCGATCGATGGTTTTAAAAGATTTCTTAGGTTGTTTCGCTTCTACGCATATCTCGCACTTGTCGAGATTCCTAGTATCGGATTTGGGAATGATGTTTAGGGTCATGAGTTTCTTAATAGAATTATAATTTACATGACCTAGTCTTTGGTGCCAAGTGACCGAAGACTCAACATTCAGAATTGTAGACGAAGGATTAAAGACATTTAATTTAAATAAGCCATCACAAAGAAATCCTTTTCCAATAAAATTCATTCCTTTAGTTATTACAACTTTATTGGACTCAAATACAAGCTTATAGCCCTGTTGGACTAATAAGGACCCACTAATTAAGTTCCTCCTAATCTCCGGAACGTGGTGGACTCCGCGCAGGGTTAGGGTCTTCTCCGACGTCAGCTTCAGGTCGATCCGTCCTATCCCTAGTACACGAGCCTCAGCATTGTTCCCCATGCTTACAGCTCCTCCACCTGAGACCTGATAGGTGGAAAACAAAGATTGATCAGAGCAAACATGAATGTTAGCTCCTGTGTCAATCCACCAATCAAATGCTTGAAAGGTCATGTTAACTTCAGGGGTGAAGAGAACAGACCTGAAAGCGGTCCCAGAAGAGCCAGCTCTAGAGGTCACCATGTTGACTTGGGAGCCGGGTGGCGTTGGACCATTTCTTCTTGGATTTGGAGGTGGTGCTGTCTTCTTGTAGAAGCATTGGTTGGCCATGTGATTGGTCCGACCGCAGACGTAGCAGCAACGCACTCCTTCCTTCTTTTGGTCCTTGGGATGGTTTGGGTTCTTGTTGCTATGGTATGGCTTCTTGGTATATGGCTTAGGCTTAGGGTGGAAGGGTTTCTTCTGGAACTTATGTCTAGGTTTTTGGAATGGCTTAGACGGTTGACCCTCTACGTTGTTGACCTTGGGTTTGGATTCAGAGGATCCCTTTTCCCTGAGCCTATGTTGCTCCTCAATTCTAATAGAGTTTAGAACTTGAGTTAGGGTTAGGTCACCTTGGGTATGGCTTAGGTGTTTAGAAAACTCGGACCAAGAAGCAGAGAGTTTATCTATAAGACAGGCTATTTGGAAGGTTTCATCAAGGGTGGAACCATTAGTCTTCAGATGTTGGACTAGGTTTTCAAACTCATGAATCTGATCATTCATGGGTTTGGAGTCAACCATTTTGAAGCTGTTGAAGTCAGATGTTTTGAAGCGTTTTACTCCAGCATCATCTAGGCCATACTTACGCTCTAGGGTATCCCATAGGTCCTTAGGGTTTTGAATGGTATAGTACATATCATATAGCCTATCAGATAAAGCCCCTAGGATCCTATGAAGGCCATGGTAGTTGATTTCTTCTGGGGTCCTAGTGGGAATGCCAGAAGTTGGTTCAGGTTCAGGTTGAGAAGTGGAGGCTCGGGTACGACGAGTTTGGCTAGACCCATTGGATACTCCTGGTGCGGTTTCACCTATGGCTGATAATAACCCAAGTGTGGTTAGCCAGAAACGCATCTGGTTCTGCCACCTCTTGAAGTTAGACCCGTCAAACTTTTCGGGTTTGGCACTAAGGGTTTCACGGTTTGGTGAGGCCATTTCGGACCAAAGTAAGAAGTTAAAATCTGTGGATTAAAAAAATGAGTTTTGTCAATTTTAAAGCACACTGTATAGATTTGACTTTCAGAAGTCAAAATGAAACTTCCAAATCCTAACGGCCAGATGGGCTCCAGGTAGGAGGTGGAGCACTAGGCTCGCTCAAATACCAAGCTACCTTGGGCAATTTAATGCCGGTTTGTCAAGCCTTTCTAGACACCGTAGGTAGTGGAATATTCCAAATAATGACTCTTAGTCTTTTCTAAAATGTATGCTTTTAATTAACTTTTGTAGAGAACTAATTTTGACTAATAACTATAGCGCAACTTTTAACAACTAATAATGAAACTATTTATTCTATGATAACAATACTAACAAAATGAAATGCACAATAGAATGATAATATGATAAACGATTAAATAACAATAAGATTCTTGGATTGTTGGAAATCTAATCGTTCTAAACTAGCAAATTTAGGATTTAATCAAATTATTAATATTAAAATTGATTAGCAAATGTTATTTTCGCAAACAAGGACAAGTCACAAATTTCTTTTAGAAATTGTTTGCCAAGGCAGAGCGGGTTCTATGGAACCGTCATTCACCTTGCCGAACTTTTCTAAAAGGGAGATACAATCTATCTAAAATATATCTAATTATTTAGATTTCTCTATTAGATGCAAGTCGATTATTTTAGATCTAATGTTAGGACAAAAGAAGAGTTAGAAACTCTGGCCTGTGGTCGAAGCGTGCTAGGCACTGTCCCAAGAATCTTATTGCCCCCCTCGTGCGGGTCTCGTGGCAATTGTTCTCGCAGATACGGCGACCCCGGTCAGGCGACCTCCTTCTCGTCGGCACGACTCCAAGAAGGTTTTGCGAACCTCATAGACTTTCAGGAACCCAGCGACTCGATGACGATCTTCTCGAGGCCGGGAGGCAGCACCGCAGCAAGGCTTTGGTCCGAGAGAGGGAGTCTCTTCGGAGCAAAGGGGCAGCACCACAGCAACACGGCACGAGAGAATGGGAGAGAGAGAGGCAGTAAGCAGGGAGGAATTCCGATTTTCGGAGTGTCTTAATCCCATGGCTGCACCGGGCCTTATATAGGCCTCGGGCTGTTAATGGAAGGCGGAAAGAGGGGAGCGGTTAATGGGCTGCGATTAAGCCCATTAACCTCGCACGTTACAGCTCTCGTAACGGCTCGCATGCAGCAACGGGTCGCATGCAAAACGGCTAGTAGCCAAAAAGGAATTTAATAAATGGGGGAGGACTTAATAGCAAAAAACAAAAAGAGGGCAGGTGCGGACCAGCCCATTTCGGAGGTGCTATCGTGTCCGGGTCCGCGGGCGCACACACACGCGCCGCCCAGCCCATGCCCAAGCCCGGCCCGGCCCGGCCCGGCTCGGCACGGCACACATGCGCGCGCGTGTGTGAGCTAGTGGAGCCCCTCCTCTAGTGTGATGACTAGTGGGGGGAAGTGGGCAAATCCTTATATGTTGGTAGGGGATTTCTCCCCTAACCGATATGGGACTAAAAGTGTGGTTTTAACACACACACACCCAACATTGACTTCGTCTCAAAGATTGGAGGAAGAACCAAGTATTGGATGGGATCATTCACATACAAAAACCTTGTAACAAAACCTTGTATAGAAGGACTAGTTTTGTGAGGCTTCTAACCAAAGTTATACATTCCAACATCGATACGGGTGCACTACATTGCAAAAGTTTCATATTAGGAGTAGTTGAGGCATTAGTGTAAAAGAAATTACCACAATCATTCATTGGTGGGGGGGGGGGGGGGGGGGGGGGGGGTCAAAACTGTCTGGACGTAGACGATGTGGAGGACGTTGAGCTGGAGGTAAAAAACCACCATGCAACATTATTGTGAAGGTCTGTTGCTGCCAAGAAATCTGAGAGTATGGCATTTGTGAAGACATAGATGCAAAGGTATCCTATAAAATCAAATTACAAAATATTAATTTTTATAGAATGATTATAAGAATGTGCTTTTATATCTATTTACTTTAGGTTCTTTCAGAGATTATTAACATTGTCATTCACTAAACGTACCCGATGCAACATCTGGCTAAGCTCTTGAAAATTTGCTTGTAATCCATTAACGACTTCATTTAACCGTTGGTTCTTGTCTGTCAAGCAATCACACTTCAAGATCAATTGCTTGTGCTTTAACTGAAGTTGCTCGTGCTCTAACTGGAGCTGCTCGTGCGCTAAATTGAGGGTGGTTATTTGCTTCTGCATCTCTTGTTGCAATGGATGCTGATAGCCGAAATACTCCCGATACCTAATGCACATCCCTTGACCCCGTATACGTCCTCGACTCTCTGAACCAAGGACCTCCTGGAATATATCATCCACGTCTACAGTTCCAGAGGTCTGCCTTGATTGCTCCATTAACCCATTCATCTGACTCTGCAATATATGATAGATAAAGAAGCAGTTATTGGCAAACTTTAAGACAACCGGAATGTAAATTAAATAGGTCATTAACTATTATTGAAAACACTTACTGTGATCTCCTAGGTGTGAGCGTTCTCGGTGCTCTCATCGGGCTTAATATGGGTGTGATCCCACATCTCCTTGCGGTTTGGGGCACGACCCAACTCCGTGCGCTACATTTAACAAAAGGAGTATTTATTTATAATATAATAAAATGTATCTCAAATTTCATAATTAATACAAATATACCAGGTCCTCTCTTCTTTGTGCGAAACTCGTACGTCCTCCCAGAGATATGTACGACCTGCTGTTGTACGCGATTTTGCGTGTTTTTGACACTTGTCTAAATAACAAAGTATTATGAATTAGTATGGTCTATACATCTAAACAGTGCAATAATGAACAACTAAAATAATGACTTACCCTCCACCATGGTTGTGAAAAAATCTCCTCACAAACCCTAGTCCAAGTGTAACATCCGCCCCGAACACACAAGATATTGTTCGCTTTGTCCATGGTCGCACGAGAACTTCCCAGGGGGTCACCCATCCTAGTACTACTCTCGCCCGAGCACGCTTAACTACGGAGTTCTTACAAAATCCGTAATGACGTACAGTTTTAAAACGCGTCTTCTATGTTTGGGAGGAAAAATTATATAAGTAGCTCATGATCTCCTTCTCTCTAGGCGATGTGGGGCTAACACGTGGCCTTATACATCTCACCTCATCTCATCCATCTTGGCATCACAGCCTCAGGAGTCTTGGCACTTGGCTATTAGCTATTGGATCTTGGTCGTCACAATCCACCCCCCCTTAGGGCTACACGTTCTTGTGTAGGGTTAGACCCCCCATCCTGAGGAGAACCGGCTCTGATACCATTTTGTAACATTCGCTCCGAACACACAAGATATTGTCCGCTTTGCCCATACTCGCACGAGAACTTCCCAAGGGGTCACCCATCCTAGTATTACTCTCGCCCGAGCACACTTAACTATAGAGTTCTTACGAAATCCGTAGCGGCGTACGGTTTTAAAACGCATCTTCTATGTTTGGGAGGAAAAATTATATAAGTAGCATAGGATCTCATTCTCTCCAAGTGATGTGGGGTTAACACGTGGCCTTGTACACCTCACCTCACCTCATCCATCTTGGCATCACAGCCTCAGAAGTCTTGGCTCTTGGCTATTAGCTATTGGATCTTGGTCGTCACATAAAGGGCGGCGTGGGGATGCTATCATTTGTGCCAAGTTTGTTTGCTCATGTGAGGGAATCCATTAGAAGAAGTCACAAGAAGAAAGCATTGACCATAATGGAAATGTATTATTAGAAGAAGTCATTCGATAGTTAGGGACGGTTGCAATGCTTATTTGTGCATTACAAATATTGAAGAGACTACTCAATGGCAAATTACAGGCTTTAGTGATGATCATAATCATGCATTGGTCACTCCTAGCAAGATGATTCATATGAGGTCAAACAGATGTATGCCCGATGCAGCGAAAAATTTAACTGAATGTTTTAACAGAGAGAATTTGCAAGTAGAAAAACTACCATCTATTTTTGGTGGGGGTTATTCATCCGTGTGTGCAAAGTGAAATGGGGAGAAATAAAGTGGAATATAAAATGAGACACTTGAATCTGAGAGGTAAGCTAAGATAGAGGGTGACCTAGATCTCTTTCAAGACCTTCGATACATGCCTCTATGCCTAGCTTACTTAAAAGGTTCAAGCTATAAAAAACCCCCAACGCATAGATCAAGATCTAGGTATTGGATGATACCATAGATCCCTCACTAAACCTTGACCTCTCTACTTTGTATGGTCTCAAGGTGTTGGAAGACACTCAAGACCATGCAAAGCATGAGTTCAACCTCTATAGTTTTGAACTAAGATAGGAGGATGAAGAGAGGAGGAGAAAGGGAAGAAGAGAGAAGATGGGGTTTAAGGATAAACTCACTTAGCTTTTGTTTCTCTCTTCTAATTCCTCTCCTAATCCCATAAACTCATTAGTAGCTGAAAGGTGTAGGGGTATGCTTATTATAGCTCAAGGGAAACCTTAGGTGGATGACTAAGACCAAAGGAGAGACCTTTATCTTCAAGGGTCTGTCTCAGCCATGTTGTGTGCACGACCAACACGTGTAACTCATGGATTGGTTAAGCCAACCAACTTAGCATTTCCAGTAAGTTCTAGACCCGGTCGTGCGCATGAATATAAAGTCATGTGCACGACTTTCTAACGTGTCGTCGCGCTATAGGATCGTCCCATGTGGGGGCTAAGGTGGATATCAAATAGTGTGTGGTCGACTAGGATCATGCACACGACTTTTAGTCTGCCAGAACACTTTGGAGACTAAGACAAAGTAGTGCGCATGAATTTCAAGTCGTGCGCACGACTTGTAGTCTCACAGAGAGGGCTTATGCCCACCTCTAGACTTAGCCATAGTCGTGCGCACTAGCCTACTCAACACATACTATGTGTAGGGCTTTGGCCCTTGTTCCGATCATGGTAAAACGTAAAAGTCTAACATGCCCATGCTGTTATTTCTAGTCTAAAATAGATGCCCATACACCTTTAACAATTAAACCAAAATAAATATGCATGCAAGACCTAAAACGATAAAAAAGATCGAACAGAACTAAGTGATGTGTATGTTAACTAGTCATGCACCCAAACCCTAATTATCCGAGCAAAGGCTTTTTCCAAAGGGTTAGAAATGTACCTTCCATGCCTAAGCATGGTGGAAGAGGATGATAGTAGTGGTTTTGAGTGCAACGGTACTTCTTTATCGCAATAGAGCCAAACCTTACTCTACCCTCCCGACTCTAGCTCATAGCTACTCACTACGTACACTTGTAAAGTAGGTTTGTTTAAGTCGTTAAAAACTAATGGCAACATAAGGAGACCAAACACTATTTTGACCTGGAGTCCGCATTTCGTAGAACCTTTTCCGACAAAACTTTTCTTGGAGTTGGGTGACCTTCTAAACTTTCTGACCCAAGTGACTCTGATGGGACAACCAGACTGCTTGGGTTGGAGAAAGACTTCCTCGGCTAAGTTCACGGTTAGGAGTCTTTACATATTCCAAAACTTTAGGGGCATGTCCTACTCGATCACCAAGCCTATTTGGCGCGCCAAATATCCTCCCAAGACTAAAATCTTCATGTGTCTTGTCTCCCAAGATATGATTCTAACACGTGTTAATCTCATTAGACGAAACCACCCAGGGGTTACTGACACTGCATGTACTTTATGCGACCAATCTGATAAGGCATCAGATCAACTCCTTCTACGATGTGACTTCTCCAGATCGGTGTGGACCTTTTTCCTTATCAAGCTGAAGCTGAGGTCTCCTCCAACCTCTCTGTCTTCTCTTTGGGGGGGTTTGGTGAAGATGGAAGATTAATCCTACCGACAGAAAATGATGGAACTCTCTTGTGATTGCCATTCGTTGGTCCCTATGGTTGGAGAGGAACAATCGAATATTCAATAACAAGGCCAGCCCGACGGATCTCGTTATCGACAAGATCAAGGCATTCATCCACCTTTGGGCGTGCAATCTGTCTTCAAGCAAAAATTTGTTTCTCCTATCTTTGTACTGAGTCCTCCCCTCCCCTCAATTTGTACATTCTCCGATATATTATTAATCTACTAGTTGGGGTCCAGACCCCCCCCCCCCCCCCCCCCCCCCATTCACTGAGAGGGGTTGAGAGAGAGAGAGAGAGAGAGAGAGAGAGAGAGAGGAGAGAGAGAGAGAGAGAGAGAGAGAGAGAGAGAGAGAGAGAGAGAGAGGTGGTGCAGCTAAAAACTATGCACAAATAACAAATCATGATCTCTATCTGTCTATTTATACTTCTCGTATGAAGCTGAGGCTTTTGGTACCACCTGGCAACCTCGCCATTCCCCCCAGTCTCTCTTGGCATTTAAATTTATTTTATAATTAAACATCTCTCTCTCTCTCTCTCACACACACACACACATTAGAGAAGCGGTGTCGCATGTGTGATTCGATCGAGCAACATTGCAATCGATTGTGCATTGCACATGATTAGTACTAGATGCATATAATATTGAGACAGAATAAACAAAAAACACACATTTTTTTTATTTAAATCTCAAAATGAAAAATAAACAAGTTACATCAAGGAAGTGAAAACAACCATTTAAACCGAATAATTATTCAACTAGTTTACTCATACTCTGCTTATTGATCAATAATACTTATCATATACTTTAATTGAGGAGGCCCTCTACACAAATGGCTCAAAGACCGGCGAGAACATCCATCATGCTCTGACGTGGCTTGTACATCGCCTCTAAAGGAATGGCCTTCGGGAGGGTCAGACCCGAACCCTCGCCCATATCCACCTCTTCCTCTCCGACCCTCTCCCACTCGAAGCATTGTATCAGGGTCCCCAGCTCCAACCCCACCACCCGCATCGCGAGCCCCTCCCCCGGGCACCGCCGCCTTCCCATCCCGAACGGTATCATCATCGGGTTCCCATCCTTCTTCCCTTCCTCGAACCTTTCTGGCACGAATTTGGTGGGCTCCACCCACGTCTCGGGATCTCGGTGCATGGCGTATGCGTTGACCAGCAGCATCGTGCCGCGTGGGACATGGTAGCCTCCGACGGTACACTCCTCCGCCGATTCGTGTGGCACAAGGAGTGGGGCCGCTGGATACAGGCGAAGGGTCTCGGTGATGATGCAGTGGAGGTACGGGAGGTTCGAGAGATCCGACTCCTGCAGCAACCGTCCTTTCTCCACGTGCGCATCGATCTCGGCCCGAGCCTTCTTCAATGCCTCTGGATTGTTGAGGAGGAGAGACATTGCCCACTCGATCGTGTCCGAGGATGTGTCCGTTCCGGCCGCCAACAAGCTCTTCAAAGGGGAAAACCGGAATAATTTTCGGTTTGTAAGCAAAACTAGGAATAAATAAGTGGTAACCACTTCTAAACTACGAACTACTGCATGGATGGATAAGTATTTTTAAAAAAATTGATGAACAGGGGCTCAAAATGGATGGATAAGTGTTTTGATCAAATTTTATAATCCCGTGAACATGACATCAATAATCGGGATTTGTAGGTTTTCTGTACTAACATTTAGCCACTTAGATTCTCATGGTTCTCACTTTTTGTTTGGAATCAAAAAAAAAAAAAAAAAAATCCAACTAGGATTTGTATGTGCAAACAAGACAGCAACGACCTTGAGGTAAAATTCGCTCCACGATGTACATACCGGGAGCCGATTAGGGAACCTCTCCAACAAGGGAGATATCAGATAAATTATGAGATGTAATTGATATTTGTAAAGGCAACCTTGCCTTTTCAACTATAAAGAATGTGATCCACAAATCTGATGGCAGGAATGCATGGCAGCAGCGGATCCACTATTGTCAATGAGGCTGACAACACCAACTCCGACAAGCAGCAAATTACAAGCAGGTACCGCTAAGTAAAATGTTTGACCTAGGGGGTTATTGATAATAAAACTTTATAAACATGGGTATTTTATGTAATATCAATATGTATAAGGGGGTGTATGCAAAAATCTTAAAAAAAAAAAAAATAGTATACACACTCTCGAGGCCTTCAGGATATATTGATAAAGGCATGGCTGCCTCCACTAGAGTACGCACCATAGCCGTAACCGCCCCCCCCCCCCCCCCCCCCTCTCTCTTCCTCTTTCTTTTTCTCTTCCTCCTTTTTTTTTTTTTGAGAACCCCTCCAACGGGAGGGAGGGTTTGGCGGACCCCGACCAGAATCAATTAAAACTCAAGAAATGATGCTGTTACAGAAAAAGGAAGCCTCCTCCCCTAGCTTGTCACGCCAAGGAATAATCCAAGTCCCGAAAAGAGAAACCACTGAACGACGTAGATTCTCCTGCCCGGCCGAAGAAGCATTGAAGATCCGATTATTCCTCTCAAGCCAGATCACCCACACAATCGCCATGACCAACACATCCCAAGGTTTCCTGATGCCTAGCGGAACCCTCCTCCTCCTCCAGGAGCTCCAAAGACCTCGAAGAGATCGAGGGTGTGAGAGAATACCGGCCTTGCCTTCGAAATGGTCCCACAACTGCCGAACGAAGGGGCACCCTAGTAACAGATGCGATGAGGTCTCCTCCTCTGCATTGCAGAAAGTACAAAGAGCGTCCACAGCCTGGGGATGGTGCCTCCGCAACAGGTTCGCCTTAGTAAGAATCTTATTCCTCGAGGCCATCAGGGAGAAAATCTGGACCTTCGAAGGCGCCTTCGTCCTCCAAATAGCCTTCGACGATCTATGATTGTGCACTCGAGGTAGGAGGTGCTCGTAAAAGGATCTCACAGAGAATACTCCGGAGGAAGAGCAGTTCCACCGGACCGTATCCCGCCCGGAACTGAAGGTAGCCGCTTGCAAAATCATATAAAGATCCTGCAGCTCCCGTCGACCGACCCGATCTAAAGGAGCTCGGAGTCTAATCTTCCAGCCGATAGAGTCCCCCCTCCGGCAAGCCTGGGATCGGACTGACGTTCCCCTGTTCCGGGCCAAAGAAAAGAGAGACGGGAAGAGGTGCTCCAATGGCCTATCACCGATCCAAGTGTCACGCCAGAACCTGATGGCCCGTCCGTCACCTAAGGAAAGAGTGGTTGCCTCTCTGTAGAGGTCCTTGACCTTGAGGACGCCTCGCCAAAAATGCGAAATTCTTCCCGAGACTCTACTCCGCACGTGTAGTGGGGAAAACCTCCGGAAATAACGGGATAGAATAACTTCCCTCCAAGAAGCATCCGTACCTTGCTGTAATCTCCACCACCACTTGACACGTGACAGTCGATCATGATTGATATAGTTGTCGGTTGCTCCTAACTGGCATATAAATATATATATATATATATATATATATATATATATATATATATATATATATATATATATATATATATATATATATATATATATATATATATATATATATATATATATATATATATATATATATATGAGGAATGGGATGCTGCCTATCAAAGCAGCGTTTTTGCTGCTTTGAGACATTGTTTGACCATCCTAGAAGTTTTGGAATTTGATGAAATTTGGTGAGGGTGTTGTCTAGGGTAAGATGATCATCCTCATAAATTTTCATCAAATTCCAAAACTTCTAAGAGGGTCAAATGGTCGAAGCAAAATGCTGCAGATTTTAACGGCGACTGCAGACGACTGATTTTGCTTCGACTATTTGAACCCCCTAGAAGTTTTGGAATTTGATAAAAATTTGTGAGGATGATCATCTTACCCTAGATAACACCCTCACCAAATTTCATCAAATTCCAAAACTTCTAGGATGGTCAAACAATGTCTCAAAGCAGCAAAAAATGCTGCTTTGATAGGCAGCATCCCATTCCTCTCTCTCTCTCTCTCTCTCTCTCTCTCTCTATATATATATATATATATATATATATATATATATATATATGCATGTACGTCTCCACACACCATACCGATCAGGACAACTAGCAACCTTATCATTCGGAAATGACCGACACGTCTTCAAAAAGGAGGGAGAGAGAGAAAAGAGAGGGTGGAGGAGCAACAATAAGGGAAGAGGAAGGAAGAGGAGGGAGAAGAATGGGCTAACTAGGATTAGGGAAGGGGGAGGAGGGTGCGTGGACATAGCGATCAGAGCGAGGAGGAGGAGGGCGTGTGGACATAGCTATTAGAGCGAGGAGGAGGAGGAAAGTGAGGAGGGGAGAGAGATCGAGGAGGAGAGTGAGAGGTGGGTGGATGTGGCGATGGTGACGGTCACAACGATAATCAAATTAACGGTTTTTGTGAATGGTCGGTAAATTTTCTAACATTTGATACCTCTAGAGGTTTTAGAATTTGATGAAATTTTGTGAGGATGATCAACATGGCATAGGTAGCATGCCTACCAAGTTTCATCAAATTCTGAAACCTCTAGGGGGGTTTCGCACAAGGTTTCACAAATAAGGGATTTTTCACTGGATCGGCCATATATATATATAAGTGAACTTATAAGTGAACTCTTACTAATGATCCGGACCGTCCGTTCCGAAACGGATGGATTCGATTAAACCTCCCCCCCCCCCTCTCTCTCTCTCTCTCTCTCTCTCTCACTCACAAGTGCAGCACCCCCGACCCCCCATCCCCACCGACCCCGACCCCGACCCCCCCTCCGGCAACCCGATCCCCTCCGGCAGCTAGATCGCAGCCCGACACCGGGGGGGGTCCGATTTCAGCGCCGGCGGGGGGGGGGGTCGGGGCCGGAGCCGGAGCCAAAGTCGAAGGGGGGGTGGACCGCCGGAGTCGGAGGGGGGGTGGGCTGCCGGAGTCGGAGGGAGGGTGGGCCGCCGGAGCCGGACGGGGGGTCGGGGTCGGGCTCCGATCGGGGACGGGGGGCTGGGGGGTCGGGCTATTCATTTGAGAGAGAGAGAGAGATATAGAGATAGATGGGGACTAATGATCCGGGCCCTCCATCATGATCGGAACGGACGGCCCGGATCATTAGTAAACCCCACTTGTAAGAGGCCATGAGTAAGAGTATCCCTCCCCATATATATATATATATATATATATATATATATATATATATATATATATATATATATATATATATATATATATATATATATATATATATATATATATATATATATATATATATATATATATATATATATATATATATATATATATATATATATATATATATATATATATATATATATATATATATATTCTTGACCCCGACAACCCCCGGCGACCCCGAGCAACTCCGGCGACCTCCGGCAACCCCGACCTCGATGACCCCAACCTCGACCTTGACTATACGACCTCGCCTAGGGTTAGGTCTAGGGGTAGCCGGGTAGGTTTAGGGTTCATCCCCATGGCTTGTAGATTAGGTCCGACCGGGGAGGGGAGGGGGAGAAGGGTTCAGTTAGGTCCGGTGGGGGGGGGGGGGGTTCGGTTAGGTCCGACGGCGGCAGGGGAGGGGGGGCAAGCGGGAGGGACTTGAGATATATTTCGAAATTATTGTGTCTTGCAACTATCAATCATCTCTCAAAAAAGACTTATGTCAAACCACCCCTTTTTATAGGAAAATTTTATTCATACCCCAAAAATCTATAATTACAGCCCATCTTCAATTCGTTTCTCAATAACTTCCTTAAAATTTTTAAAATACCTATTATACTCTTATCTTGTACCCCACATACCAACTAAAACCTAGCTTTAAGACAGAACCCTTTGAATGTCTATTTGAGAACGAAACGGTGGAGATGAATATGGCGTCATCGACGTACATTGGTAACGGCAACGGCAACGAGACTCGACGAACCCCACCCCTAATTCTCACGATTAGATTTCTTTATAGGAGATCTAACCCCTCTACCAATGGGAAAAGAAGAGAAGTCGGCACCTCACCCGATGTATTTAAGGGTGGGGTGTGGTCAAGAGGGCGTACAATTGGGATATATTCAAGAGGGTTGGTGTTTAATTGAGGTATAATCAAGATGGAACATGTCATTTAATTGGGGTGTATTTAAGTTGTGGTGTAAAGGGGAAGGATATTTTTGAGACGAGAATGGGGTATGATAGAAGAAAACAGGATGTGTTCAAATTTGCTAAAAATGAGATTTAATTATAGATTTTTTGGGTATGAATAAAATTTCCCTTTGTATATTTGGCTTAAACGGTTGAACCCTCGGTTTGAAAACATTGGTCCAAACTCGATTTACGTACTACCTCGCATGCATGGCATCAATATCAAATGACAGGTGTGACGAATTTTAATTCGACTCCCGTCCAATAATTGGAGGCCGCCGTAAGCCGTCCAATGCACGCACCCCGGTGAGTGCGTTGAACGGCTACCGTCCAAGCAGAAGCCACCAATTACTGGAGAGTTAGCTTATCCACTAGATATTGCGAGCAAGTGCAAATTCCAAATATACCCAAAGGAGAGGATTTTGGTCAGGAACTTACAATGATGAGGGCCTTGATGATCTGGTCACTGTAATACTCCGGATCGGACTTCTGCATGGATAGCAGGACTCCGATCATCGTCTTCCTCTTCTCCTCCAGTACTCCTTCAGTACTCTCCCGCCCCTTGTGCTCATCAATCAGGCCCTGTAAGAACCCTTCCCTCGTCTTCTCCAGCCTAGCCAGCCTCTTCCTCATCCCTTGGAAGTCAACCCACCTCAGCACCGGCAGGAAGTCGCGGAGGTTCGACACCCCGCCCAGCGAAAACAAGTCATCCACCATCTCCATGAACCGCCGCGCCTCCTCCAAGTCCGCCGCATCCTCGCCGTAGTACCGCTTCCCCGCGACCATCGTCATCATCACGTTCAGCGACAGCCCGAAAAGCCTCGACTTCAGCTCCACCCTCGTGGCCCCACCGGCCGACGACTCCCCGAAGAGGCGGCGCACCATGGCCTGCACCTCGCCCGCACGGACTTCCGCGTAGGAGTTGAGGCGGTGGGAGGAGAGGACCTCGACGGTGGCGATGCGGCGCATGTTGCGCCAGTGGGGGCCGTAGTTGGCGGAGCCGAGGGCTTTGTAGTCGTAGGTGAGGTTCTTCCCGGTGGGGAGGTGGGGCCGGTTGGCGAAGGCGATGTCGTTCTTGGTGAAGCACTCCTCGGCGAGGGAGGGGGAGGTGACGACGAGGACGAGGCGGGAGCCGAAGCGAAGGAGGAAGATGGGGCCGTGGGTGGCGGAGAGGCGGACGAGGGTGCGGTGGAGGGGCTTCTCGAAGAGGTGGAGGTGGCCGATGACGGGGAGCGAAGGGGGGCATGGTGGTAAATTCTTCTTATTCGACTTGGAAGAATCGAAGAGGAACTTGACGACGAAGAGGAGAGGAAGGATGAGGGCGAGGATGTAGACAATGGAGTCCATGGTTGGATGGATGTGAATTGGTGGTGCGAGTGATTGATGAGACCGAAGGGAGGCGGATCCACTCCCTTTTATATATCACAAGAATGGAAGAGAGAGATTGTGCGCACCGTATTCATTACGTCCGCACAGACACATGCTGACAATGACCCGTTAATATATAGACAGAGAGACGTTGGATGGACTTGTCATTGGAGAGAGTCCGACTACGATTTTGTTCCAACCTTCTTAAAGAGGTTGGAGCATCCCGGTCTCTCATTGGTCCATCACGAGGGCTTCTGGGTATTTCACCATGATAAACATACCCTTTGAATGGACCAGAGACCGGGATGCTCCAACCTCTTTGAAGTGGTTGGAACAAAATCGTACTTGAAAGAGTCCATAGAGATTTATGGCTTGGGAACTGTTTGTTTATGAGTGATTCTTTGTCAAAATGACAACTGCTTGGGGTTAGGGTACATTACTTTTCCGATCATTTTTTTATTTAGTTTTTTTTTATCTTTTTTTTTTTTTATGGGTGAGTGTGTCTAGGGGTCCTTGAAAAAAGCTCCGTTCCGTGAAAAGACCCGACAACATATCGGTTTAGCCAAAGATCCCTGGGCAAATGATTTGTTTGGTGTAAATAGGGCCAGCTCAATACAAGTTAAGGCCTTAGGCAAAAACTCTATATAAATATAAGGGCAAATTATAAAAACTTTCTATGAACTATACACCTTGTCCTTCTCCGCTAGATCTTTCTACGAGCATCTGCTTCCTCGGCTTCAGTGACACAGGCCGTCAAAGGCAATTTGGAGGACGAAGGTGCCCTCGAAGGTTCAGATCTTCTCCCTCATGGCCTCGAGGAACAAGATTCTGACGAAGGCGAATTTATTGCGGTGGAAGCACCCCCAGGCATCGGATGCTTTCTGTACCTTCTGCGCCTCGGAGGAGGAGACGGCGTTGTAAGCCTATGGGCTTCCAGATGTGGCCCACATGCCCACATGTGAGGTCCACAGTCCATATAAGGCTTAAACCCAATAAAGGATGGGCCTGGGTGATTGTTGATTGGGCTTACCATAATTATATATGCTCTGGGCTAATGGGCCTAATTTTAAGATCAATCCCATCCGTTGGATCTGTTGATTTCTCTGATGGGGAGAAATCATAAAGGGTTATAAATAACGGTACTTGGTCCCCCTCCCGGGTAACGACATCTCTACGTGAGTTTTCTGGATACCCCCTCTGTCCACACCAGAGAGAGATCCCTCTTGCCACAGGGAGTAGAAACCAAGTCCGGAGAACACGCATCGGAGATCGTGATTCGCATAAGTTCTTCATCCATGGATTCTTTCGCTTTTGGTAACGATCCTATACTCTTAGATGTAGGATCTCTCATGGATGATCAGGAGTAAAATCCACTTACAATTGGTATCAGAGCCGTGGTTCCGGCCTGGACGGATTGGTTGAATGGCCGATTCACAACATTCAATTTCTGCAATTGTTTTTATTGAATTTTTTCTGTAAAAATTGTTGTCTTCGACCAATTTCGATCGGATGAAATGGGAAGATTTTTCCCATGGCTGTACATCAAGAAACCCCAAATCCGATTTTCGTTTTTGACGGATTCGGAGGGCTCGCCGAACAACTCCTCTTCCCCACGGTCGAGTTGTCATCGCATCCGAGATCCCCAATCTTTTCTTTTCCATTTCTCAAAAAAAAAAAAAAAAAAAAAAGGAATGAGAGAAAGGGGAAGAGAGCCGTCGCGGGCGATCCCGACGGGCGGTGTTGCGGGCCGAGGTTGGTGATGCTCGCCGGAGGCCTCGTAGTCCAAGGCTCGCGAGTTGGCGGCGCATCCACCGGCGCGGTTGGGGACCCTCCCGCCGCTCGCCGGCAACCGATTGGGCGACGGTTGGGACGCGGAGAGGGGCAGTTGCCGGCGGTTGTTGCGATTGGGGCGGCGGTTACACGGCGACGTCGCGAGGCTTCGCGACCCTTCGCGATCCTGTGAGATCGTGAACATGGGTTATTCAATTGGGCCTTGAGTTGGGTCTCTCTAATGGGCTTTAAGTTGGGTCTCAATTGGGTTTTATTTTTAAAGAATCCGACCCAAAACTGAGTCTCACAGATCACTGGTTTGTGAAACACTATCTCATTTTGTATGTGTTTTGTGGGAACCATTCTGAGGGCCCACTTAACATACAACCAGTGCTATGTGATAAAACTCATTAATCCCAATTGAATTATTCTGACCCGCCTACCCCAAGTCATCCGATCTAAATTGTTTCGAATCGAACCAATCCGGGTATGAACCAATTTGGCGTGGACTGAATCGAGTCATACCACTCAATGAACCATCTGTCAATTGATTAAATAAGGGCTTTTCTGCGAAATATTTTTTGGGTCGGCCAGGGACCTATATGCAATTTATTCTCTGTGAATGTTTCTGCAATGCTGTGAATGTTTGTGCTATGCACATTGCTGGACCTATATGCGATCCCGAAGGCTATGGGATTATTCAGTAACAGGTCGTGTGAAGGAAATGCAGAAAGTTCGTTTATGTAATTTTATAAATTGCAGGGGCCTGTTTGTGAACAGTGCTTCCAAGTTGTTTTATTCATCAATTTTGGTCTGTATAATTGGACTTTGGACTATCTATTATTTTTTTTGATGATGTATGGATGTGTGGTATCCCTGGCCGAGCCCTAAAGCCCTGTTTTATATCAATTGACAGAAAAGACCCTAACATTTTGGAAATCACTAAATTGTGCCATTGACGCATCTTGTTAGATGCAACTTTTCTTGATGGTGTTGATTTGTGCCTACACCAACTAAGTGCTAGCCAAAGCAGCCTCAAGTTGGAGTGAGTACTTTCTTCACCATATAAAGCTCTTGAGTTGGCACTATTTAGTGTTTACTACTTGTGGTAGTGTTTTGAGTGCAACACTTATAGGTGGTAGTTACTCGCTTTTTCGACTATCTGGGTGCAAGCCAAAGCGGCCTCAGGTAGAAGAATTTGAGAGTTTACCACATAAAGCCCGTGTTCACACAGTCTTGCACCTGAGTACTAGTGTGCTCAGTCTGCTCCCAAAGGAGGGCTGAACACAAAAGTAGGCTCAGGATGGAGTAGGATGGGTATTCTGTTGAGACCTATTTTGAAGAGATCTTGACTGCCCAAAGGTGTCATACTCTTTAAAACTGGAAACTTAAGAATCACCAGCCTTACAGACAGTTGCAAACTGTCAAGTTGAGTGAACCTAGAGCAGTCATAGCTCTGCTTCCAAAGGAGGGGTTGTGATGTTGCATTTGGTTGCTCACCAAGCCATCTTAGTCTGATGCTCAGACGATGACTTGGGATAGTTAAAGTGTGGAATCCTGTGATGTAGCTTCTAATTTACTTTTCCTGCTTATTCTGTCTTACAGCTGTTAATCCTACTATGTTACTACCCATGAATAATTCTCTCCCTATCCTTAATGGCTCCAACTATGCGGAGTGGAAAGAGAGAATGTTGATACTGTTAGGGTGCATGGACCTAGATCTGGCGTTAAGGGCTGATAAGTCAGCCTCTCCTACAGAGGGGTCTACACCAGATCAAAGGGCCTTCTTTGATAAGTGGGAGCGCTCTAATCGGCTCAGTTTGATGCTGATGAAAGCGCATGTCAGAAGAAACATAAAGGGATCTATCCCCGATTGTGAGACATCCCGCGAATTCATCGAGGCCGTGGAGCAACAGTTTGCTAGCTCCAATAAGGCACTGGCCAGCACCTTAATGAGTAAGCTCTCTTCCATGAGGTACTCCGGATCAAGCCCCATTCGGGAGCACATAATGGAGATGCGGGATATTGCATCGCAGCTGAATGCTATTGATATTACCATCTCGGACTCCTTTCTGGTGCAGTTCATACTGAACTCCCTGCCATCTGAATTCGGACCTTTCAAGATCTCCTACAACACACAGAAGGAAAAATGGTCAGTGAATGAACTACTGACCATGTGTGTTCAGGAGGAGAGCAGGTTGAGACATGAGAGCTCTCATAGCATCAATATGATCTCTCATAAGGGTCAGAAGCGCACCAGAGGAGAAAGTAGCAGGCATATGAATCGTGACTCGGGGAAGAAGAAGACTAAAAGGGCGCCAGCTACTCAGGAAAATCAAGCTGACATTCAGGGCCCTAGGTGTTTCTTCTGCAAGAAAAGAGGTCACGTGAAGAAGGATTGCCCTCGCTATGCTAAATGGCTCAGGAAGAAAGGTAACTCCTTCGTTTCGGTATGCCTAGAATTGCATTCAGTTTCTGTTCCATCTGATACTTGGTGGATTGACACTGGTGCCACTGTGCATGTGGCAAATTCCATACAGGGATACCTATCCAGTAGGTTGCCAAGACCGGATGAGCGTAGCGTGATTACTGGGAATGGCGTGCGCTCGAAAGTTCAATCCGTTGGCACTTTTAGGCTTTTTCTAGATTCTGGCTTTGTACTTGATCTAGAAAATACCTTTTATATTCCTGCATTTTCTAGAAATTTGATTTCTGTATCAAGACTTGACTCATTAGGATTTGCTTTTAGCTTTATTAATTCCCAGTTCCAGTTGTGCTATCAATCTCAATGTGTTGGTTCAGGTATTCTGATTGATGGGTTGTATAGGATTCTTCTTAATACTTCCCAAAATCAATCTTTAGTAACTCTGTATAGAAATGAAGAAACCAGTAGTCATTTGTCCTTATTATGGCATAGGAGGTTAGGGCATATCTCCAAGGAGAGGATCCAAAGGTTAATTAGAGAAGGATTATTGAACATCACCTTTTCTGACTTTGGAGTCTGTGTGGACTGCATGAAGGGCAAGCAGACCAAGACCTCCTCTAAAGGTGCTATAAGAAGTGATGGAACACTAGACTTGGTCCATACTGACATTTGTGGACCGTTCCCGCAGTGCATTACAGGCCAACGGTATTTCATCACATTTACTGATGACCATTCAAGATTTGGTTATATCTACTTGATTAAGGAGAAATCCGAAGCACTCGATGCCTTTAAAGCTTTCAAGGCCGAGGTAGAAAACCAACTTAACAAAAGAATTAAGGTGGTCAGATCAGATCGAGGTGGTGAATACTTTGGTAGACAGACCTCAATAGATCAGGCCCCTGGACCTTTTGCAAAGTTCCTAGAACAGTGTGATATAGTTCCTCAATACACCACTCCTGGTACGCCAAGCCAGAATGGTGTAGCAGAGCGAAGAAACCGCACATTAATTGATATGGTTAGGAGTATGATCAGTAACTCTACCCTTCATTTATTTTTGTGGGCTGAAGCCTTAAGGAGTGCCACGTATATCTTAAACAGGGTTCCTTCGAAGGCTGTTCCAAAGACACCCTATGAAATATGGACAAGAAGGAAACCAAGTTTAGGACATTTGCACACGTGGGGTTGTCAAGCTGAGGCTAGGGTGTACAACCCACATGTTAAGAAATTAGACCTAAGAACCGTATCAGGTTATTTTATCGGTTATCCGGAAAGGTCCAAAGGGTATAAGTTCTACTGTCCATCTTCTCCTATAAAGATTGTAGAAACAAGGACTGCAAGGTTCATAGAGGATGACTCAATCAGTGGGAGTGTGCAACCTCGACACATAGTGTTTGAGGAGCATATAAAGCAGGATATTCCTTTACAGGAAGCTCCTGTACCTGTTCCATATGGGTTTATTCCATTTTCAGTTGGACAGCCTCGTGTTGTGGAAATACAACCCATAATTCAAGAACCACAAAATGAGGAACAGGAACCACTCCATCAAGATCCTGAACCAGTTGTTATCCCACAGCAAGTACCACCAGTGGGAGCACAACTGGAGTTGAGGAGATCCTCTAGACAGAAAAGACCTGCCATATCAAATGATTATCTTGTCTACCTTCATGAAGATGGCCATTGTGTGGATGATCCCCTCAGTTTTTCTGAAGCCATGAACAGCTTTAACTCTGAAGAGTGGTTCAATGCCATGAATGATGAGCTTGAATCTATGGCTAAAAATCAAGTCTGGGACCTTGTAGTATTACCTGAAGGATCGAAGCCCGTTGGCTGTAAATGGGTTTTCAAGACCAAACGGGACTCAAGAGGTAATATAGAAAGGTACAAGGCCCGATTGGTAGCCAAAGGATTCACTCAGAAAGAAGGCATTGACTACATTGAGACCTTCTCTCCAGTATCCAGGAAGGACTCCTTCAGAATAATCATGGCTCTGGTGGCTCAGTTTGACCTTGAGTTACACCAGATGGATGTCAAAACTGCTTTTCTGAATGGGGATCAGTGTGAGGAGGTTTACATGAAACAACCTGAAGGATTCTCACACAAAGGACAAGAGCATATGGTATGCAGACTAAAGAAATCAATATATGGACTAAAACAATCCTTCCGACAGTGGTACCTCAAATTCAACGAGGTAATACTGACCTTTGGTTTTAAGGAAAACATTGTTGATCAATGTATTTACCTAAAGGTCAGTGGGAGCAAATTTATAATTCTAGTCCTATATGTTGATGATATTCTGCTTGCCAGCAATGATCTTGGACTACTGCATGATACGAAAGGTTTCTTATCCCAGAATTTTGATATGAAAGATATGGATGAGGTTTCCTATGTCCTTGGCATAGAAATTCGGAGAGACAGACCAAAGGGTATTTTAGGTTTGTCTCAGAAAGCCTACATTGAGAAAATTCTGGAAAGATTCAACTTTCATAAAGGCAGATCCGGGACAGCTTCTGTATATAAAGGGGATATACTTAGTAAATCCCAAAGTCCAAGAAATCAATTGGAGCGGGATGCCATGGCAGAAATACCTTATGCATCTGCAGTTGGCAGCCTTATGTATGCACAGACGTGCACACGTCCAGACATTGCCTTTGCAGTTGGATTACTTGGCAGATTTCAAAGTGATCCAGGCAAAGCGCATTGGGATGCTGCCAAGAAGGTATTCAGGTATCTGCGAGGGACTATGGATTTCATGCTAACTTATAGGAAATCAGATGAGCTGGAAGTTATAGGATTCACGGACTCTGACTTTGCCGGCTGCCCAGATACTAGGAAGTCCACTTCTGGATACATCTTCTTATTAGCTGGAGGAGCAGTTTCGTGGAAGAGTCAAAAACAGACAATTACAGCACCTTCCACGATGGCTGCAGAGTACATTGCATGTTATGAGGCTACATCACAGGCGATTTGGCTGAGAAACTTCATCACAGACCTTCGGATTGTGGACTCCATTCCTCGTCCACTCAGTCTTTTCTGTGATAACTCAGCGGCGGTTGCATTTTCCAATAACAATAAGTTCTCCAGTGGGTCTAGGCATCTAGACACCAAATTTCTTGTTGTTAAAGAAAAGATTGACAGTCATCAGATTTCAGTTGAGCACATCAGTACAGACCATATGCTTGCAGATCCGATGACCAAGGGGCTAGCACCTGGCATCTATACTGAGCATGTAAAGTCCATGGGTCTGATTGAGTCATTTGATGTGTAAGACATTTAGTTTCTTAAATGTATTATTTCTGATTGACTATAAAGATATTGTGTTCTAATCCATTGGGATTATTAAGGAAATTATATTCTAATCCATTGGGATTATAAAGTAGGACCAAGTATAGACATAAAGATACGTCTATTCTAGGAGTGAACATCTTGACCAAGTTCACTCATACAGCTTCCCAGATTAAGTTACTTTGTGGGTTTGTTTTAGTGGTACTCGTGGTTATGGAAGGAAATGTGCGGCTCTAAAATGGATAGCACAGGACCGCCTGGCCCTTACCACTGAGCTTTCTCATTAAAGTTAAGGGGCCTAGAGCATTATGGAAAAGCCATAAAGTTTGTTTTTTAATTCTTTTGCCGGCATTTAAAGTTTCTTTTGAATATCCAATCACCTGACCACATAAAGTTTGTTTCAAATTTATTTTATATATACAAAAGTATATTATGTATTTTAAATTGTGGTCAATGTGGTCCAAGTGGGAGATTGTAAGCCTATGGGCTTCCAGATGTGGCCCACATGCCCACATGTGAGGTCCACAGTCCATATAAGGCTTAAACCCAATAAAGGATGGGCCTGGGTGATTGTTGATTGGGCTTACCATAATTATATATGCTCTGGGCTACTGGGCCTAATTTTGAGATCAATCCCATCCGTTGGATCTGTTGATTTCTCTGATGGGGAGAAATCATAAAGGGTTATAAATAACGGTACTTGGTCCCCCTCCCGGGTAACGACATCTCTACGTGAGTTTTCTGGATACCCCCTCTGTCCACACCAGAGAGAGATCCCTCTTGCCACATGGAGTGGAAACCAAGTCCGGAGAACACGCATCGGAGATCGTGATTCGCATAAGTTCTTCATCCATGGATTCTTCCGCTTTTGGTAACGATCCTATACTCTTAGATGTAGGATCTCTCATGGATGATCAGGAGTAAAATCCACTTACAGGCATCGCACCTGTTGCTCGGGTGTCCTTTTGCTAGACAATTGTGGGACCACTTCGAAGGAAAGGCAGGGATATCCTCGCACCCTAGGACTCTGCGGTGCCTTTGGAGCTCTTGGAGAAGGAGACGAATCTCAGTGGGGATCCGGAAGCCGTGGGATATGCTGGTCATGGCGATCGTGTGGGTCATCTGGCTTGAACGGAATAACCGGATTTTCAAAGCTAAATCTACAGGGCCGGAGAAGCTGCGGCATTCGGTGTATTCCCTCTTCAAAACCTGGATTAGCCCTTGGCAAGATAGCCTAGGGGAGGAGGCACTTCGTTTTTGTAACGGTATTCTGACTTAGTTTTTAATGGTTTCTAGTTGGGGTCCGCCAAACCCTCCCTCCATTTAGGAGGGGCTCTCAAAAAAAAAACTATACACCTTGTCGGCTCAAGTTTGAAATTAACGGCCTAGCTTGGAAGGATCATATGTTTAAACCGGATCTATCATGAAAATCAAGATTAAACCTAATAATATCAGTCAAGATCAAGAAGGATCAACGTAAAAATGATCAATCCGATTATTAAACATACTATACAACAAGATCAGGATATAACATAGTGCACTATAGATATTTACGCTGAAACCCTCTCTAGGTGAGAGGGAAAAACCACAAGCGGCGATCAGAAGAAATCCACTAAGAATCAAGAGAACAAATTCTTTTTCTTTGGATCTAGGACTACCACTACTCTCTCTTCTCTCTCCTCTTGTTAGAGTGCTCGATCTTTACTCTCTCCTCTTGTTAGAGTGCTCGATTTTTTCTCTCTTCTCACACTCACTCTCCTTGTACAATTTTCTCTCTCTAGATCATCCCCCTCAAATTAACCCTTGGTCACCTATTTATAGGTTTTGGTGGTCAAAGCAGTTGGTCGTTCTTGAGATCTGGTTAAAATTACAATTGTTGATAGGTTGCCATTCCGTCTTCTTTATTACATCGTCGCCTTCTTCAATATTCGATTTACAAAATCATTATCGAAGAAGACAACAAAGCCGTCATCCAGTTATATTTTCGTTGTCCACGTCACCAATTAATTTGTTATTGTATCTTTTGACATGTTTGCCTGGCTGGCAATACGTAGCTGCGATATATGGTATCCTCGTTGGACCTTGCTGGAGAAGCTTAATTGGCTCCAGTGAATTCTCTCAGAAAAGTTTTAGCCAGCTTAGCAAGGAAGTATGTCAGGGCTCTTAGAAACTGTCTTGGTGTTTTGAACACTGCTAAGTAATAATTTACACACATTACTGCTGATATACTCTATTTGCGTTCGGAATTTTCCCACATTACTGCTAATTTCATAATATCAACATTACTGCTTTTAGTTAACTGTGTCATCCCCCAATTGAGTATACAATGCTTCTTTCTCTCTAGTGTTTTATCCTAGTGACGACATTTTTCACTTCTTAACGGATGATGTCACGTGTAGATATATTTTTATGCACCTGCACAACTTATTTCAAATTGGTACCTAAACTTGTTTTTTGAACAACTTGATCCCTGAACTATGCTCCGTCTGCATTTAGTCCCCCTCTGTCAACTTTTATTATGAAAATAACCTTGTTCTAGTAAGGATAAGTTAAATATTATAAACTAATTTTGAGTCTTATTGGAAATTGATAAGGATCTTATCCGGATAAAAAGTTGACAGAGGGGGATTAAATGCAGATGGAGCATTGTTTAGGGATCAAATTGTTCAAACAAAAAATGAGGAACCAATATGAAATTAATGCGGTGCATAGTTCGGAGGAGGTTTTTATAACATTCCCTAAATGTAAATAATATTAATTTATTTATTTCATACTTAAAAAGGATAAATTATACTTTTCCCATTGAAGTTGAGCTTTTAAACACTTCACCCCTCTATAGTTAAAAAACTATATTTTGCCCCCTTCAATACAATTTTGATTAGATAAAAATTACCAAATGAGGAAATTATGTAGTTGACAAAAGGGGGTAATGTGCTAACATTTTAAACTTTAGGGAGCGATTTGAAAGAAATAAACTACAAGGGGGTTAAGTGTTTTTTATTCAAATGTCACGGGGCAAAGTGTAATTTACCCCAGAAAAAAATTGTTTTAATTGAGACTTTAATTCTTATTTTAATTGAGATTTTAGTTCAATTGAGTGGGTTTAGAGTCTTCTCTTTATATGGGGTCTTAGGCTATTTATATGGTCTTGGGGCTTGAAAGCTGTTGTGATATTTTAATTGTACTCGCAAGTGCACGAATCGTGGATTATAGTGCAGCGGAGCGAGGTCGATCCCACAGGGACTTTGCTAGGAACTTAATATTGATTGAAACCTAATCTAGCGAACAATGGTTGAGATTCTGATTAGGTTAACTAAGCAATTAAATTAATAAAAACTAATTATTTAATAAAGACTAAAGCAATTTAATTATGAAAAGGTACTTGGATTAGGGGAAAACTTAGGCTTCAGGGTTCATCCTAGCATTCTATGATAGTTGAGGGTTGATCATTATATTTTACTCAATTAGATCGTCGTAAGGACAGATTCTAATCAGATGATTTAGCAATGAAAACAGGCATGATACAAACATATATAGAATATTTATAAAAAGATGGGCATTAGGCATACTATTGCATGTAACATTGATTCTTAGCATTAACCATCATATGATCATAATGAATCTAAAATAAGCATTCACTATATCTAATGCATGGAAAATCTAGAGAATATATCAACATGCGCTAGCGGAATATTCCATTTTTTAACATTGAAACACAGTTAACAATCAACCCCAAAACATCATAGAACACTAGTATTCCCCTTTAGCCTAAGCTATGGAATTTAGCTACACATCATCTCATATGATAGCATTGTTTGTTTTATAATAAACAAATAACAAAAAGGACAGAAGAACCAGATGATGACGATCTTCTCGGCTTCGCCCGTCTTTGCTTCTTTGCTTCCTTGTAATCCGGCTCGATGATGGTGTGGCTTTGACGATGGCGACGTGCAGCACGGCTTCGATGGTACGGATGATGGATGACGGCTCGGATGAACGACTGGTGAAGGATTATCGGAGGTGGAGGCTAGGGTTTCGGTCGTGAATGGCAAAGGTCCGGTGGTGATGGTAGGTGATGGCTAGACTCGGTAGTGCTAGGTGTTTCGTCCGGGTTGATGGTCTCGTGGTAGATGGCCAAGGTAGGTGATGATGGCTTCGGTGGTGAATGGGTGATGATGGGTTCGGTCGTGAATGGCTCAAACTCGGTGTTGAAGATGATTCGTCGGGGCTCTCTCATTGCTATATAGGGATGAGGGTGTAAGGTTAAAAGAAAGAGAGATCCCGTCCATAAGATCGGAACCCGGTTGGGTTTTAAATGGAACGGACGGCTGTGATGAGTAAAAATAAAAAGGAAAGAGAGATGAGCGGCTGTATGGTTTGGTCTCGGGTCATCATGGAATGATGGACGGCTGTGATTAGGTCGGGTAAAGGGGCTACGGATGGTGGTGATTCAGTTTTAGAGAGAGAAAAACAAGGAGGAGATAGAGAGAAGATCGCAGAGAGAGAAAGTCGGGCACGGGAGTGGTTCTCGGTTGAGAGAATCAAGGGGAAGAGGCTGATCGGACTGCTGGGATTCGGTTGCTAAATTGGCAACTAGAGAGAGAAAAACAAGGAGGAGATAGAGAGAAGTTCGGCTGGGCTGTTGGGTCTCGATCGGGTAAGAGAGAGGAGAGAGTAAGGAAAGAGAGAGAGTATCGGACTAGAGAGAGAAAGTAGGAAGAGAGAGAGAAAATAGGGGGTCGCGGCTGATCGGGTTAAGGGAAGAGAGGGAAGTTCGGTGGGTTGAGCTACATGGGCTGCTTCAGATTTTAGAGAGAGAGAGAGAGCTCGGACGTGCATGGCTGATGCACGGGACGGCTGTGATTCGGTGTATGGAACGTGGGAAAGAGATGGGCTACAGCTGGTTCGGTTGAGATGGGCTTGGGCTGAATAAGGGAAGAAAGGGACGGCTGTGATTCGGATCCGGATAGCTGCATGCATGGTGATCAAGTCGGGTGCATTGCTGTGCATGGGTTTTGAGTTTGGTTTTTGATAAAGAGGAAGAGGGTGCATGCATGGCTTTTTAAGTGGCACATTCATGCATGTGCATGGAATGAACAACTGTGATTAAATGGATTCATTGATCGGACGGCTTGAATAGAAATATGGGCCTTGGGTTTCGGATGATGGCTGCATGCATGGTGTGTGGATCGGACGGCTGTGATATTGGGTTGCATGCATGGGTATCAACTAGGTACAGTTGGGTTGGATTGGTCATCGGAGTAAATAGGACGGCTGCGATTTGATCCAAGGGATGGTTGTGATTGGATATAATGAACGTGCATGGGTAATGCATGCATGGGATTATTGGATCGGACGGTAGGGTGTAAGTGATTGGACGACTATGATCTGTTTTGATTGTAAGGAATCCGAGAGAGAGAAAAAATAGAAACGGGAGAGAAGAGAGAGATGGGTCAGCCGGGTCGCACCATTCGAACCATCTGAGCTCGTCGACATACGACATTCCATTTGCATTGCGTGTATTCGATCATCCAGTCACACCATGTAGATTTGGAATCCTTCTTCTCCGATTTGTCATTCATTTCCCGTCGATTCTCTTGTCATCGGCATACGACCTCCAGCTATTCCAAAGCCAATTGAGAGATTATCCTGAGTCCGTAGTCTTGCATCACTGTAGTCGTGCGTGTCGAGATCCGGACAATTTTCCTGAAAACACACATGAAATTACGCTTATCAGGTTCGAGTGCGATTATCGATAAAAGGATAATTTGGACTAACGGGCTCTATATCTTTCATGCATGCAATGTATGAGAGCGAACCAATATGTCGTTGGGTTCGTATGAGAGTCTACTATATTACGGTGCAAAGAAACTCATGCAGTTTACGTGTAGTATGAAAGTTTTACGTAGCAAAGTGATGCTATATGCATGATAAAGAAGAGATAATTCGCACAAAATGGACGCTCAACAAAAGCCTTCTCTTCTCACGCTACTGAGAACGATGCACTCTTTTTATCCAACATCGATTGCTCGTGTATGCCCGCCAGGCGCAATGCTGGATGCATGCCTAGCTCCATCTATTTCCAACTACCTTACCAATTTCGCTGGTCGAATGTGCGCGAAGTGGAGGTTGGAAATGCCGCCTTTGAAATTTTTCGCTACGAGGTTCATCGATCACACCTAAGCCATTGCCGTAAAGGAAGTCATGAGCTTCGAACAACTAGCACGAAGCTGGGAGCAGCCTCGGGGATGTTCGAAACCACCGCTGTGGATCACCCCATCTCTCTCTAGCCAAACCAAACCTAAATAAGGTCATCAGCACTATTTCTTCATTCTACTGTTCCATCTGCTTTCTCTTGAACCTGGTGTTTTATTCTCACATTAGCGACATACTCTTAATAAAAGTAAGAATCATCAGCATCAACGTCGCATTCGAGTGTTATCGTGCTAAGATTGATTAATATTTGGATTCTCATATCTTTGATGGTTTACAATGTCATGAAATTTTGTGGTCTGATTAATTTGATTGCAAAGCACTTGCCGATTAAGAACCTAAAACGGCAGCCCTGGCCGCTTATTTAGCCATCATGTTCGGTGTCCCACCCCGCCAGCCGTATTTAGTTCGACATCTGCGGCGGGGTCAATGTGACCGCCGGTTGTGCTCAAGTTTTTACGGCGCCTCAGCATGTCGCCGATTAAGAACCTAAAACGGTGGCCCTGTCCGTCGATTTAGTCATTATTTCAGGCGTTCCGATTAGGCCGTCGAAAAAACCCAATTATGTTGTAGTGTAGGAGCAGTGTTTTCAAGGTGCGTGCCTAGGCGACACGGCACTCCGGAAGGGTAGGACGCAAGCCGTCTAGGCGCATGTGCATAAGACGCACGCTTAGGCGCGCCTTACCATGCCTAGGCGCAGTCAATAAGGTGCGCCTTATGTTTTTTTTTTGAGGAGTCAGTGCTTCTTTATTTATTTATTTTCTTTTGGTCTGGGATCATGACTCATTTGTACGTCATATATCAATTGTTTAATGTTATGTGATTATTTCAGTCATTTGATCATTTCAGTTTCACGTGCTTAATTGTTAACTGACTGTTTGTGATAGACTTCAATCATATCTTCATTTGTTGGTGGTTATGGAATCTATCATTATTTATTGTTCATTGTTATGTGATGAACTTCAGTCACTGTATTCATGTTATACAAATTTCATCATGCTAAGTTGCTATAAATTTTATCGTACTTTGTATTATTACATATTCAAATGATAACAATTTCTTAGTTGACTGTGTTTTTTTTTAAAAAAAAAAACATAAGGTGACGCCTAGTCGTCTAGGCGCACCTGAGGCACATCGCCTCGCCTTGCTACCTTGACAACCTTGAGTAGAAGGTCGTCAGGAAGTCCACCCCTTGTCCTCCAGCTTGTAATGCCGCATTGCTGAAAATCCCACCAGTTGCCTTCCTCCTTACCACTGAATCTTTCCCGAGGTTTGTCGGAAACCTCGTCACTTGCCCTCCATCTTTCCAAGCTCCCGGAAAACACATATGCCACCATATTTTACCACCGAAAATGACACACACACACACACACACACACACACACACACACACACATAGTGTAGTGATACATTGTGGCCGGTAACGTGCGGGCTTAACGTGCGGCTGCCCCCTTCGAAGGTATTTTTGGGATTTTTTTTTGGAGGTTGATCACCTATTCTTGGATAGCACACACAAAAAATTTCAGCTCGATCCAAGACCTATAGGCCGTTCAAATGTGATCGACTTTTATCGGCCATTTATTTTTACCGTCATTTTGATCAACACATTTGGACGACCTATAGGTCTTGGATCGAGCAAATTTTTTTTGTGTGTGTTATCCAAGGGTAGGTGATCAATCCCAAAAAATAAAATTTGAAAAACACTTCGGAAGAGGGTGCCGCACGTTATCGGCCGCAATGTATCACTACTACTATATATATATATATATATATATATATATATATATATATATATATATAGAGAGAGAGAGAGAGAGAGAGAGAGAGAGAGAGAGAGAGAGAGAGAGAGATGTTAGGATGTGGCGTGCGGTGTCGCCACTACACCAATTTGAGAAATAAACTACATAAATAAACGATGGGCAAAGTTTGTCTTTTAATAAACGACGGTCAATTTATAATTTTTAGTGGTAAAAAACAACGGGCATTGAAAAACGACAGACTAAAAAATAACATACTGAAAAACGATGATCATTATCCGTCCTTTTTCAACAGTATTGGTGTAATGTGCAGTGCAGATGTCTGATGCACTGTTGCGTGCATCGCATGCACGTAACGGGTGCATCGGACAGCTACGGTGCGACACCGCATGCTGCATTTTGTCATCTCTCTCTCTCTCTCTCTCTATATATATATATATATATATATATATATCTAGAGAGAGAGAGAGAGAGAGAGAGAGAGGAATGGGATGCTGCCTATGAAAGCAGAGTTTTTGCTGCTTTGAGACATTGTTTGACCATCCTAGAAGTTTTGGAATTTGATGAAATTTGATGAGGGTGTTGTCTACGGTAAGATGATCATCCTCACAAATTTTCATCAAATTCCAAAACTTCTAAGAGGGTCAAATGGTCGAAGCAAAATGCTGCAGATTTTAACGGTGACTGCAGACGACTGATTTTGCTTCGACCATTTGAACCCCCTAGAAGTTTTGGAATTTGATAAAAATTTGTGAGGATGATCATCTTACCCTAGACAACACCCTCACCAAATTTCATCAAATTCCAAAACTTCTAGGATGGTCAAACAATGTCTCAAAGCAGCAAAAAATGCTGCTTTGATAGGCAGCATCCCATTCCTCATATATATATATATATATATATATATATATATATATATATATATATATATATATATATATATATATATATATATATATATATGTGCAAATTGGATACCCCAAGGTCAACCCACCTGAACAAAGTAATTAGTTGGGTACAATTGGAATGATGAACCAACTACCTAAGCCAATGTTAAGTACCATGTGCTGATAGGCGACCAAGGGATCTATCTTTCATTAATCTGAAGGATCCATACATGCTTCCTTTCTAAAGTTGAAGCGATACAGAGAGGAGGCTCATGCGGCAAAAATGAATTATTACAATTTAAGACGAAACTGGCTAGGTGTGAGCCACCCAGTTTGCATCCCTAGGCACATGGCGAAATTCACAAGAAGTGAAACACTTCGATAAATCCTAAACTACACTATGCTATTCTGAATATTATCCACGGAATGGGTGTAGTCCCATCCAACAGGAGAGTGATCACTGTGAGGTGCCACCCTACGTGATCTTATTGTTTGCTCAGATCCTCAATAGCACTTTGAGTCCTTCCAACATAGCTTTTGCATTCGCTTCAAGGGGACGACAAGCAGGTAAGTTATTCTCAGAACAACAGATAAGCAGTCCCAAATTATTACGAACCACCAACCCGTAGGAAGTTCGATTCAACCCCACAGCAGCATCAACGTTAAGCTTGATGAAGTTAAAGGCCGGTTTCTCCCACCTTCTAGTACTAGCCAGTAAACACTCATCAGGGTCCTCCTGAAATGATATGTTCTGTTTTGATGATTAATTACTTTCGCCATGGGTCCACGAAAGGCCACCAAGAAATCGATTGCTTCGTCAAAGTTCGTTGGGAAATCAATCACCCATTTGTATTCTCCGTCGCATTGTTCCCTATTCTCAAACCCTTGCCGGAGGTCAGTGTGGAATGCTCAATCAAGGGAGATGTAGAGTATCAGCTCCAATTCAAGGGTCGTGCATTTGGTCTAACAAAAAGGTTAGAGCTCCTTCGGTATCAGGGCCGCCGGCGGGCATAGCGACCACTTTAATGCTATTTGAACAAACTGGTATGACAATCTCATCGACAAACTAGACCCATGAAGTGGTGACGGGCCCGCCAGGACTCGATGCATCGACATTCACAATAAGTGGGCCCCACCACTACTCCATGAGTCTGGCATGTCAATGAGATTGTCAAACCGGTTTGTTCAAAATAGCATTACTCATGTTAATTTGTTGTGTCAATAGTCCGTGTAAGCACGATGATCCTTGATCGTTATGTCATTTGTGGGATCGATGCCATGCATTCTTGATGGAAAAACCGCACCGGCTCAACCACAAAACCGATGATCTCTTCCCCGTGAGATGAACCAAAGAGAGCAAACAACAATCCAATCACAAATGCAAAAAAAATTCACATACAAGCAAAGAAGACAACTCGGGGATTTACGTGGAAACCCTTACGGGAAAAACCCCGGTGAGCAAATGCTCGGGGGAGGGCTTCACTATCAAAGACGGCAAGTAAGACGAGAGTACAACCTGACTCATTCTTCTCCCTCCTTCTAGATCTACACATTTCCCCCTTCTAGGGCTCAACAAGTAGAGACCTTAGCAAGCCTCAAGGAACATACCTCCTTGCAAGCTTAGATCCGTTCTATCTACCGAAGATCGATCCCCAAGGAAATCTTCTCCTCCCTTGTAGAAGAAAGCCCTTATTCTCCCTTAGAAAATCAACCCTCAATGCCCTCTCCAAGGTTTCTCAAAGCAAACCCAAGCAACTCCCAAAAGTCCCTTCAAAGAGCCTTAAAACACCCCAAAATGGGTCTGCAGAAAAATCCAGAAAAACAAATCCGACCCGACTTCGTCCAAACGGGTTTGCTGAATTTTCTGCCCGTTTGTGGCTAAGGAACTCGCCCGGGTGACTCAGCTGTAAGTACGATTGGGAGGGAGCTATGCTCCCCTCCCCTTTGGATCTCCTCCATGGGGATGGAACCCCAACAATTCTCTCCTTGTATGCATCACGCGCACTGCATCTTCACTGCAAGTGACATGTGATACTAGTGTTGCACATTGGCTGATGAACCATGACATCAGTATAGCATCAAAAATCGTGCAGTTATAGACACATGATGTGCATGCATATCATCCCTCTAGTCATTACCACTATTTTCCAATGCACCTAATTTCATTCATAGAGAAGTGTCCGCTTTGAGCAATCATCTATTAGACGCTAGGAATCACGTCCAAAAAATTATAAATTTATCATGATGACTAGAACAACAATGACCGTCCGATCTGATTAAAAGAGGAAGATCATGAGAGGGGTTCGTCTACAGCTGTCACGAGACAAATTTCTGTTAAATGAATCGTGAGAGAGAAAGGGTGGTCTACATCTGTCAAAGAGAGAGAGAGAGAGAGAGAGAGAGAGAGAGAGAGAGAGAGAGAGAGATTCCCGTTATATAAAACTGAATCCCATCCCTCAACCCCCACTCCCTTCAAAATAAAAAAATAAAAAACTACTTCCCTTTTTCCCTCATCCCCTCATAGCCTTCTATAACTGAACCTCTGGGTCTGCGTGTGTGTGTGTGGCTTGAGGACTAGCATCCAAACCCGTTGATGCCCTGTCGGGGACAGTCCACCCTCCCTCCTCTATCCAATCGGCCCGACAGTCGGCCGATCAGCACACCGTTGTCGCCCTCTTTGGTCTTAGATATCCGGGGTAACCCCGACTCCACCACACCCAAGCTCGGCGTCGCCCAGCCTCCGATCACCCAACAAGAGCAACCCCTCCGACACCCTCTATAGGCCAAGACTCCTCCTCAACTGTGATCTCAAGCATGGCTCGCGATCGTCCTCCTATCGAGAATATTCTCTGTTCGGCAGCTCTTTCGCATGCAGATCTCACGATCGGCTCGCGTAGGGACTCTCTTCTAGGTCAAAGCTTTTTAATGATGATTCAAGACCTACGACTATTTTGAGATTATGAATGATTATAGGTCTGAAGCATTTTAGTAGTTGTAGGTTTTAGATAAACCTGTTTTTGTGAATGATTCACAGAGATAGATGAAATGTTTTTTAATGTATGAAGTTTTTAAGTGGTTGTAGGTCTTTAATCAACATTGAATGTTTATGTAGTCAAAGCTTTTTAATGTTTATGAATTTTTTGATGGTTTTATGAAACATGATTGTGAATTTTTTGTGAATCACCATTAAAAAGCTATGATCAGAAGTCTGAAAACCCATTCACTGATCACGAAACTCATTCAACATCAGTGAATGATTTTTCTGATGGTGATTTTTTTTTTTTTATTGTGGAACACTCACTGATTTTGGTTTGCTTTAATGTACTTAATTCAATGATCTTTAATTAGGATTTTTTTACAAATAGGTAATCTTTAATTCGGCTTTATATGAGTTTTTGCAGCATAAAAGGTATTACAAATTGAAGTTTTCAATTTTGATATTGTTGAGAATAGTCCAACATCAATTAAGGGGTGGGAGTTCCACGTCATTATATATGGTTGCCATCACCCTCTCATTACCGGTTTTGAGAGGGCACAGGAATCGTAACATGATATAAAAGCTAGACTCCACCCTATCTTTCCTCCATGTGGTCCCGTCTCATCCTCTTTCTTCCTCTGATTGAGATCTCCTCCCTCCCTCCCTCCGTTCAAGAGGCGCTCTATGTGCGGGCAGGTGTTGAGAATAGTCCTACATTAGTTAAGGGGTGGGAGTTCCACGTTTTTATATATTGTTGTCCCCTCCCACTTATTACCGGTTTTGAAGAGGCACAGAAATCATAACAGATATAAAATCAAATACCTAAACTCCAACTAACAAGCTTTACCCACTGTTACAAATTCACTTAATTGTGATCAAGTGTGAACCATCAAATGTTGTCATGACACAAAAAAAATGGGAAAATATACAACCGGATAGTTGGCCCAATTAAGCAAAGCTACAACACAGGAGACTACATAGCACATGCATCATGAGAGGTATAGAGCTTACATACTTCTCCTTTGAAAGCTTAGTGGTGGGCTGCAGTAGGCGAACGAGTACCATCCGGGTCTTCGGTGGAAGGCCAACTGAAGATGACATTGGTGATTGTTTCAGGTTTTGTGAGTTGTTTTCTCCCTCCATGTTTGACTCTATGCAGTAGTAGTTGGATATTTCTGTCATATATCTCTTGTAATTAATTTGCGTAATGAATTAGATGATCATGGCAACACAATAGTTGGGTTGTAATTGATTTTTGATGCAAATTTAAACTCAAGTTAATTGGGTTCATGTTCAAATATAGATTCGTCTCTTCATCTTTTCATGGTTGGATCCGGTTAGGCTTCATCGTCGAATTTCAAATCAGTCTACTTTCAAAATGACTTGTTTCTACTGATATCATTCGTCCAACATGATATTTGTTTAATCTAAGCATGTTTTTAGCATATTATTTGCAAACTATCACTAAACTTTATAATTTGTTGTATGTATTAATATTTTTCATGATCCTACATTGTTTGATGTAAAATACAAATGCTATCTACCGGACTTGTAATTTTTTAATATGTTCAGAGTTCAATGCAAAATATTATAGTTTCTTATTTGTTTCTTTTCATTTCCAACATTGATTTCTACATGATGCAAGTGGTATAAAGAGTTCAGGTTTTGATTGAGACACCATCTTATGGATCCAATACAGGGGGCTGCAAGTAGCATGCACCAAAACATGCATCTCGAGGCCCAACGGAGACGATCTATAAAGGCTGGGAAAAGAGCCCAAATCGAGAAAGATATGGTTTCTTCTTGAAATCTTTTTCCATTTCCAATCTTTAGTTATCAAACATGTATAAAGAATCTTAAACACTTAAATGCTTTACAACAGCTTGAGTGAACCCAAAACATTGTAATCATATTGGATTAAGTGAGTATATATGATTTTGAAATAAATAACAATGTGAAAATCTTTATGACTTTCCAGATTAAGTTTATATGCCCAAGCAAACCTACACAATTGCTTTCATATGAACAAATCTTATTCATCAAGCAAGTCTCATCAATTTTATTAAATTTTAGTATTTGTAAAAATAGTTTTTTTTATTATCTAATATAACTAAATATGACCCAGGCATCAATTTCATGGATTGTATTACTCACGACTGATCTTAAGTGTTTTCATTCAAGTAATTGAACCACATTTGGAGATATGTCCTTTTAAATCACATTAAACGACACAAAAATATTAATCAAGCCCAATAATCGGCTAACCAAGATGCACATTCCATTCATTTAAGATTTAAATGTGTCATTTCTTTCTAGATGAACAAAATATTATATGTACTCTTCTTCAGGAACACAAGACAATGCCACACATCACTGTCTCGGCATCACTTCAGCATCACTATCTTCACATCAGACTTACAAAAATACGCCCAACTCTTCGCCAAGACAAAGTATGAGTTTGAACATTGAACTATGCTCTATTTGCATTTAGTCCCCCCTTGGCAACTTTTATTCAAAAATAGACGTTGTGGTCATTTTCGTCGGTAGTGGTCACCACAGAATGTTGCTGCCCCACTTAACATGAATGCCACTGATGAATGTGGGCGTCGTCAACTTATTTTGTTGTCCCTTGCCGAATGTGCTTTGCTGCCAAAGGCGGCCGCTGAACTACCGAAGAAATTTGCTGCCTTCCCCCTTTGCCGAATATTACTCTACCACAAAAAACGATCGCTGCAGTGCCGAAGCCGTCGAAGGCGACTGGGGTGTACTGCTGCCGAAGGCAGCCATCCGAGTGCCGACAAGCACGGGCATGCACTAATTGTGTTACATTATAAACCATTGCTCATCCAAAGAGAAAAAACACATCTATTTGAACTAACTGGGGGACATACTCACAAGTATACTGCGGTGGTGTGGGGGCATCAGCCAAAGCTTGGTGTATCGGTATTCGCACCATGACGGCGTAAATGACATCTTGTGCACCAACGGTCCAACACTATCGTATGTCTTTTATGTTTTTTTTTTTTTTGATAGACCGACTAGGCAGTCAAAGGACATGGCGCTAGAGCATGGGCGACAATCTATACTATATACTAAAACAGAAGCCTCTCTCCCATGTTGTGACACGTGGACATCTTTTAAATAACCATAATCATTCTTTCATGTGTGAACACGGCTCAGTTTTAAATCCTATTAAAAACCTACCATAAAGATAATAAAACACTCATTCAATGACATTTAATTATCATTTGATGTTAATCTTTCTCCCTCTCTCTCTCTCTAATAAGTGAATCATATTCACTTTAGATTTTATACTTCTTCAAACAGTTGTGATGTCATCTGTGCCAAATGGTTGTGCATCAAGCTCTGGGCATTGCCGGGTTTCTTACTAGTTGAAACAGATAAGACAGCATGACTGTTATTTTTTTTAAAATTCTACAATCCCTTGAAGATGACATCAAGGGCCATAGGTACGTACTAGTAGGATTCCAAGGTGAGATGATTCAAAGCACTGAAAGAACATTGATCATATTCTGACGTGGAGCACACGTGGCCTCTAGGGGAACAGTTTTGTGTAGGGTCAGCCCCGACCTTACTCTCATGTCCACCTCTTCTTCTCCAACCCTTTTCCAGTCAAAGCACTGTAGCAACGTCCCCACCGCCAAGCCGACCTCCCGCAACGCAAGCGCCTCCCCCGGGCACCGCCTCCTCCCCATCCCAAACGGGATCATATGGCTGCTCCCTTCCCCCCTCTCTCCCTGCAGAAACCTATCCGGCAAGAACTTGGTGGGCTCCACCCACGCCTCGGGGTCCCTGTGGATAGCGTACGCGTTGACCAGTAGTATCGTGCCGCGTGGGACGTCGAACCCTCCAACGACGCAGTCCTCGGATGATTCGTGCGGGAGAAGCAGCGGGGCCACGGGATACATGCGGAGCGTCTCGGTGATGACGCAGTGGAGGTACGGAAGGTTGGGGAGATCCGACTCCTGTAGCAAGCAGCCATTGTCCACGTGTGCATCGATCTCGGCTTGGACCCTCTTCAGTGCCTCTGGATTGTTGAGGAGGAGCGACATCGCCCATTCAATCGTATCTGATGAAGTGTCGGTTCCCGCCGTCAGCAAGCTCTACCAAGGATATATAAATGGATTAGTAATGATCTAGCTGAAGCTCAAATCTCATACATAGAGCAATACTATTTAAGTTTGGGACATCCCAGATGCTACAGTGACATAAAAGTATTTATAGATGGCTGTTGCAATTTGCACTAGGGCAGCACATTTAAAAAAAAAAAAAAAAATTATATCCGACCCTGCACCATGGATGGGGGCAAATCAGAACCCCGCCGCCTCCGCCGACGACCTTCATTGATCATATTTGCCGTCGTCGGCCCCATGAAATCCATCACCACCGCCTCCTCCATCCTCCTCCTCCTTCCCCCCTCTAAGTAACTTCCTGCTACTGCACTCGATCATTGCAGGCTGAGTCCTTAAGTTGTACACACGGCTATGCAGTGCACTCGGCATCACATGGCCTAGTGCACACCTTAGGGACTCACCCTGCAAAGACCGAGAGTGGGAAGAGGAAGATGAAAGAGGAGGAGGAGGAAGGAAGAAGAAAAAAGAAGGGGGATGAAGGAGGAGGAGGAAGAAAAAGAAGGGTGGGGGAAGAGAAAGAAGAGGGAGAGGACACGGTCGGTTAGAAGGGACTGGCATGTTAGAAAAATACAATGGTGGAGGCTCGCAACTGAAGTGATTTGTCGGTCGAAAGACCGTTTATGACGCGTGTTATACGAATCAAACTTTCATAGAAACTAATTTAATTACATGTGCGTATATGTGTGTGCACGTGAATCCCCTAACGACAATCTAGTGATACGAATGTTTAGCATGCGTGCAATTCATAGACTACGCTAGATCTACATGTTAGAGCTTTGCATATCTTTCGTACAGATTTTTTAACCAAGGAGAATTATTTTCTTTGTCGATGGAGACAGAGGATAGTATACGAAGAAGCTGACGGTTTGCGAGAAGATGATACATTCTTGTTCACCCGATCTCACACAATACACGACACATCGTTCTTGGATCTCTGAGTACCTCCGAAGAACAACCTTTCTCCTACGAAACATCACGCGAGGAAGATGAAGTCGCAAGTGAGGGAGATGAGAGATACAGAGACGAGAGATAGAGGGTTCGGCTAAGGCTTGCATAGGGCTTGCCCCCTCTCTCCCTCTACTCTTTTATAGGGCTGGCCCTAGCATAAGCACTCCTAAAAGAGGGTGTTAGAGACTAAGCACTCCTACGAGAGATAGAGTGGTTTTGACCGAGTCAAAGCACCCTCTTTTAATCCCTATGGCCGGTCCCTATAACTAGGAAACAAACCCCTATAAACTAGGGGCCGACTTGACTTAGTCTCTAACACCTAGGGCCGGCCCCCCTCTACTGTATAATGGCGTATGGTTTGACTAAAATGCTCTATGTCACTAGTTGGCCACCCCTCGTGTATAAGACCTAGCAAGACACTTATAAGTGAAGTGCACTAGTGATTTCATTATTCACTGGGGTTCCTATAGGGTGCCCATAGTAAAGTCAACTAGTCAACTCACAACATGTACCGATACATCACACCCATGTGGCGGAGTCTACTTATGGCAAGGGATAACTGCATGCGTCTCTGTACTAGCCTAGAATTTTTCTTTAGTACACACACGTAGTTACACATCTATTATGCACTAGTGCGAAGCACACATGTATTTCGAGGAGATGGTTCAAGGACCGTACATAATATGGATAAAGTGATACCTTCAGGGACCAGGATTCATGGCTTCCAACTCGAACTCGATCGATACACTACCCGATTGTACCATCGATCATCTGAGTCTGAGTTAACCTACATAGCCACCCAGAGTGAGACGCAGTGTGCACTCCAATTCTCCCGTACTTACTATATTCTCCTGCATACCTCTTCTCTCCATTTAGTACTGGTAAACCCGATTTCCCCTCCACTTGGTGTCATGACACAACTCGAGTTGTGGAGAATATCGTCACACTCAAGTGCTCATATGACCCGGTTCCTTCTAGATTAATAATGTATGTCATACCTCTGATTACCCCATCGAGTAACCGAACCCGGTCAATAGTCCAACTGATGACTACCAGGCCTGGATTTCGTATAATGTAAGTCAGACCAAGGAACACACTTTCCTTTAGAGGTATAGATGGCCTGCAAGAGTGGCACACTGATGCGATGCCAGCTGGGTAACCCACCATACAATGGTTTTGGATCATGTAATTGAACCCTCACACATGGTACACCAAAGCACCACACAATTGGTTAGCCCACCAGTCGTGGTTCTTCAGGGTTAAGGATCATTTTACCCTAAGGAAAAACACGGCATAGTGCACCGATATCTTGTCACCGATCTATATGTAAAATCCTCCCCAAACACAAGATATTGTCCGCTTGGCCCGTGCCCACACGAGAACTTTCCAGGGAGGTCACCCATCCTGGTACTACTATTGCCCGAGCATGCTTAACTACGGAGTTCTTACGAAATTCGTAGTGGCGCACGGCTTTAAAACGCGTCTTCCATATTTGGGAGGGGAAATTATATAAGTAACTTAGGATCTTCTTCTCTTCAAGTGATGTGGGGCTAACTTATGCCTTTATATACCTCACCTTACCTCACCTTATCCATCTTGGCATCCCATCCTCAGGAGTCTTGGCTCTTGGCTATTGGATCTTGGTCGTCACAATCCACCCCCCTTAGGGCTATACGCCCTTGTGTAGGGTTAAACCCCCCCCCATCTCGAGGAGAATCGGCTCTGATACCATTTTGTAACATCCTCCCCAAACACACAAGATATTGTCCCCTTTGCCCATGCCCGCATGAGAACTTCCCAGGGAGGTCACCCATCCTGGTACTACAAAACCATGCACCGCTACGGATTTCGTAAGAACTCCGTAGTTAAGCGTGCTCGGGCAAGAGCAATACTAGGATGGGTGACCACCTTAGGAAGTTCTCATGCGGGCACGCGCAAAGCGGATAAAATTTTGTGTGTTTTGGGCGGATGTTACAAAATGATATCAAAGCCGGTTCATCTCAGGATGGGGTGGTCTAACCCTATATGATAACGTGCAACCCTAAAGGGGGTGGATTGTGACGACCAAGATCCAATAGGCCAAGAGCCAAGACTCCTGAGGCTGTGATACCAAGATGGATGAGGTGAGGTGATGTGAGGTGTATAAGGCCATGAGTTAGACCCACATCATCTAGAGAGAAGGAGATCCTGAGCTACTTATATAATTTCTCCTTCCAAACATAGAAGATACGTTTTAAAACCATGCGCCGCTATGGATTTCGTAAGAACTCCGTAGTTAAGCGTGCTCGGGCAAGAGCAGTACTAGGATGGGTGACCACCTTGGGAAGTTCTTATGCGGGCACGAGCAAAGTGGACAAAGTCTTGTGTGTTTGGGGCGGCTGTTACAAAATGGTATCTGAGCCGGTTCTCCTCAGGATGGGGGGGTCTAACCCTACACGAGGACATGTAGCCTTAAAGGGGGTGGATTGTAACAACCAAGATCCAATATGCCAAGAGCCAAGACTCCTAAGGCTGTGATGCCACGATGGATAAGGTGAGATGAGGTAAGGTGTACAAGGCTATGAGTTAGCCCTACATCACTTGGAGAGAAGGAGATCCTGAGCTACTTATAAATTTTCCCTCCCAAACATAGAAGACGCGTTTTAAAACCATGCGCCACTATGGATTTCATAAGAACTCTGCAGTTAAGCGTGCTCAGGCGAAAGCAGTACTAGAATGGGTGACCACCCTGGGAAGGTTTCGTGCGGGCACGGGCAAAGGGGATAAAATCTTGTATGTTTGGGACGGATGTTACACTATGCACCGTGTTGGTTTCATTCCGCTAGACACTCTGTCTGGTGATGACCATGGTGAAGACACCCATGTACTGTTATCCCTAACAGCTTATAATGATGAGGTGACCAACTTGATCATAGCTGTGAACGGATTTAGGTAACATGGAACCAATCCACTTAGTCTTCAATTCAGTGGACTATCGTGTAGCTATAACTATCTATTCTAATAAAAAATATAACTGTGTTACGTAACAAAATGTATCATATATAATAATATTTATTCTTTATTAATAGATCAAAACCCACAGTTTTACAATCTTAGAACAAACCAATTCTAACAATCTCCCACTTGATCTAGCAAAGCAAAACAGTTTTGATTGCCATTGCTTTCACATGCATGTCGCTCGAATGTCTTGGTAGGTATCTCATTGATAAAAAGATCAATAATATTATCTACAGATGCAATCTGTGTCACCGCTACTTGCCCTTACTTTTGAAACTGCTGAATCAAGTGGAAATTATGCTTGATGTGCTTCCTCTTCTAGCGATGCCTTGGCTCCTTGGCCTGTACTACCGCTCTACTATTATTGCAATAAAGCACACTAGATAACTAGGCCTATGGTAAGTACCCTAAGTCCGTAAGGAATTTGTTGAGCCATACCATCTCTTTTGCTGTCTCGCACGCTACAACGTACTCATCCCCTGTGGTAGAATCCACGATGTACTTCTGCTTCACATTATGCCAACTAATCGTTGCTCCTCCTAATATAAACACAAATCCTAAAGTTGATTTCCTGGATTCCAAGTCTGACATAAAGTCAACGTTTGTATATCCAACCGGTATCAGTTCCTATTCAGTGTAAACTAACTCATAGTCACTCGTCTTATGAAGATAATTGAGTATACACTTTATAGCTATCCAGTGAGCTAGATCCAGATTTGACTGAAACCAACCCATAATACTATAGGTGCAAAAATTATACTAGACAGGACCAAACCCATATGAGCCAGCGCAACAGCCCAAATAGGCAAGCCCAAGCTCAGGATCAGTGCCACCTCAACATCGCCATGTCAGCAATGCCACCTCAGTATCGCCACATCAGTAATGCCACCTCAGCACTGCCATATCATTATTGTCATATCAGTATAGGCTTCAGCTATAAAAAGGACCCCCATGGCATTCAGGAAGGAGGTTGGTCATTTAATCAGAGGAAGAGAGAATCATAGAGCCAGAGCTAGATCTTACTTCTCCTCCTCTTTGTTCTCTTCTAGTTGCTCCGTGCAATCCCACTATAAAAAGCTTCGTTCGGCATGTCGAGAGAACGCTCCCCCCCATTTCACATACATTGTATAGCAAACCAGGTGGCACCTCTCGCCCGGAGATGTAGGTTGCAAGACCGAACTTCGACAACAACTCCTCGTGTCTTTTCTTTCTTTCTACTCTCTAATCTCTAACTCTAAAAACCATCTATATTCAATCAAGAATTGTGGGGCGAGATCTCCGATCAAGATGAAACGAAAATTTCCCCCACAAATGCCAACTACGAAACAGATGTTTGTCCTTGTACAATGCATAATATACATTAGGCTACCTACTACCGAAATATAAAGTACCTTCTGTATTTTCACTCTCTTCTTAGATGTCTTAGGACCTTGATCTTTAAATAGTTTCATGGTATATCTGAATGGCACGAAACCCTTCTTAGAGTTTTGCATGTCAAATCTGGCTATAACCTTATCTATATATATATGATTTATGATAGCAAGAGAATCATGTTTTGGCGATCTCGTGTTACCCTGATCCCTAAAACATAACTGAATTAAGTTCAGGGTCCGACCCCTGAACCTAACTAGCACAGCGCAGGCTCTCTGACTTCCTTCATAGGGTTTCTCAGTCCAGCTCCTTTGTCGTGCTTGCGAGCACTTTGCCAGATTTTCTTCATCGTCCAATTTTCTGCTTACGCTCCCGATGGTGGATTTTCGTGGTAAGTTCTCATCCCCGATTTGTAATAAAAAAAAATTCAAGTACACTTCGAGCAAGTTCTCGCTCGTACACAATTTTCTGGAAAGAAAAGAAAACATGCATAGTAAAAGCCTGTGAATTGAGGGTGATCAACTTCCACCTCTCACCCGACTATGACTCTAAAACTATCCACACATATAGAGAGCAAATCTAAACAAAATTTAACACAGGGTCCGACCCAGGTAGCAAATAAACACATATCCAGATTTAATTTTTATAGTGTCGCTCTCCAAGCATGATTCATAGAACAAGCAATATATATACATATGCATGATCTAAGTGTAGAAACACTAATTATATCTCGCGCTCATTATACACGCACTTGATAATTTCATGGGAAGTCATGGAATGCATACCACTAGCGTAGCTCTGATACTAATTATTGAAAAACTCCAATAAAAAAGGCACGCAACGGAAGTGATTTGCCGGTTGAAAGATCATTCATGGTGCGCGTTACACAATTAAAACTTTTATAGAAACTAATGTACATATGCGTATATGTGTGTGCACGTGACTCAAATACCCTAACAACAATTTAACGATATGAATATCTAGTATGCATGTAATTCATAGACTATGCTAAATCTACAAGTTAGAGTCTTGCATACCTTTTGTGCGAATTTTTTAATCACAGAGAATTGTCTCCTTTATCGATGGAGATGGAAGATAGTCTACGAAGAAGCCAACGATTTGTAGGAAGATGATTTCTTCTTGTTCACCCGATCTAACATGATGCACGACACGTAGTTCACAGATCTTTGAGTGCCTTCAAAGAACAACCTTTTCCTTTCTACGAAATACAACATGAGGAAGATGAAGTCGCAAGTGAGGGAGACGAGAGATAAGAAGAGGAGAAAGAGAGGGTTCGACCAAGGCTTGCATAGGGACGATAATGAACTAAAGGTGATTTGCATGAATTAGGGTGATTGGTGACTGCAGCGAGCTATAATTTGCACCACACATTACCGAGGGGCAGCACAGTTGTCAGTGCTACCCTTAAAAATATTAAGGTGTAATGAACCTACAACCCCTTTAACCAACCCAACGACCATAACCGAAACATGTTTTGGATTGGTCTTTGAATAAACCGATTCGTTTGGAAAATTCTATTAAAAAATAAATTACACACTATTTTTTGGGAAAAAATGGATGGTTAGGTTTTGAACACAAGACCCATGGTTTTAAAACCTTTGACCATGTCTTTTTAACCAAAGAATCTTAAATTTTTTTTTAGTATTGATTAAATATATATATTTTAAGCTGCCTATTTCTCAAGCGATTCAAACGATTCAACCAGCGGTTTGAACCTATCTAGGGATGGCAGCAGTACAGTTTAAGACAAAAAATCATGGTAAACCGTGCGCATGGTGCGATTTTGGTTTGCCAAAATATAAAACCATCACAGTGCGGTGTGGTTTCGGTTTTCGGTTTCGGTGTAGCAGTGTGGTTTCCGTTTTGACCAAAATCGCATAAAATTGCATCACTTCAGTTTTACATAATAGTACACCATCGTGGTGCAGTGCGGATTCGGTGTGACGGTTCGGTGTTGCGGTGCGGTTTTGGTTTTGCCCAAAATCGTACCGTTGCCATTCCTATTTGATCCAGTTTGGACCGGACCGGATGCCTTTCTGTTCGCCTTCTCGTCCGGTTTTTAAAACATTGTTGCATATATGATGGGGAAAAGAGTCGAAATTATACCCAATTCGTACCCAAAACCCAAATGGGTATGGGTCAAGTATGGTTCCTCTTCTCCCCGAATGGCTATGGGTCAAATATAGACCATGCCATACCTGTAAGGGTATAAGTACATGTAGGAGTAGGGTCCGATCTGAAACCGACCAATTTCCATTAAATAGAAAAGGACTAGTAAAACATTTAATGAAAGCAATTAATATAAAATTTTAAAGGCCGGGTTATTAGCCTAAGATCTCTCTAACCAATCCAACATTAGAATAAACTCAGTGAAGCTTTTCATTTGAGCTCCAGCCCCTCTAACCAACCCAGTATTAGGACAAACCCCTCTGATTTTTTTTGTATATTAGATAATAGAGTTCGACTCCCACCTTATTAATTATCATATATATAAATTCTAACCGAACTCATATCCCCACCAAAACATATACTTAACTAAAACCAATGTAACAATAAACCAAAAGAGCTTCTTAACATTGCATTATGATACCATGATTTTTTTTCCTCAAATAATTACATATATGATAGAGAAAAAGACATTTATATCTGATTCATATCCATAACCCGAACCAATAGTACTCGAAACCTGAATAGGTATGGGTCGAGTATTGATCGTCTTTTACCCAAATGGTTATGGGTCACACCCGAATGTATATAGGTATCGATTCGGGTAGGCTCGATTTGAAAGCGACCAATTGCCACACTTTAATATATAGAAAATGGCTAATAAGATATTTGATAAAAAAAAAGTTAATTTTAAATTTTAAAATTGATTTTTTAAAACACCACCATCACGTGTTGCCGCTTTTGGAGGGTCAACGGTGTCGAGGGAGGCAAGAGATGCTCAACCCCACTAATTTCCTCTTTCTTTTTTTTTTTTCCTTGGAGCAGTGATTCGATAAGATGTCCTGTTCCGTAAGGTGGCAAGACTGATGCATCTACAGCCATCAGTTAGGTTGCAATGCAATTGGACGTACGGCTGTGATGAATCAAGAGCCAGCAATTACGTACGGGACGCCTCATTGGTTCATCTCTCTTTTTTACGTAGAAGAAGATTCGGTCTAGGGTATTGAAACTCACATTGATAAGCCCCTTGATGATCAAGTCGGTGTAATACTCTGGATCGGACTTCTGCAGGGACAGCAGAACGCCGATTAGGGTCTTCTTCTTCACCGCCGTCTCCTCCCCTTCTCCCTCCTTGATCTCCCGCCGGTGCTCCTCGAGGAGACTCTGCAAGAACTCATCCCGCATCCTCCCCATCCTCTTCAGCTTCCTCTTCACACCTTGGAAGTCGACCCATCTCAGCGCCGGCAAGAAGTCGCCGAGGTTCGAAGCGCCTTTCAACGTGGCTGATTCGTCCAGAATCTCGCGGAATCTCCGGGCCTCCTCCCAGTCGCCTGCCCCATCGCCATAGTACCGCTTCCCGGCAACCATCGTCATCATCACGTTCAGCGACAGCTCGAACAGCCTCGACTTCAGCTCCACCCTCGTGGGCCCCCCGGCCGACGACTCCCGGAAGAGGCGGCGCGCCATCCCCCGCACCTCGGCCGCGCGGACGTCGGAGAAGGAGTTGAGGCGGTGGGAGGAGAGGACCTCGACGGTGGCGATGCGGCGCAGGTTGCGCCAGTGGGGCCCGTAGCTGGCGGAGACGAGGGTGGTGTGGTTGTAGCTGAGGTGCTTGCCGACGAGCATGCGGGGCCGGTTGGCGAAGGTGACGTCGTTCTTGGTGAAGCACTCGTCGGCGAGGGCGGCGGAGGAGACGTGGAGGACGGGGCGGGAGCCGAAGTGGAGGAGGAGGATGGGGCCGTGGCGGGCGGAGAGGCGGGCAAGGGTGAGGTGGAGGGGCTTCTTGAAGAGGTAGAGGTGGCCGATTATGGGGAGGCGAGGAGGGCTTGGTGGTAATTTCCTCTTGTTCTTGTAAGATGAGAAGAAGAGGATAGTGAGGGTGAGGATGAGGGCGAGGGAGAGGGCGACGTAGGAAACGCTGGCGTCCATCAGAGACCTGAACGAAGTGAGGTGTGGGTGTGGGGAGGTGAGAGCCCGGAGAGTCACCGGGCTCGGTACTACATATAATTAACCTCTGAAGACATGGCCTTGCCCACACGCTATGTTTACGGACATGTCCACACGTTGTGGAAGCCAGTATTTTGTGCATTGGTGATGTTAACATTGCGTGTAATCAGAGGTAGCGATTTAATCAATCAAGGTTCTTTGGGAAATCAACCATCTTACTCTGAAACCGTCGCCTGAAGCATGTTCTCGATGTCCAATGTCAACACTGAGAATTGTCTTACCACCACCAGGGGATAGTAGAGTTTGCAATGGTTTTTGTGGGGGTGAGGCCGTCGGATTTGCTCGACTGCTGGATGTGATGTCTTTTCCGGCCGAGTGGAGCTCGACCGTCGAAATTGCATGTCCGAACTAATACGGAGGCCACACTCACCCGCTGTATTAAATGGGGGTGAGGCCGCCAGATTTGTTCGTCCATCAGATTTAACATCTTTTCCGGCCAGTGGACGATGGCCGCCAATTATGCCACTGATAAAGACCTTTCCAGTTGTAGTGAGGTCTGTGTTCGAAACCAATTACCCGCCCTTCGATTTTACCTAGGAGTGCGGAGGAAAATTTCGAATGGGTCGGGCTTTACTCCTGGAGGGTTTAGACGTCGGAGCCTAAGATGGGTATTTGTCCGAATGGCATTGAGACACCCAAGTACAGAACTTTGTATGGCCCAAGGGGGCTCATGGGCCTCGTAGATCAATTAATTAATTTTATAAAAATTTTATATTGTAAAAACCTTAAATCTTAGTGTGTGTGTGTATATATATATATATACTAGTAAAAACCCCGTGCCAAAGGGCACGAAAAAGATTTCGAGGGCAACAAAAATATTTTAAGGGCGGTGGTAATATTTAGACGGTGGCAGCAAGATTTTGAGGGCGGCAATAATAATTTATGGGCAACGATATTATTTTGAGGGATAGGGGGGGTTCATGATATTTCGAGGATAACAACATACCATTTCAAGAGCGATAACTATATTATTAGGGAGTCCAATAATTTGAAGGTGGCAACAGAATCCTGACGACTGCCGACCCCACTTAGCCCGAATGCCATGCAAACTAAAGATTATGGTGATGTTTTAACTCGGAACCCTCTCCCTCCATGTTGCTCTCCCTCTACTTTGTCGGAGGGGACAACCCTAAGACGATCCGATCCAAGGCCTCACCCATGCTTGGTGGCATTCGACAGTTACTGACAATTTTTAGCCCTGACCGAGATGCAAACAAATGACCATACAGGGTGCTAATCTTAGCCTCTCTCTTTCTCCACCGGAGGGCACAACCCCTAAACGAACCGACTCAAAGCCAATGGACGAACCCCGAACCACGATGATACCGTGGTTTGGGGCGACTAAATTAAGGGCTTCAAATTTTTTTTGCTCTCTTCGTGTAACTCTCTATCTAATGGACGATGTGGCAGGCCCCGATTGGGCCATAAGCATATGCAGCAACGTGCATTGGTCCATCTCAGTTGGTGGGCCCATAAGCAAGTGTAGCAAAGAATAACTCTCTCTCCACGTAACTCTCTCTAATGGGCGACATGGCGGATCCCGTTGGGCCGTAAGGAAGTGCAGCAAAGCATAATTCTCTCTCTCTCTCTCTCTCTCTCTCTCTCTCTCTCTCTCTCTCTCTCTCTCTCTCTCTCTCTCTCTCTCTCTCTCCCCACAATGTGGCAGACCCCAATTGGGCCATAAGCAAATGTATCAAATCAATCGAGTAGCAAAAATGATGCCTTTGCTACGACCCAATCGTGGAGTGTTTTTTTATACCCTTTTAATAAACGATGTGGACAATAAGCAAATATAACAAATCAATTTGGCAACAAAATTGCATTATGGTACGTGTGACTCTATTCTTAGGATCTGATGATCACAATCATTCCTTGGCTTGCTGGTTCAAGATGAGTGCGATTCATCGGTCAGGTATGCTTTCAAAAAATGGTTCTGATTATTAGGTATGATGCATTAGATAGCTGTGAAGTGGTATAATGCATCATCGGGCAACATATGATTCCAAATCTTTGTCTTTTGGGTAAATTGCACTTTACCCTTCTAAAGTTTAGCTTAAGATCACTTCAGCAACCTATTGTTAACAAACTACAAAATAAATCTTTAAGGGAGTTAAGTGATTTTGAGCTAAACTTCAAGGGGTGGCTAAATTAGAGGTGGCATCCACATTCAGCAAGCGTTGACAACCACATTCGCTCGTGCTTGTGGGTATTGCCATCAAATATGGTCACTCGTGGAATGTTAGCACCAGCATCGATGTGGGCATCGACCATGAATTTGATTTGTTGCTAAAGGTGGCGATCGTAGTTCGATACTGATAGGTAATTTAAAATATTATCAAACCACTTAAATGTAGCATCGGAAGGAAAAACCGACAATTAATACCACTGGTGGGAGAACATAATCCTAGAAATGATAAGTACAGTTATAGCAAGAAATATAATCACTCCATTCTTAATATACATGTAGAAATAAAACATATTAGCAAAAACCAGCTACTTAAACACTAACATGTATGATCCTCCAAGAACCAAGTTTTAAATTATTCATCACAGGATTTCCCAAACATCTTCAATCATTAGATTGAACTTCAAAATCACTTAACTTGTTAGTAGCGAACCCTAGCCACCAATCACAGGATTTCCCAAACATCTTCAAGGATTTGGAGTTTTATTTCTTCCTGTGGGCAGTAGCGAACCCTAGCCACCAATCACCGAGCAAATGGGCATCCATTTCTTTTACCTTAACAACGGGAGTGGTGGAGTCACAATTGTCTTCTCTAAGTTCATTATATAGTCAACTTTGAACATTTCAACCGTTTCTTTACAACATAAATACTTAAAAGACTTCATAACATTTTGATACATTGAAAGAGCTTTAAAACCATTCAGATGTTAGGAGGGGAATCGAAACAATGAAAGAAGATAAACAGTCCAAAAAAATGATAAACCCAAAATATAATGAGAAATGCTATTCAGCCCGAAGGTTTTCACAATTCCACTCAGCCTGATTGACGTGGCAGCGTCCAACTGATGGTGTAAAAGATTTAAATGTCGCTAGTGGGTTTCAGCCACCAGTTGTATGCTACCAAGTCAATCGGGTTGGCAGAATTGAAAAAAATTTCGGGCTGAAAGCATTTCTCAAAGATAATATGCTAACTGAGTAAGGAGATGAAATAAGATTAAAAAAAAACACAAAGAAAAGAGCAATCACCATAGCTACCGGCGGTGATAATATTTCGAGAGTGGCGGCAAAATTTTGAGGGCGGCAATAATAATTCATGGGCAACGATGTTATTTTGAGAGTGGGGGATCATATTATTTCGAGGGTGGCAATGGAACGTTTCAAGAGCGGTAACTATATTATTAGGGGGTCCAGTAATTCGAGGGTGGCAACAGAATCCTGATGGCTGTCGACCCCACTTAGCTCGACCGTCATGCAAAATAATGATTGTGGTGAGGTTTTAACTCATAACCCCTTCTCTAAGTTGCTCTCTCTCATTCTCTCTCTTGTCGGAGGGGACAACCCTAAGACGACCTGACCCAAGGCCTCACCCATGCTGTGGTGGCATTCGATGGTTACCGACTATTTTCAACCCCTACCAACATGCAAACAAATGACTGTGAGGGTACAACCTGAATACAACCCGATCCAAAGCCTTACCCATGCTCTCGTGATATTTAACATATCTCTCTCTCTCTCTCTCTCTCTCTCTCTCTCTCTCTCTCTCTCTCTCTCTCTCTCTCTCTCTCACTCTCTCTCTCCAACGAAAGGGATAACCACTAAACCAACTGACCCAAAGCCTCACCCTATAGCCTACTCATTTCAGTCCCGACTAACATGCAAACAAATAACTGTAAAGTTACAACCCGCAGGCGACTCGACCTAAGGCCTTACACATGCTTTGATGGTATCGATGGCTGTAAGTTGATTTTAAGCCTGACCAGCATTTAAACGAATGACTGTAAGGGGACACACAACAGGCGCTCGGGCGAGCGAGAGAGAGAGAGAGAGAGAGAGAGAGAGAGAGAGAAGGGGGGTGCACAACGAACGATTTTTTGGTCCAAAGTAACTCAAAATCAGTAATTAAACTCCAATCAATTTTTTATTTTCCATTGAATTTATTCATATACATACATAAGCAAATTATACTTGATGCTCCTAGTAAAAAGGAGATAAAATTAGTAGACAAATTGTATCAGAACCATTAATCAGTGGATCCATCCCTACAATTGTCTGGTCGTTGCATAAAAACAACTTTTCCTTTATGCGCCCATCGCTCAAGTCCCGCTACTAAAATCAAAGAAACCCATAAATGGAACGGGTGCATCGTAAGGGTGCAAACACACCGATGTGTACATAAACCATGTGCAAACAAAAGAGTTTACATACAAATACATTTGCATGCAAATGAATGCATAAACAAAGAACAAATATTGTGACAGAGAAATGCTATTAGTTTAAATACTTACAACCCTCATAGTTCTCGATCCATCTGTCTTCTTACAAAAACAAAACACAGATATTGTGTTTGGATTATAATATACAACAATTTCTTTAAAAAAGCATAAAAAAATGTATTTATAAAAAACGATCCAAAATTTCTTAAATTGTTGAAAAAAGTCTTACACGTCTATTGTATAGGCGATCCATTATTTTTTTATTTTTTTTTAACCCCACCTGATGTACACGCAGATAGCTTATTTTATAAAAAAAATTATCCCGCCTGTTGTAAAGGAGGGTAGCTTATTTTTAAAAAAAATAAAAATTATCCCGCCTGTTGTACAGGCGGGTAAATAAAACATATATTACACTTTGCCCCCTTGAAGTTTGGCTCATAAACATTTAACCCCCTGGTGTTTATTTTGTTCCAAATTGCACACTAAAGTTTGGAACAAAATAAACTACCGAGGGGTTAAGTGTTTTTGAGCTAAGATTTAAGGGGGCAAAGTGTACTTTATTTTTTTACTCGCCTGTACAATAGAGGCGGGGTAATTTTTTAAAAGGGTAAATTACACCTTGCCCACATGAAGATTGGCTCAAAAACACTTAACCCCCCTATAGGTTATAAACTACATTTTGCCCCATTCAATTAAGTTTTTATCAGATAAAAATTACCAAATAAGGAAATTATGTTGTTGACAAAAGAAGGGTATTGTGCTAACATTTCAAACTTTAGAGTGCAATTTGGAACAAAATAAACTATAGCGGAGTTTAAGTGTTTTTGAGCTAAATCTCAAGAAGGCAAAGTGTAATTTACGCTTCCTTTAGCCGCCTGTACAACAGGCGGGGTAAAAAAAAAAATTTGTAAATAAGCTACCCGCCATTACAACAGGCGGTTTAATTTTTTTTTTTTTAAATAAACTACCCGCCTGTACAACAGTTGGGGTTAAGAATAAAACAAAAAAGTAATGAATCGCCTATAGAATAGATGGGTGAGATATTTTTCAACAATTTTAAAAGTTTTATACCATTTTTTATTTTTTATATATTTTTTAAAGAGATTGTTGTATAATATACAATATGCGTATAAAAAAAGCAAAAAAAACATCGACCTAAATAAAAAAAAAGCACAAATAGTTTGGCCTTGTAAAAAAAGGGTTATTTTGACTTTGCCCCCCATATTTTACCTTGAATTAGACTTTACCCCGCAAAACAAACTGTTCCGTCAGCTCACCATTTAAGAGAAAGTGTGAGCTGACGGAAAATAAATCAAGTTTCGGGGGTTGAGCTGACGGAAAAGTTAGTTTTGGGGGGTTAAGTTGAATTAATGAAAATATAGGGGTTAAAGTCTAATTCAAGGCAAAGTTTGTGTGGCAAACTCAAAATAACCCTAAAAAAAAGTACAAATAGGGTAAGCTGTTTTTTTCTCTCTCCATCCTATTTTCATCTATATGTACAGGAAAAAAAAAATTAAGAGCACCAACTATATCTGTACATGAAAAAAAGAAAAGATAAAAAGAAAAAGATAAAAAACAAAGGCAAGAAAGCATGTTTCCTTTCTCCAGTGATTCCCCGGGATTAATTCTCTTCCTGATGAAATGCAAAGCAAGTGGAATCAATACCTAAACCCTTGGGAAAAAAAAAAAAACACACACACACACACACAGATTCAGAGAGAGAGAGATAGTGTCAATTGTCTCTTCCTCCCCCTCTACGTTGATAGTTGGAATAGCTATGATCTGAATGGGGAGAAAAAGGGTTTTTTTTTTTAATTGCACAGGATCTAGGTATACTGTTGATACTCACAGTTTCAAACGAATTCCTTTTTCTCCCCATTGAGATCACAGCAAGAGAGAGTGGGTGAAAGGAAATCGGGACTATTTACATACCCTCTTGCAGTTCGGCGACAATTCCGATTCCCCCAGCGACATCATGTACCTGGAATCAAGAACAAAAAATCAAGAAGTTCGAGAGAGAGAATGTCTGGTCGCCGGTGTCGGTGTCGTTGGAGTAGCTCGTGGCCGTTGGAGTTGGCGTCGTAGTTGGTGAACTTGAGATTAGGGACGTTGTAGAAACGCGCGTAGGCGGCGAAGTCACTGGCCCAACCGGTGGCGTAGCTGGTGAAGTTGTCGGTGACGACGATGCCACAGGGATAGTAGAAGGCGAAGGAGTCGTTGTGGCCGGTGGAGTCACGACTGTAGCGGTGGAAGGTGTCGGTGGGGACGTTTAGGCCGTCGGAGTAGCTCTTGAAGGAGTCGAGGCCGCCGCCACCGCGAATGGTGCCGTAGGAGACGAAGTTGGAGTCGGAGGGGTGGGAGGCCAGGGAGGACCGCAGGGCCGGTGTGCAGAGGAGGCGGGAGGCGGCGCAGAAGATGGGGAGGCGGGCGGTGGCTGATCACCCGGGTAGGTGGTCAGGAGATAGTGGTGGACCGGGTTGGGGTGGGGGCTTATCGCAATTCACCGGCCATCGGAAGGGACCGAGCTGCCGCCGCGACCGGTAAGAGACGAAGTTGGAGTCGGAGGGGTGGGAGGAGAGGGAGGGCCGCAGGGCCGGGTTGCAGAGGAGGCGGGCGGTGGCGCAAAAGACAGGAAGGTGGGCGGCGGCGCAAAAGACAGGGAGGCAGGCGGCGGCGCAGAATACGGGGAGTCGGGCGGTGGCTGATCACCACCTTCCTTCGACGGCGACGGGCACAGGCGACGGGATTTTGAGCGAGAGACGGGACGGCGACGGGATTTCGAGAGAGAGACGGGAGGAGGGAGAGAGACTGAAAGGGAGCCTGAGAGAAAGGGTCTCTCTCCCTTAAGCTTTTCAACCGGTCCTCTCTCTCTCCGCTCTATTCTTCTCAACCGGCTCTCTCCCTCTATTTTTTTATTGGTCAAATCAGTTCTGAGCGGTTGCAAATCGGCGCTCGAGTCCATAATGGGCGACGTGATTTAAAGAAGGTACGATTTACCAAGCGACACCCGGTTGACCCATTGGGTAGTGCACAGCTGTCCCTCTATAAATTTGGTTAGACATGATGGAATCAATCACACCATCCATTTTTTTTATGTACGGACTAAGTGCGATTCGTAGGAGTGGGTTTGCATTAATAGAACGGCCAAGATGCCAAGCCATCCTCTTTCAAAGTTTGAATTCAAATTTAAAAATTATGAAAGAAGGGAAGAAAGACAGGAGGGAGATTTGAATTCAAATTTTAGAAACGGACGATTGTGATCGAGTCTCCAAGTTTATCCCCCTCCTCTAGATAAATCTGAGCCGCTCCTTTGTCTCAGTTCATTCGTCCCCCCCACAACCGTTGTCCCTTATTTTATATATATATATATATATATATATATATATATATATATATATATATATATATATATATATATATATATATATATATATATATATATATATATATATATATATATATATATATATATATATATATATATATATATATATATATATATATATATATATATATATATATATATATATATATATATATATATATATATATCTGTGTGTGTGTGTGTGCGCGCGCGCGCGCGTGCGGCGTCACACCGCAGCCGCCTGATGCACCGCTGCGTGCATCGAACGCACCGCAGCGATGCATCAGGCGGCTGTGGTGCGACGCCGCATCCTAACACACCTATATATATATATATATATATATATATATATATATATATATATATATATATATATATATATATATATATATATATATAGAGAGAGAGAGAGAGAGAGAGGAATGGGATGCTGCCTATCAAAGCAGCGTTTTTTACTGCTTTGATACATTGTTTGACCATCCTAGAAGTTTTGAAATTTGATGAAATTTGGTGAGGGTGTTGTCTAGGGTAAGATGATCATCCTCACAAATTTTCATCAAATTCCAAAACTTCTAAGAGGGTCAAATGGTCGAAGCAAAATCTGCAAAATCTGCAGTCACCGTTAAAATCTGCAGATTTTGCTTCGACCATTTGACCCTCTTAGAAGTTTTGGAATTTGATGAAAATTTGTGAGGATGATCATATTACCTTAGACAACACCCTCACCAAATTTTATCAAATTCCAAAACTTCTAGGATGGTCAAACAATGTATCAAAGCAGCAAAAAACGCTGCTTTGATAAGCAGCATTCCATTCGTCATATATATATATATATATATATATATATATATATATATATATATATATATATATATATATATATATATATATATATATATATATATATATATATATATATATATATATATATATATATATATATATATATATATATATATATATATATATATATATATATATATATATATATATATATATATATATATATATATGTATATATATATATATATATATATATATAGGGGCATGCTATAATGCGGCATGCGGTAAGTGCGGCACCACACCGCAGCCGTCTGATGCACCCGCTGTGTGCATCGCATGCACGTAGTGGTGCATCAGACGGTTGTAGTGTAGTGCCGCACTTACCGCATGCCGCATTATAGCATGCCCCTATATATATATATATATATATATATATATATATATATATATATACATATAGATATATATATATATATATATATATATATATATATATATATATATATATATTGTTGTAGCTCATGTGTCCTTAGCGTGGATTTTCTGTATTAACATTAATAAAGTTGACTTTGGTTATTGCTTTAATTAGAATACTACTCTGGTATATGATAATACTCATATAATAAAATGACCCTAGGGAACATAGTAGGCCACTGAGGCGCATGGAGGATCCATGCTTGGGAGACCCAGTGGACCAGTTTTGTGTAGACCTAGAACTAGTTCACACCTTAGGTAATGCCGGTCGCTTCACCGAGAACAAGCTGTTGGCAGGTAAAGGATGTGGTGAAGTCTCCACCACGGGAACGTGGGATTCCCATTCACCTGACCAAGCACGATGATCGTGTTGAACAGGAACCAAGATGGTGCATAGTTCAGTGATTCAGACACTGGTGCAGAAACCGTCTTACTACTATAACCTTAACCCTGAGGGACTATGCTCACTAGACCAACTAGTTGTGTGGTGCTTTGATGTGCCAACGTGTGCGGACCTTCCATAGTCCAATACCACGGTACGTTGGGTTACCCGGCTGGCGCTTGAGTGACATGTAATCCCTACAGGTTATCCGACGTCCAGTGTTGGATGGGTGCGTTTTGATGAGTCAATCTGTCCACACAGTTAACCCAGGCCTGGTGGTTGTCAGTATGACTGACGATGTTCCGGATGCTAGGCATAGCACCGGAAGATGTGTGGTGTTATAGATGACAAGTCATCAAACCCTAGTCAGATGATCGATCGGGATCTGACGGTGCTCCCCACCGCCCGAGTCGTATCATAGCACCAGTAATAGGAGGGACTAAGGATTCTCGGAGTATAGTAGAGAACAAGGTTACGAGGGAGTAACATAAGTTTAGGATCACTAAAGTTCAACTCGCGTCGCACTCTGGGTGGCTACGCGGGTTAATCGGATTAGGGCTGATTAACGGAACTTTCGGTGTGTCACCGGAACAGTTAATCAGGGATCCGGTTGGAGCTAGAGATCCCAAACCCTGAAGGTTTCACCCTGTCGTTGCATATATGAATTGTTCCCTGACCTAGTTGGATGCGTTGGATGCGAAGTAGCGCGATGGAGCTCAAGCCCGGAGCCAAAGAACCTAATTCACATGTGTTACGGGCCGTAGGGGTATTTTGGTAAATACTGAAATATGGCTCAGAACATATTAAATATGGATCTTAGATTGAGCAGAATAATTCCAGGAGCTCACAGGCGCTGACGGAACTCGATTTCGAGTAGCGCACCTCACTCAGTCTCACTTTCAGTTTTCCGCTTTTCGTGAAAGGCGTTTTCGTCCGGACTTCACGATAGACATCCGGAAGACCTAAATCCGATCCCCCATCATCCCTATCCACCTAGGAGCCGGCCCTAGGCTTCTTGGAGCCATGGGAGACCGACCCTATAAAGGGAATAGAGAGGGGAGGGGCCGGCACTAGTGCCTCCCTCTCCTTTATGGCCGAACCTATCATCCCCTCTCCCTCTTTGTGGTTTTGGCCAAGGAAAAGAGAGGAAGAAGAAGGGAGAAGGAAGAGGAAGGAAGGAGAAGGAAGAAAGAAGAAAGAGGAGGAGAAAATCTCGAGGCTCGCCATCGTCTTCGCAACGGATTCTTCTGTCGGCTCAAAATCCTTGCACTCAGAGACGGAATTTCGAGGATTCTTCAATTCGCAAAGGACAAGGTGCTATCCGACAGTTTCCCTTGCGATTCAAGTGCGGTTCTTCATCGTTCCGTAATCTCCGGATCATAGATCCATAAGGTATGATGAATCTAAACACCTAAGTAGATGCATGCATGTCTTCCGTAGATCGTAGTATGGCTCTAGGGTGTCCGCACATATGCTAAAATCATAGATTTGCATGTAGATTGTTTTGTATCATGAATTTTAATGAAACATACACCGTATGATCTTCGGATCTTTCTTTTTTGCTTCCGCTGCGACTCTGATTAGCGGAACCCAATTCCAACATATATATGTATATGTGTGCGTGCGGCGGATGCATCGAACAGCTGCGGACCGCGGACCGCAGATTGCACCTAAGCATCCCCATATATATATATATATATATATATATATATATATATATATATATATATATATATATATATATATATATATATATATATATATATATATATATATATATATATATATATATATATATATATATATATATATATAGGGGAATGCTTCAATGCGGTTCGCAGCCGTCCGATGCACCCGCCGCGTGCATCGGATGCACCGCAGACCGCATCGGACGGCTGCGGATGAGGACCGCACGGACTACATATAAGCATTTCCATATATATATAAATATATATATATATATATATATATATATATATATATATATATATATATATATATATATATATATATAGAGAGAGAGAGAGAGAGAGAGAGAGGGAGAGAGAGAGAGATGTTACAGTGAGCTGTGAGCTGCCGATTTAAAAAGTGAGTTGCGGGTATTTTGCCTCCCCTGGGAGTTTTGGAATTTGATAAAATTTGGCGAGGGTGTTGTCTAGGGTAGGATGATCATCCTTTCTAATTTTCATCAAATTCCAAAACATCTGGGGGGTCAAATGGTCGAAGCAAAATCTGTCGTCCATAATCACCGTCAAAATCTGCAGATTTTGCTTCCATCATTTGACCCTCCTAGAAGTTTTGAAATTTGATGAAAATTGGTGAGGATATCATTGTACCCTACCCTAGACAACACCCTCACCGAATTTCATCAAATTCCAAAACTTCTAGGGGGGTCAAAATACCTGTAGCTCATTTTCTCCTACCGTTGCTCACAGCTCAACGTAACAGCCCTCTCGCTCTCTCTCTCTCTCTCTCTCTCTCTCTCTCTCTCTCTATATATATATATATATATATATATATATATATATATATATATATATATATATATATATATATATATATATATATATGGAAATGCTTAAATGCGGTCCGTGCGGTCCGCACCCGCAGTCGTCTAATGCGGTGTATCGCACCGTGCCGCGTGCATCGGACAGCTGCGGATGCGGACCGCACGGACCGCAGACCACATTGAAGCATGCCCCTATATATATATATATATATATATATATATATATATATATATATATATATATATATATATATATATATATATATATATATATATATATATATATATATATATATATATGGAAAAGGGATGCTGGACCTGAGGTGCAGCGTCGTTGCTGTACCTCGGGCATTGTTTGACCATCCTAGAAGTTTTGGAATTTGATGAAATTTGGTGATGGTATTTTCTAGGGTAAGTTGATCATCCTCACCAATTTTCATCAAATTCCAAACCTTCTAGGGGGTTCAAATGGTCGAAGCAAAATCAGCCATTCGCAGTCACCATAAAAATCTGCAGATTTTGCTTCGACCATTTGACCCGCCTAGAAGTTTTGGAATTTGATGAAAATTGGTGAGGATGATTATCTTACGGTAGACAACGCACTCACCAAATTTTATCAAATTCTAAAACTTTTAGGGGGGTAAACAAGCTAGAGGTGCAGCAACGATGCTACTCCTCGGATGCAGGCTCCCCGCCCCCATATATATATATATAGGGGCATGTTATGCTGCGGCATGCGGTGCGTGCGGCATCGCACCGCAGCCGTGTGATGCACTGCTGCGTGCATCGCATGCACGCAGCGCGTGCATCACACGGCTGCGGTGCGATGCCGCACGCACCGCATGCCGCATTCAAGCATTTCTCTCTCTCTCTCTTTTTTTCAAGAAAAAATTCCACGTGAAATATGCATGCATTCTTTCATTCTTTGAAAGATAAATAAATTATATTAAAAAAAGGGAGGGAAGTTACATATTGAAGTTATATTCCAAATAGGTAAGCAAAACAAACGCAAGACTCCAAAGTAAAAACACTAACCACTGGCACCCTCACAACAAGGAATATGCGTTCTCACCTTACATACATAGCGACACATCTTCCGTGCAAGTGTCATGCAGTGTTTTCAAAACCGGACCGGAAGGCGAACCGAAAATGCATCCGGTTCGGTCCAAATTGGTTCAAACCGGTGGTTTAACCGTTTGAACCGTATAAAAATATGTTTTTTTATATAGATATCTACTAAATTCTTCAATGGGAAGGTTTGATTTCTATGTTAACATACAAACCGGTTTATTCAAAGACCGAACCAAAACATGTTCCGGTTCCGGTCCAAACCGGTTGAACCGCCCAGTCCGGTCCGGTTTTCAAAACACTGGTGTCATGCGATATGTTGCACATTAGCTGATACAGGACAATGACATCAGTGTGGCGTCAGAAACCGCGCATCACACACATCGTACGGTGCACACTGCAATGTGTATGCATATATCATTACTCTAGTCATTACCAGTGTTTTTCTATGCACCTAATCTCATTAACAGTACTGATGTGTTCACTTTTAATCTTCCTAAAACAAAAATGTTCACTTTTAACAACCTTTATGCAATACTATAAACTAGGAGTGTGCAGGATCCAAACCAAGCCGACTAAACCGATCAAACCAAACCAAATCAATCGGTTTTAATTGGTTTCGACATACTCATTGGATCGGATTGGATTGGGTTTTTCAAAAACCGACATAATTGGATCGATTAACGGATTTATAAAATTAAAACCGATCTAAACCGAACCGAACCGACATATGTATATACATATAATACTTTATTAAATATTTCATATGTTCTCATATACCCTTGCTACCAACAACCTTGGCAATACTATTGGATTACTCAAAATCAGTTACAAATCTTATTTAGGCCTAATAATTTGACACTAATTATTATTTTTAAAAGTTAAAACTAGTTTCTAATAGAAGGAAAAAAAAAACCCAACATGCATATGGGTCAAACGCCAAATCGACCATCCAATCCTATCCAAACTGACTTTAATTGGATTGGATTCCAAACTCAGTTTGGTTTGGATTAGATTGGAAATCCTCAAAACCGACCAAGGTTGGATTGGTTTGGGTTTTGCCTAAATAGGTTGGTTTCAAACGAATGCACCCCAGTAGAAACCATATATTGGGCATCAAAGGAGAAATAGCACTGCTATTTGAACATATTGTGGGACATGCTCGTAGACATATTGTGGTGGTGTGGGGCCATTGCTAGACATCAGTGCATCGGCATTCGCACTAAGCCGTGGGCAAGGATCATAGGGTAAGCCACTAGACCATGGGTTTAAGGATGTCCAGAGATTGAAATCGGAAGACAAAATAACTATTATTTATATTAAATTCTACAATCCCATGAACATGACATCAACTGGCATAGAGACATACTAGTCGGATTCCATGGTGAGATGATTCAAAGCAATGAAAGAACAATGATCATATTCTAACGTGGTGCACACGTGGCCGGTAAGGGAATAGCCTTGGGCAGGGTCAGTGTCGGGGGAAAATCTCGGAGACGTTCTCCCACGACCTGCAAAACAAAGGAGCTAGAACGGCTAGCTCCTCTCGGAGCATAGACCCTCCGACACTTAAGTCAGTAGAGATCTTAAAAGGGGAGGTTGGATGATCAGAAGGTAGATCGAGTTTTTAGAATTCGAACCTGTACATTGGAGCCTTGAGTCGTACATTTATAGCCTTTCTCCGACCGCTGCAGGCCGACAAATGCCAGTCCACCTGTCTCTTTTATGCACCCTCGTGCTCGCCACATGGGTTTTTAAATGCGTCATGTCGTCTTGTTGGCCAGCTGGTTGTCCGGGGTCGAAGGGGGAATGCACCGGCCTTGTCCACTCCAGGTGGCACCCCGGAAGGCTCTAAGCTGAGTCGGTTTCGTTTGCAGCCAAGCAAGTTAGCACAGAGCGAACTTGGCCTACAATTGTCCACGTAGTTCCTCCAAAACGAGGATATCTGTCGATCCAACGCCTTCTTACGGTATAGGACACCTATAGGCAAAAGGCAATCTCTTTCGCGGATGAACTGACTGTCTCGTGTGAGAGGTGGATATCTGAGCTATTGGTGTCGAGCGATGCAGGTGTTGAATCTTCTAAAGTGTTCTTTGAGCTTCCAACAAAATATGATACCTCGCGTGCGAGCTGATCGCGGGGCGGCCTTGATATCCGAGCTGTAGGTGATCAGGTACGGAATACTCTGAAGTGTTCTTTGAGCTTCAAACAAAAGACGATACATGTCGTGCGAGCTAATTGCTGGCGACCTCGGTATCCGAGCTGGTAGGTGATCAGATACTGAATCTTCTGAAGTGTTCTTTGAGCTTCCAACAAAAGATGATACATCGCGGACGAGCTGATTGCGGGCGACCTCGTATACTTCGATGGTGAGCTGGTGCTAATTTTTGGGCATAATCATTACCCCCTCCTAGACTAGCAAGTGCATTGGGCTTTGTCGAGGCCTATCTAAGAGCTAGACGAGACTGCTATCGGTGGATGAGGTCACCCCCGACTCTAATGGCAAGTAGATTCATCTTCGATGCGTCATATCAATGAGGCGTCAGGATGTTGGATCACGATTCGAGGCATCATGTATCATTGCTAAGCATTAATGGTACCATTATGGTGTTTGTATGCCACTGTGACACATGGCACCATCCGAATGGTCGCAGCCAAATCATTGCTCTGACGATAGAATCGCTAGCGACGTTGCTTCAGATCTTGCGCATGTTGAGGGACACATGACAATCCAGTATTGAGAGAGTTAATTTGTTACGTCGACCGCCACTGCACTGTCTCACAGGCCGCGCCTTTCATTTAAACCTTGGTCTATTCGTCTTCCTTCAATGTGCCTATAAATAAGGGGTGGGTGAGCCTCTTTACTCACCTTTACTGCGAAGAGCTCTTTCTTTCATATCCCTTCCCTCTCTTATTCTTGTGACTCTCATGGCGACCTCAATTGCTTCGGGAGTTGACACCGCGGCTGGGCCAATCGAGCTCGTTGCCACAGTCCCGACATCGACCATGCCGATCCTCGACTAACAAATGCTGGAGATCGGTCTCTCTACCGAAGAAGAAGATTCTGCACCTGTGCAAGAGGTGACAGTGGTATGGTTCAAGGATGCTGCTTCGGAGCCCGTCTTCGAAAGTCTACATCAGGTCCTCAATCTTCCCTCTCACCTCCTGTACGCTCCCATGCTGATCTCTGGAAGGCCACGTACCCACAAGAACTATAGTTTTTGTGGGGCTACTATGGTCCAAACTCAGGCTCCCGCTCAGTCATCTAGCCGGCGAGCTGTTGGAAATGATGGGGCTATGCCCTGTGCAGCTCACGGAAAATTCATGGGGCATCCTAAATGGGCTCTCCTAGCTCGAATATGCCTTCCACGTGAAGATCCCTCTTTCCTACCTCCTAAAGAAGTAGACACTGAAGACCGGGTCCACCTTCCATGACGTGGGGTGCAGTGTCATCCATCTGGTCGGTCGATCGGGCGAGGTTATCCCCTTCTTGTATATCGAGAACAAAGATATATACTGGAAGGATTTCTCCTTCGTGGTCACTGGTGGCTGGAGAGGATAGCTGAAGGACATTCCTTCCCATCCGGGCAAGCTACCGTAGTCCGTCTTCAAGGACATCAAACTCTACTGAGCCGGCGGGTCCAAGTGCATTGCGGTGTCGAGGGAGCAGTCGCTCGACACGACGATCTAATATTTCCTGGGAGGGTGGACCCCCCGACAAGATTGTGGCACCCGACTTTACGTTTCAGTTAAGGGGCAAAAAGTCGGGCTTTATTACTCTGAAGAAGCAAAACCATCTGGAAGAAAGCAATCGCCGCTCGATCAAGAAGGGTCAATTTTGTGGGGCCCCTAGGGGAAGCCCGCGGAGGAGGGGGTAGGAAGTGAGCTCCTGCTGTCAACATCGCATACTCTGCAGATGCTCAAGGAAAAAGATGATGCTCCTTCGTCGCCCGTCAATTGGTCGCCCCTCCATGAGTTAGCTACAGGTTCCTCTCGACCCTCCTCCTCTAGTTATATCCACCGTGGTCTCTATTGCGGGTACCACCCAAGCCGACCAATTGACAACCCCCACATCAATCTCCTTCTCTCATCGGTAGAGATAGAATCAGGGATTGTGCAAACCTTGATTTGCCAATTCCCTGGGGACCCCTCGGTGCCCGTCCGGGTGGCAGTGATCAATGAGCCTGGAGATGGAGGCGGTCAGAAAGAAAAGGAAGCTCTACCCCCGGGAGCTCATTATCTCGAAGCAACTCTTCGAGAAGGAGCGGAAGGGTATGCTTCACGTCACCCAGGAGGCAATTACGAAGAAGACGGTTGAGCTGAAGTGGGTTGTACTTAGGGCAGCGGGCATGGGGTTTGATGTTGAGGACTTCTCCTTAATCAAAGATTCCGAGGAGCCCACCCGACCAAGGCTTCCTCGGCAAGCCACAGGTGTCGTGCTTGACCCGCCTAAGTAGACACACCAGGAATCGATCCTGGAACCACCATCGACAAGGACTGAAGTCTCTCAGCTCGATCCGCCTCTTCCTAGCGAGCCAGTTCCAGAGCCACAGACCACTCTCCTCGGATCAGGGACCACCGCTTAAGAGCCGTAGGTTGTTCCTCCCGGACTTGGAGCTATTGCTCAAGAACTGTTGGAAATAATTCCATGGTAAAGAGTCACAGCGGAAACGATTTGGCGGTCGAAAGACCGTTCATGATGCACGTTACACGATTTAAACTTTCATTGAAACTAATCTACATATGTGTGCATGTGTATGCATGTGAATCGAATACCCTAACGGCAATCTAGCGTAATGATTACCTAGCATGCATGCAAATCATAATGCTCGCTAGATCTACGTGTTAGATTATTCATATCTTCGTGCGGATCTTTTAACCGCGGAGAATTGTCTTCTTTGTCGATGGAGACGGAAGATCGTTCGCGAAGAAGCCGATGGTATGAATGAAGACAATGCCTTCTTGTTCACCCTATCTCACACGATGCACGGAACGTTACTCTTGGATCTCTGAGTGCCTCCGAAGAATGACCCTTCTCCTTCTACGAAACTCCACGTGAGGAAGACGAAGTTGCAAGCGGAAAACTAGAGAGAGATTAGGGATAGATCTAGGAAGATGAGAGAGGGAGGGGGTTCGGTTTTTGCATCCATATGGCTGGCCCCATAAGGCCCCCTATATAGGGCTGGCCTAGCCCCCTTGGATAAGGATCCAAGGGGATAAGAACCTCCCACAATTATCTCCCCAATATCACCCTTTTATCTCTCATTCTATTTATCCGTTTTCTCACTTTTTAGGGCTTATTTTGACCAATTCAATGCCCTATCCCTATCTATATGACCGGCCCTATTGATGAGGGATTCTCATCCCTACAATATAGGGCCGGCCCTAGCATGGTCTCCGACAGCTAGGGTCGGCCATAAGTGAGGTCCGGCATAGTGAGTTTTTACCAAAACGCCCTAACGCCTTAATTTGACCATTTCTAGTGTGCGAGACCTAGCGGCCACTACTTAAGTGATCTTTACTAGTTACCTTACTATTAACTGAGGCCACCGGAAGGTGCCTCTAGCAAAGTCAACTAGTCAACTCGCAACATACCCCGGTGCATCACACCTATGCAGCGAAGTTCACTTATGGCTAGGGATTACTACCTGCGCCTCTGTACTAGTCTCGGGCATACCCTATAGTACTCGCATGTAGTTACGCATCTACCATGCTCTAGTGCCAAGCAGACACGGAGCGTATACTTCTCTCTTCCTCTTAATGCTTATGGTGTTCCGAAAAGATGGTTCAAGAACCGTACATAATGTTGATAAGGTGGAACCATCAGGGACCGGGGTTCATGGCTTCCAACTCAAGCTCGATCGACATACTGCCCGAGTGTATCATCGATCCTCTGAGCTCGAGTTAACCTGCGTGACCACCCAGAGTGCGACGCAGGCTGCACTCCAATTCACTCGGACTTACTATGTTCTCCATCATACCCCTGCTCTTTGCTTAGTAGTGGTAAACACATTGTCCCTCCACTTGATGCCATGATTCACTTCGAGCGGTGGAGACTACCGTCAGACTCGAATGATCATATGACTTGGTTCCTTCCAGGTTGACCTATACATCGTACCTCTGATTACCCCGTCAAGTAATCGAACCCGATCAACAATCAAACTGATGACCAACAGGCCTGAGTTTGGTACAGTGTAAGTCACATCAAGGAACGCACCTCCCTTCAGGGGTGTGGATGGCCTACAGGAGTGACACGCTAATGTAACGCCAGCCGGGTAACCCAGTACACCGTGGTTTTGGATCACTGCAAACGGATCCTCACACATTGGTGTGCCAAAGCACCACGCAACTGGTTAGTCCATCAAACGTGGTTCCTCAGGGTTTAGGACCGTTTTACCCTAAGCAGAAACACAACTTAGTGTACCAGTATCTGCTCACTGATCTGTACACCGTGTTAGTTCCGTTCAGCCACAGATACTGTGCCTGGTGATGACCATGGTGAAGACTTCCCATGAACTGTCATCCCCAACAGCTTATCATGATGAGGCGACCAATCTGATCATAGCTGCGAAATTATTTAGATTATATGGGACCAATCCACTCAGTCTTCAACTCAGCGGACTACCATATAACCATGGCTCTCTGTTCTTAAAAGAACACGTAACTATGTTACGTACATATATGCATCTCATATAATAACTATCAATCTTTATTAGACCAAAACATAAAGTTTTACAAGCTTAGAACACATCAATCCTAAGAGGAACCACCGATCGGTTCGCTCGGGCCAGGAGCCACCGTGGCACTCAAGTTTTTAGGATCTCTTACAGGCCAAGGCGTGGGCGGTGGCGACCTAGTCAAGGTTGTCTTAGAGACAAAAGGCCTTTTAAGAGAGCCTGAGTCAATTGGTGCTTGGCCTTCGGAGGGGCTCGGGGACTTAGTTTATAGGTCCCCAGTCTCGGGCCCCTCGAGTCAGGTCCATTAAGCTCGAGTTCAAACATGACCTTCGGCTCCTCTACCAATTCTGCCGATGACAGTTCAGATGACCGAAGCCAGGGGAGTGACCACGGCCTAGAACTTGACATCAACCGTTATCCTGCCGATCCCGAGCTTCGACGAACAGGCGATTCCGGCAACCTTGCGTCCAGAAAGCTGGAAGGAGAACAGAGTCCCCTTCTATATCCTTGGGGTGCTCGGCTCCAACATCTTCACCCGGAGACCATATGGGGCGATTTGTGAGAGGCTCCTTGAGGTAACCCCAAGACGCCCCCTACCGTTTCCTTGTTACTTGACCTTCTTACTCTTGCTCTCTTGTTCTCTTTCAGATGGAGCAAACAGCCAAGGTCCTGGCTGAGAATACCTGTTCGATCGGGCACGACCTCGTTGGCCTTTACAACGGCACCCTCCTGGGCTCCGAGCGGATATTAGACGAACATATTCACCAGCTCCGGGAGGCCGACCGCTCTGTCAAACTTGGGGAGCAGGTCATCAAACTACGCCAACAAGTCACTGTCTTGACAGAAAGCTTAAGATTGGTGGAGGAGGTCAACACCCGAGTGGCTGGCGAGCTCCAGAAGGCGATCAAAGCGAAGTACATAAACAAAAGATGAGGCATCCTAGCTCCTAGGCGAAGTAAAGGCTCTGAAGGCCAAGCTAGCTGTTGCAAGAGAGGTCCACTCCAAAGGCCTCCAAGCACAACAAGGTCGCCTTCAGGCACTGCGGGACGAGCTCCTTAAGAAAGGCGCAAACCGCAGCCGTGGAGAAGTACAAGGTGGAGAGGGCTAGGAAGAAGTGCCGCCATGGCGATAGCGGCACCGAGACGAGCAATATGTGAGCTCGCTCACTGTACTTCCTCTGTATTCTTGTTCTTAATAGATGAATGAAATGCCTTTTCCTCTGGAAACTCGTTCTCATGGTTATTTCATTATCACCGTAGTCATGCTCACAGACTTGATATATGTCAGCAGCGTAAGGGCTTTATCCCGAACGAGGCAGTCAAATCAGTAAAAAAAGAGCTCGCTTAATACGATATGCAAACGTGAAAAAATCGGTATGATCGAGAAAAAATGATGGCCCTTAACTCAGCAAATCCACATAAAGTCGGATAACTCAAAAACAAAACAGAAGTGTTAAGGATCTAACTTTTCATATTTTTAAAATTTAAACTTAAAGCTGACTGCCCTCTTCCCGGTTAATAACCTTTACTAACCCTGATTACTGGACTTACCCTAAGGTTGACTTTGGTGGCACTTGCACCTCTTTGCAGCCTCAACAATTTTGAGCTTCAGGTCAACAAAGGGATTCTTAGGTCACCGAACAGGGCCCTCCTCACAAATCACCTCGAGGATCCCCTGATCACAACATGTGAGCACGAAGATCCTCGGTCAAGTTTTAAGTCCGCATAATAGCGGACTACCCCGACGATCCCAAGGTCCTTCGAGATGGCCACTGAGAACCCCGGTTTGGCTTTAAGTCCGCACATCAGTGGATTACTACAACAATCTCCTTCACCTGTGTTAGAAATTTTCAAATCATGCGCACACAAATTTCCCACAAAAGATTACTTCAATTCTCAAAAAAAATTTACAAAAGGGGACACCCCCAGTCATTGGTAATACTTTCGGAAATGGATACTGCATTCGATGGCCGCTCCAAGAGGTCGCCGTTTGTGGTCTTCAACTGATAGGAGCCCGACCCTCCAGCGTTGTGAACTATATAGGGGCCTTCCCAGTTCGTCCCAATCTTTCCGGTGTTAAGATCTTGCATGTATGCAAATACCTTCCTCATTACAAGGTCTCCTGGTCGAAAAACTTGATGCCGAACTCTTTTGTCGTAAGACCGCTTCATCTCCTGCCTATACTCGGTGAGGTGGAGATTTGCACACTCTCTGCGTTCCTCAAACCGGACTAGGGAATCTACCAGTAGGTCATCATTGTTGAACTCTTCGGCGGCCAAGGGTCTCTTCGTAGATACCTCCACTTTTATTGGTAGAACGGCCTCACAGCCATACGTAAGGCTAAAAGGCGACTCCATTGTAGAGTGGTGCGGGGTGGTTTGATAAGCCCATAGCACTCCGGGGAGCTTCTTTTCCCACAATCCATTGCTTCCATTCAGCTGCTTTTTATGATTATCCAAAATTACCCGGTTGGTGGCCTCAGCTTGTCCGTTGGTTTGGAGATACCATGGAAAGGAGGATTGTAGCTTGACTCTATGCTCAGCATAGAAGGTTTTGACGAGCTAATTGTCAAACTGGCGCCCATTGTCCGTGATGAGCACGTACCTAAGGCAATCTGAATCGACAAAAATTGTTTTTCCAAAGAAAATTTCTTACTTGATTCTCGCTGATCTTGGCCAGCAGGATTACTTCCACCCATTTGGTGAAGTAGTCCGTGGCAATCAAGATATTTTTTCTACTGAGTGGTCATAGGGAAAGGTCCGACTATATCAAGTCCCTATTGTTGAAATGGGCATGAGCTAACAAGAGGGTGCAACATTCTGCAGGTAATTGACTAATAGTGGCGTGCTTCTGGTACTGAAGACACCTTTAGGCGACCTTGATGATGTCTCGGGCAAGAGTGACATGGGCCACCAATACCCTTGTCGTTTGACTTTCCCGGCTAGAGATCGTTCACCAAAATGATTGCCCAACTCTCCAGAGTGTCAAATTTTACTCTTTGCTACAGTTAAACTGCTATAGCCTTTTTTTTTTGTTGAAGAAATCTCGTTTAAAAATTTTTATATTTTTTGCTATAGTGAAATCACTGTGGCAAATGTTACTCTTTAATAAATAAATATTACTCATGTGATTTCTTTGTACAGCTGCATATAGAGATAAAATAGATATTTTTTAAAACTAAAGGACCTACTGCTAAAGCACCTCCTTGTCATACTTATCGCTTAAGATGATCTGTTATAAGAACCCACAACCCATTTGTCCTCTTAATTTTTTATGGACTAGCGGTCAAAGAACATGGCGCTAAAGCATGGGCCTAAAGATTTTAGAGATTGAAACAGGAAAGGCAACATAATTATTATTTTTATTGAATTCTATAATCCCATGAACATGTTATAGGACATCCAACGGTCATAGGGAGATACTAGTCGGATTCCAATGATTCAAAGCACCGAAAGAACATTGATCATATTCTGACGTGGCGCACACATGGCCAGTAAGGGAATAGCCTTGGGTAGGGTCAGCCCCGACCCTACACTCATGTCCACCTCTTCGTCTCCAACCCTCTCCCACTCAAAGCACTGTAGCAACGTCCCCAGCGCCAAGCCGACCACCCGCAACGCAAGCCCCTCCCCCGGGCACCGCCTCCTCCCCATCCCAAACGGGATCATATGGCTGCTCCCCTCCCCCTGCTCTCCCTGTAGAAACCTATCTGGCATGAACTTGGTGGGCTCCACCCATGCCTCCGGGTCCATGTGGATAGCGTACGCGTTGACCAGTAGCATCGTGCCGCGTGGGACGTCGAACCCTCCAACGATGCAGTCCTCGGATGATTCGTGCGGGACAAGCAGCGGGGCCACGGGATACATGCGGAGCGTCTCGGTGATGACGCAATGGAGGTACGGAAGGTTGGGGAGGTCCGATTCCTGTAGCAAGCGGCCTTTGTCCACGTGTGCATCGATCTCGGCTCGTACCTTCTTTAATACCTCTGGATTGTTGAGGAGGAGCGACATCGCCCATTCAAGTGTATCTGATGAAGTGTCGGTTCCTGCCGTCAGCAAACTCTACCAAGGATAAATGGATTAGTGACGAACTAGCTGAAGCTCAAATCTCAAACTGCATAGTATTTAACTTTGGGACATCCCAGATGCTACAGTGACATAGAGGTCTTTCTATATGGGTGGTTAGCTATTTAATTTGCACAGGGTTTCGGCTATTTACATGAGAGCTTACCAACAGCAACACATTTACAAAAAAAACAAAAACGATATCTTAGCCCTGTACCATGGATAAAGGCAACTCAGGCCCCGGCCACCTCCGACCATGCCGTACAGGACGCTGCCCACCTCCGCCGATTGCATCCGTATCTGTCGCTCCCATGAAATCCACCGCCACCACCTCCTCCATCCTCCTCATTTCTTCTTCCTTCCTCCTCCATCCTCCTCATGCACTCGGACACTGTAGGCCGAGTCCCTAAGTTGTGTACTCGGCCATGCAATGCCGAGTACGGCAGGTGTACTCAGCATCGTGAGGCCGGGTGCAGACCTCATGGACTTGCCCTCTAATTAATGACTGAGTGTAGATCGAGGAGGAAGATCGAAGAAGTTTCTTAATGACGAGGAGGAGAAAGGAAGGAGGGTAAATAAAGGAGGAGGAAGAATATAGGTGGGGGAAGAGGGAGAGGAGGACACGGTGGATTAGATGGGACCGGCTGAAAAGGATGGGACGACGATGGACCACTGGTGATGTGCACGAGTCAGACCGGTGGTTCAGTGGCCGCGATGAGCAGGTGCATCCCTTGATAATCTACAGCCGCCCCTGGAATTGTGCCAGCTACGTACCTCTAGAAATCATTGATGTTAATAGCCCGACCCATTTGCTCCCACAAAATTACGTACTAAGGCACTCAACTTGATAAAAAAAAATTAAATACCAGTTGTGTCCCTCAAACCTTCCAGATCAATTAAAAAGGGAACTAACACCTTCGTGTACAGTGCAACTCACCGCCACCTCCACCTACATTGGCTTGCAACCAGGGGCGTAGCCAGAAATCTCTTTTGGGCTGGGCTGAAACTAAATTAGTTTTTTTTTACAATAGAAGTTTTACTTTATAAAAAATACTAAGCAAAATTTTTTAAGCGAACATCGACGGTACTAGAAATTATATTAATATAAAAAAAGATTAATTATACTTTGTCCTCCTGAATTTTAGTTCAAAAATATTTAACCCCCCTACAGTTAAAAAACTATATTTTGCCGCATTGAAGTCAAATAAAAATTACAAAATGAGAGAAATTAAGTAGTTGACAAAAGGAGTATTGTGCTAACATTTCAAACGATGATGTGCTTGGGCGGACGGGTTGAGATGGGGCTCTCGGTCGAAGAGCTTCGGGGATCCCCTAGTGCGCCGGAGATCTCGCATCTTCCCAAGGCGGCGGCAAGGAGCGGTCGGGGTGTTGCTTTCCAGGAGGGGGCTCATGATGAGGGTCGGGCCTCGAGGTGTCGGGAGTCTAAGCGGCGTCGGTTCGGGCGAAACCCTAGGAGGCGACGCCCCCCGCCTCCCCCTCTTATACCGCCCCCCGTTCCTCACCCTTCACTTCCACGTTCCTTCGCTGACGTCGTCCGCCTTCCTCCTCCTCTAGCCCAGGCTTCCTCCCTCCCTTCCGGTCCCGCGATCGCCCCCCTTCGCCCGACTCCCTTCCCCTTTGGCTCTTGCTTCCGGTGCGGTGAGCAGGGTCACTAGCGTCGCTCCTGTCGGAACGGGATGGTGTGCCTGGGGTGCAGGGGGGTGGGACACTCGGCGAGGCGGTGCCCGACCCGCTCCTAGAGTCCTCAGTAGTTCCAGTCCTCCTCCAGTTCCTCCAACTTGGGCCCAGCCGCTGGATCGTCGGGAGACGGAGGAGTTTCCGGCTGGAGCCGCCCACCAGGGCCTTTTCTTGCGAGTAGGGATCTTCTCCCTGCTCTGGGGATCCTCCAACCCCTCCTCCTTCTCAGCTCTCCTCCTCTCCCGGTGGGGCTCCCAATAGCGGGGGGAGGACTCTCTGCCAACCCTCTGGCAATGGCCGACCCAGGGGTTGGACGGTGCAGGGAGGCGGTTCCGGGTCTTCTTCCACTCTGGCCATCTCCTTGACGAGGTCTCGGCTAGAGGCCTCTTTGACCTTGAAGGCTTCACGCTCTGGGTGGAGCGCTAGTCGGAGGAGATCGACTCGGTGGGCCGGCTCCTGGTGGCGACCGTGGAGCTGCGCATTACGGACCTCCCCCCCACGCTTGGTAGCCCCAGGCTCTCTCCTCCTAGGTGGTCTAGTTCGGGTCGGTCCTTTCCATGAACTGCGACCTGGAGGGTTCCTCCTCCCTGGCCAACTTCTCCGTGCTGCTGGAGACCCGATTCCCTCACAGGATCCCAGTCAGCCGGTAGGTCCTGGTCGGGCAGCACCTTTACCTCCTCCGGATCAGGCAGGAGATCCTCTATAGCCGTTTCTCCTCCCCGCCAGCCTCTTCGGACCTAGGGGTTTCGAGCTCGGGAGCAGGCATCCTGGGCCCGGCCCCTCAGCAACAGCCGCCGTCGGCCCGGGCGGAAGCCTCCTCTGGCCCGGCGGGCTCTCCTCCTTCTCCAGGACCCGCTTCTAGGCGGGAAGGTATGGTTAGCGCCCATGCGGACTTGGCGTTTCTCGTTGGCCATGCAGAGAACCACGACATTTTTTTGTCTTCCCCTCCTTTATTCTATTCCTGTGGTGTGGGATCGTGGGTGGGACATCTGGTCCCCCTCATTGATCTCAGGGATTCCTTGGATGTCTCTTTTGGGCCGCCTGGGTTTCCAGAACCTTCAGCCTTCCAGGCCCCCACTCCCATAGCTTACTTTGAAGGCTCCCCCTCCTGTTTCTTGGCTCTTGATCTCAGGGAAGAGGCCTCGGACGTAAAGGCTGCAGAGGCGCCTCCAGTCGGCCATCGGGGTGGCCACTTGCAGGCGACCAGGAGGAGCACGCGCCAATTTTCGAGGAAGGTGGAAGAAGGGCACCTGAAGGAGGTGGACTTCCTAGACCCGGGGATCGGGGAGTGCTCGAACGCTCCACTGCCGCTGAACTTTTTGGAAGACAGTCTGATCCTCTCCCTGAGGGTGGATTTTGTCTTCCATCCCCCCAACTCCTGTAACCCTGAGGAGGGCCATCGTTTTGTAGAGGCCCTCAGACATTTAGATAAAAATGTCTGATTTCGTTGTTCCTTTGTGCTCTCCCCCTCTGGTTGTCTCTTCTCCTTTCTCATGAAGATAATTTACTAGAATGTCCGGGGGCTAGGCGGTTCCTCCAAGAGGCAGGCGGTGAAATTCTTCACATCCTCCCATGATGTTGACATCATCTGCCTTCAGGAAACGAAAGCAACAGATCCGTCAAGACGTTTTCTCCGCTCTCTCAGTAATAACAGGATTGATGCGTGGGAGTCCAAGGGTTCCGTTGAGACGGCGGGAGGCATTCTGATTAGCTGGGACAATTCGCTGTTTACCCTCGTGGATAGACTGTTTGGGGATTTCTCCATCTCCATCTCTCTCTGCAGCGTGTCAGATGGGGCGGAGTGGACTATCACTTCAATCTACGGACCTTCCGATCACTGTCTTTTGTTTGAATTCTGAGAGGAGCTCAGGGCGGTGCGCGGTGCATTACCGGGGTCCTGGACCCTCAACGATGATTTCAATGCTACTAGGTTCGAGCATGAGCGTAGCGGCATCACGGGAGCTGGAGAGATATGGAGGCTTTCTCTTCTTTTGTGTCGGAGTTCGGCCTCCTTGACATCCCAATAGGGGAAAGGCAGTTCACCTGGTCAAGTAGGAGAGAGCAGCCAATCTTCGCGAGACTAGATCGTTTCCTAGTTTCGGCGGAGTGGGACACGATCTTCCCCCTTTCATCCTCTATTGCTTTATCCTCCTTCATCTCGTACCACGTGCCTGTTCTGCTTGATACGGGTGTGGGAAGAAGGCAGAAACCCCTGTTTCGGTTCGAGTCTATGTGGACCCTCCAGGACGGATTTGATGATATGGTGGCAGCTATGTGGGCGGCTGCCCCAATCGCTCCAAACTCAGCGCTTAACCTTGCAGGGAAGCTGAGATTTATGAAGAAATCGATCACTGGTTGGGCCAGGGCACACTTCAGGAGTGTCAAGAGGCAGAAGTCGAACCTGGAGCGGGCCATTCGGGATCTAGAAATTCTAGAGGAATACAGACCTCTCAATCCCTCTGAGAGAGGCCGCAGAGAGAGTCTCTCTTCAGAACTACTGGGGGTTCTGAACATGGAAGAGGTGATGTGGAAACAGAGATCCAGGGATTGATGGGTGGCAGAGGGGGATCAGAACACTCGTTTCTTCCACAGCGTTGCGAATGGCCGCCGTAGAAGGAATCAAATCTCTTCTCTAAAGGTGGACGGTGAGGTCCTCGATGATCCTGGAGGTGTTCTCCAGGGAGCAACGAAGTTCTTCAAGAGGGAGTTCGATCGAGACGCCTTGCTCCCCCTACCGATCGACTGGGACCGCCTGCCTTTCCGACAGATTTCCGACCAGGAACCGCTGTCCAGACCTTTCTCGGAGGAGGAATTCAGGAATGCCTTCTTCGAACAATCGGCGTTGGGAGCCCCGGTCCCGGACGGGTTTCCCTTCCTCTTCTTTCAGAGGTATTGGGACACCCTTTAACCTGATATCTTTAGCTTTCTCTCGGATTTCTTTGCTGGGCGGGTCCGTCTCACGAGCCTGAATTATTTGTGGATCGTCCTCATTTCGAATCACGAAGGAGCTCGCTCAATCTGGGACTTCAGGCCGATCAGCCTGTCCAACTATATTTATAAGGCGGTGGCGAAGATCATCTCTTCTCGGTTGGCCCCGTTGCTCCCGGATCTGATCGATCCCTCCCAGTCGGCCTTCATCAAGGGCAGGAGCATCCTAGATAGAGTGGCAACTGCTTAGGAGGTCCTTCACTTCTTCCGTGAGGGGCACGATGAGGCGGTGCTGCTCAAACTGGACTTTGAGAAGGAGTTTGATAGACTTGGCAGGGGGTTCCTTCTCGAGAGTCTTCGGCGTAGGGGTTTTCCCCCCTTCCTGGGTAGGCTGGATCGGCGACTGCCTCTTATCCTCCAGACTTTCGTGCCTCTTGAACGGAGAGGCGGGCAACTCCTTTCTGATGCGCAGAGGGGTTAAGCAGGGTTGCCCCTTGTCCCCCTTCCTCTTCATTCTGGCAGTAGACATCTTTGATGCGGTGCTAGAACAAACGGTCCAAGTGGGGCTCCTGAAGGGAATCAGATCAAATACCTGGGAGGTCTCCAATCTCCACTTCGCTGACGACACGCTGCTGTTCCTTAGGGCTGACCGAGGACAGGCAATGATCCTCCGGCTTCTCTTGCAGTGTTTTAGGCTGGCGTCTGGGCTGAAGGTCAACTTCACGAAGTCGACGTTGTTCTATCTGGGAGGTGATCAGGACTTCTCCACGAACCTTTCTCTCATCCTTGACTGCGGTGTCGGCTTCTTTCCCTTCCGCTACTTGGGCATCCCTTTATCCGACAAGCGCCTACGCCGGGATGGATGGCTGGAACTGATCCAGAAGTTAGAGAAGCGTCTTGCCGGGTGGAAGAGGAACCTTCTCACGATTGGTGGGCATCTCACCTTGGTCAACTCCGTCCTGTCGTCGATCCCGTCCTACTTCCTTTCCTTCTACCATTTTTCGACTTGGGTTATCAACCGGATTGACCGGATCCAGAGGAATTTTATGTGGAGAGGGATTTCAGACAAGGGCTCCTACCCTCTCTTGGCTTGGGGCAGTGTCTGTAAGTCTAAGTAGCAAGGGGGCCTGGGAGTCCTCAATCTGAGGGACTTCAATCAAGCGATGCTGGTGAAGTGGAGGTGGAGGCTGCAAACAGGCGCTGGAGATACCTGGCCTAGTGTAATCTCGACGAGGTACTTCAGGAGGTTCTCTCCTCTCCATTCAAGATCTCGGGTCTCCGGTCGGATCTCGCCTTTCTGGAAGGGCATCACCAAGGTCTCCAGGATTTATCACTACGGGTCCAGGTTGGTCGTGGGATCAGGGAGGACAACTAGATTCTGGGAGGATATTTGGCTGGGGGATCTTCCGTTGAGAATGGTTTTCTCTAACCTTTATGGTCTAGTTCGATTCCTCAGGCCTCGGTCAGGTCCCAGGCCATGGTTCGTGGAGGAGTCATCGTCTGGAGGTCGAGGTTATAAGGACCGGTTCCGCAAGATCTAGCTCGGGACCATGAGGACCTGTTGCAGCTTCTGAGTGGGATCTCCCTCACGGATTCGCCAGACCAGGTGGGCTAGCGTTAGACTAACTCGGGAGACTATACCGTCATGAGTTGTTACACCTTCCTCAACTTCGGGGGGGTCTCTTGCCTCCGGCTAAGGCCATCTGGTGGTCCAGGTGCCCCCTCAAGACGAGGATCTTCATGCTCCTTGCACTTCGAAATAGGATCCTCACGAAGGTCAACCTTATGCGGCGGAACCATCCGGGGGTCTCGGATCTGACTTGCGTCCTGTGCGGCAGGGAGGAGGAGAGTGCTGACCATCAGCTGATGGGTTTCGACTATTCTAGAGCAGTCTGGTCCCACTTTACGATTGGCCTAGGGGTTAGGCAGATCCCGAACTCCATGACTGAGTTGTGGAGTCGTTGGCGGCGTAGACGCTTTTGGGGCCGAGATAGACGGGTTTGGGACTCGCTAGCAATTAGTATTTCGTGGTCCTTATAGATGGAGCGAAATCGGAGGTCTTTCGAGAACCGCTACCTGCCAGTGGACAGAGTGATCTTCTCCACGAAGTCGCTGGTCCACCTATGGGCGTCCTGCGCACCAGAGGGCATGAGGGCTTCCCTACAACGAATTTGTACTACTATTACCTGAGCTGCAACTATCTCCTCATTTCTTCCTTTTAATAAACAGGTAGGGGTGTAGGCCGAACCCCCCCCCCCCCCCCCCCCCCCCTCAACTTCTGAGGGTTTTCTCAAAAAAAAAAAAATTCAAACTTTAGGGAGCATTTTGGAACAAAGAAAACTATAGGGGGGTTAAGTGCTTTTGGCAGCGATTCACGTTTTGTGAGGACTCATAGGCGATAGCGATTCAAGTACGTGTCGCGAGAGGCCAAGGGCCTTGTTGGGTTGATGCGGGCGGAGGTCATGGTTAAGACGGGCTGAGACATATACTTAATAATATGGGTTAGTATTTCTCAAAACTCGGCCGGGCTATAGCCCGGCCGAGCCAACCATTAGATCCGCCCATGCTTGCAACCTGCAGCCGCCTCCTTCCTCTTCTTCCTACCCTTCCTCCTCCTCCTAGCCTTCTTTCTCCTCCTCCGCTTTATCCCCTTCTGAATCTTCTTCCCTCCTCTTCTTTCTCTCCTCCTCAAGCTTCCTCGCTAATGGAATAGGGTTCCAGTGAGGAAGTTTGAAGAGGAGGAAGGAGGAGGAGGAAAAAAGGGATAGGAAGGCACACATAGCTGAGAGTTGCATAATAGAGAAAAAATCAACGATAAAATAAAATTTTATAGTGCAAAAAGATCGAAATTTGACTCTAACTGGAGATACAAAAAAAGATTCTCAGAGTGCAACAACCACAAAAGTTATGTGTAATGCATATGTTGATCCTGTCCATGTGAATTATAGGGTAGAAGCTGACAAGACTTTTCTCTAATGCAGTAAGAAAAGATACAATATTATTTAGGTGGAAATCTAAATGAGAAAAACCTTCCTAAACAAGGTTAAACACGAATCAATCCACTAATAGCAATGATCGAATTACAACCAAAAGAAAAAAAGTGTTACCCATGAACCGAGTGATACATCCACAACCCATGGGTGTGACTGAAAATAACAATGAATTGTATAATATAATGTTAAATTTTGAATTTTTTTTTTTTGACAAATTTACCTCTACAAACAAGTCTAATTTCATATTGATTACTAAAAACCTTATATTTACATATGGATCCTCCAAAACATATAAAGTTGTGTACAATCATGTACCCCTATGTTACTATCTATCAACAAAAGTGACTTAACCACTGTGAGCTTCTAACCTAGATTCCAAATAAGTATTTTATCCATGGTCAAGTTTATAAGTATGACTTACCACCTGGAACATCTCAACCCCAGTTTTTTTCAGTGCAAATACTCCTTTGATGCTAGACCCAGCATACGAGTAGGTTCGACGGTCAACAATGTTGATCGACTAGCACCATCGTCAAAAATGGGCCCCGTAATCGAATGTAGCCGCTGCCAAACTAATTTTTCCACCCATGTCGAAAGTGTTTTCTGGCCGAATGTGGGCGCCGCAACATAATGTTGGCATCCCCGCAGAATGTGGAAGCTATAGAATGATTTTTGACACCCCCATCGAATGTGGGTGCCCTCACCGAAAGTGTTTGGCGACTGAAGTCGACAGTCCGAGTGCCGATAGACATATTTATTATCAGAATATGCTTAGGGAAAAGGGTTGATTAACTTGAATTAACAAATGAATGGTGAAACAAGATGCGTGTAGACGTGTTACCTGGAAAACTCAAGTTCACCAACCTAATTGTGAACTCGAGTTTAGCTTATATATATATATATATATATATATATATATATATATATATATATATATATATATATATATATATATATATATATATATATATATATATATATATATATATAGGATAACGATCCAGTGAGATAACTCTTCTATGAGATAACTTTGAGAAACCTATCTAGAGGTTTTAGAATTTGATAAAAATTGGTGAGCATGATCACTATGGCAAGTTGATCATCCTCACAAAAAATCATCAAATTCTAAAACCTCTAGAGGCATCAAATACATAATTCAAATTATTGGTTTCAATAGACGGCCGATAAATCTTCTAACATTTGATGCCCTTAGAGGGTGTAGAATTTGATGATTTTTTGTGAGGATGATAAACTTGCCATAGAGAGCATGCCCATCAATTTTCATCAAATTCTAAAACCTCTAGATAGGTTTCTCAAAGTTATCTCATATATCTCATCTCTCACTGGATCGCTACTATATATATATATATATATATATATATATATATATATATATATATATATATATATATATATATATATATATATATATATATATATATATATATATATATATATATATATATATAGGGTCAGGATCGGATGACCCATCAAATTTTGACCCAGCAAATAACCCAGCACCCTTTGATGTACCTAGAGGTTTTAGAATGGGCTAATTTTTGGTAGACATGTTGTCTATGGTATGTTGATCATCCTCACAAATTCTTCAAATCAGCAGTTAAAATTAACAGTAAAAAACCGTTGATTTGAAGAGCACATTTGACTCACCTAGAGGTTTTAGAATGTGCTGATTTTTTGTGAGGATGATCAACATACCATAGACAACATGTCTACAAAAAATCAGCCCATTATAAAACCTCTAGGTGCATCAAAGGGTGATGGGTAACATATGGGTCAAAATTTGATGGGTCATCCGATCCTGACCCCTATATATATATATATATATATATATATATATATATATATATATATATAGAGAGAGAGAGAGAGAGAGAAGGATGTTAGGATGCGGCGTGCGGTGCGTGCGGCACACCGCATCAGCCGTTTGATGCACTGCTGAGTGCATCGCACGCACCGCACGCCGCATCCTAACATTCCTATATATATATATATATATATATATATATATATATATATATATATATATATATATATATATATATATATATATATATATATATATATATATATATATATATATATATATATATATATATATATATATATATATATATATATATATATATATATATATATAGGGAAATGAGTTCCTATGACACGTCATAGGGAGTACCCTATGACATATGGTGAGTTAGTAACCCTAGAATATTTAGAATGTTCTGAATTTTTATGAGGATTATCACCCTATCTTAGATAGGACCCTCGCAAAAAATCGGCTCATTCTAAAACTTCTAGAGGCATCAAATATGATTTTCAATTTAACGGTTAAAATGGATGGCCGATAAAGCTTCTAGCATTTGATGCCCCAACAAGTTTTAGAATGCTTTGATTTTTTGTGGACATTCTATCTAAGGTAAGGTGATCACCCTCAAAAAAATTCAGCACATTCTAAACATTCTAGCATTACTAATTCACCATATGTCATAGGGTACTCCCTATGACATGTCATAGGAACCCAGCCCTCATATATATATATATATATATATATATATATATATATATATATATATATATATATATATATATATATATATATATATATATATATATATATATATATATATATATATATATATATATATATATATATATATATATATATAGTGATACATTGCGGCCTTAACGTGTGGCACCCCATTCCGGGGTATTTTCAGAATTTTTTTTTTTTTGGGATTGATCACCTACCCTTGGATTGGACACACAAAAAATTTCAGCCCGATCCAAGACCTGTAGGCCGTCCAAATGTGTTGATCAAAATGGCAAAAAAAATGAACGACCAATAAAAGATCAACATATTTGGACGGCCTACAAGTCTTGGATCGGGCTGAAATTTTTTGTGTATCCAATCCAAGGGTGGGTGATCTATCCCCAAAAAAAAAAATCCAAAAATACTCCCGAAGGGGGTGGCCGCACGTTACCCAGCCGCAATGTATCACTATTATATATATATATATATATATATATATATATATATATATATATATATATATATATATATATATATATATATATGGAAAGGGATTGGTGAACCTTGAGTTCACAAAGTAATGATGAAACATGGTTTATATTGTGACCTATGTCCACGTACTGAAAAGACATAAAGCAAGTAAGAGGGGACAAACATTTAAGAGGGATGAAAACTGAAAAGACATTAGAAAAAAGTAAAAGAAAATATATACACGTGTCGCCTAAAGACAACAGTTAGCAGAAGATCCCTGTCTTTTATATAAACCCGAATCACGATCATATCCCCAGCCTAACGGCAGCCACCGCCGATGAGGAGGGAAGATCTGGGGTCAGGCGGCGGCAAGCAGACCTTGCCAGATTCGGTGTTCACTGGTTCACGTGGCATTGCAAAGAAAATTTAAAACACAGTAAAAGATTTTTTTGTCCACAGATTTTTAGCGTCCTTTAGCTTAACTGGTCTCTTTGTTAGGGACAGCTCACTAAGTCCCCCTAAAATTAATAAGACCAAGCTAGAAAGAAAGATGTGGCCTGGGATTAAAGCGCGCTAGGCGTTGTCCTATGAACGAATTTGCCCTCCACGTACGGAGCTCCTGCAAGCACTTTTTGACATACAACAACCTCGATGATAGCCTCCATCATTCTTGTCGTTACGTCTTTAAGAAGGATATGTGAACCCAATCATTCTTTAAAGAATCCATTAGCACTCACAAAATAAAATATCAAAAAGCTCAAAAAAAAAAAGAAAAAAAAGATGATATTTCTCCGTTCGAAAATATTCTCTGCACTAGGCTCTATTTATAGATAAAGAGACATAGTAGGGACTATGCACAATTTATTATATATAATTTCTTCCATGCATATGGTTTTTAAGGGTTTAATTCATTTCCATTTAAACAATGGAAATCATTGATATTTTGGAACAGAAAAAATGAAGGTGGCAACGGACTCCAAAAACCCGACCTAAAAAGAACCTGAAGCATCAAGTGTGGATATAAATATTCTACCCAACAAAAGAAGTTTTGGGTAGGATATGGGTTTAGAAACTCTACTCGAATGGATATGGGTTGGATATGGATGGTGTCACACCTGAATTCGGATCGGTATGTGTAAGGGTAGGGTCCGACCCAAACCCGACCAGTTGCCACCCCTAGCTTTTACTACAGTAGAAAAGGGCTAGTAAAATATTTAATTAAATATTAAATATTAAATATTAAAGCTGGTTTTTTAAAACACCACCAAAGTTGTCGCCGTTTCGTTAGGTCAACGGCTTCAAGGGAGGCGTTCGAGATGCTCCACTGTTCCATTTGGACCAGTGACTCCGTGGTGGGACTAAAGCATCCACAGCCATCGGTTAGGCCTGAGTGCGCTTCACTAGTCCGGTTGCATGCCATTGGATGGGTCTGATGAGATTAGGTTTCGGGTAATGAAACTCACATTGATAAGCGCCTTGATGATCAAGTCGGTGTAATTCTCTGGATCGGACTTCTGCAGGGACAGAAGAACGCCGATCAGGGTCTGGTTCTTCGCCGCCGTCTCCTCCCCCCCTCCCTCCTTGATCTCCCGCCGGTGCTCATCGATTAGACCCTGCAAGAACTCATTCCGCGTCCTCCCCATCGTCACCAGCTTCCTCTTCACACCTTGGAAGTCGACCCATCGCAGCGCCGGCAAGAAATCGCCGAGGTTCGAAGCGCCGGCCAGCTTGACCAATTCCTTCAGAATTTCTCGGAATCTCCGGGTCTCCTCACAGTCCCCCGCCTCCTCGCCGTAGTACCGCTTCCCGGCAACCATCATCATAATCACGTTCAGCGACAGCTCGGACATCCTCGACTTCAGCTCCACCCTCGTGCACCCCCCGGCGGAGGACTCCCGAAAGAGGCGGCGCGCGATGGCCCGTACCTCGGCCGCGCGGACGTCGGTGAAGGAGTTGAGGCGGTGGGAGGAGAGGACCTCGACGGTGGCGATGCGGCGCATGTTGCGCCAGTGGGGCCCGTAGCTGGCGGCGACGAGGGTGGTGTGGTTGTAGCTGAGGTGCTTGCCGGCGAGCAGGCGGGGACGATTGGCGAAGGTGACGTCGTTCTTGGTGAAGCACTCTTCGGCGAGGGCGGCGGAGGCGACGTGGAGGACGGGGCGGGAGCCGAAGTGGAGGAGGAGGATGGGGCCGCGGCGGGCGGAGAGACGGGCAAGGGTGAGGTGGAGGGGCTTCTTGAAGAGGTAGAGGTGGCCGATTATGGGGAGACGAGGAGGGCTTGGTGGTAATTTCCTCTTGTTCTTGGAAGATGAGAAGAAGAGGATAGTGATGGTGAGGATGAGGGCGAGGGAGAGGGCGACGTAGGGAACGCTGGCGTCCATCAGGGATCTGAACGAAGTGAAGTGAAGTGAAGTGAAGTGAAGTGAGGCGAGAGCTCGGAGAGAGTCACAGGGCTCGGTACTCTATATAATCTCTGAAGACATGGCCTTGCCCACACGCTCTTTTTACAAACAAGTCCACACGTCGCCGAAGCCAGTTAATCAACGGTAGGGATTCAATCAATCATGATGGTCCTGCACAATAAGTCAATAACTATTCTCTGCACAGATTGGAATCCTTCTTCGCCACGTGCGGAAAACATGCTTAAAGATTAGAAAGGAAGAGTAAAGAAGTCGGGTCCGGTGATGATGACGCATTTCCTCACGTGTGTTTTTGGTCCTTATTGAAAGATTGTGTTATTCAACCACACAAAAGGTCCCGGATCACAGCCGTGTGCTTCCTATTGATCAGGGATGAGTGAGATTCACCGGTCAGGTCTGGGTGCAACAGACGGATGTGATCAGGTATGTGGAAGAGTATGTAAAAGGGTTCTGTCTGGTTGAATAATATTTTTCTGATTGAAAATGAAATCCAACTACACCCTTATCATGTCGAGGTTCGATCTCCAATCTGGCTCTTCCATTTTTTTTTTTTCATATTTTAACACCTTATCCTACCACGTCAGCATTCGTATGGAGTGAAGAGAAAAGCCCAAATATTTAAATAGAAAAAATCATTGTTAGGTCCAAAAAAAATAAATCATTTATACTATTTAGTCCCATTTTAATTTTCTATTTATAAGTCCATCGATATGATTATTGTATAAAACATGGTCTTCTGTTTATAGTTTTGATTGCAAATTATCCGATTTTAACTGTTTTGTATAACATGTTTTTTAAAAATACTCAATAATATTAAAAAATCTCCAGCTCATAGGGTCTATAATAATAATCACCAAAGAATTCATTTTAACAAGCTTCACCTCCAAAAATGAACACGCACGTACGAGGCTCAAATTGAAAAAAAATCTGATATCTTCTCAGACTCTGACATATGACGAATATGTGGCCTCTCTAACGTGTTATCATCATACTGAGTTACTGAAACTCTAATCGTGTGAATAAAACAACTAGTTATCGCTATCAAAAAAACTGGAATCTCGACATATAATGAGTTGTCACCAAGATAACCCCCATATCAGGTTCCATGTCTAATGAAACATGATAGCACTGAACCCAACCCTGTTTGGTCAGAACTTAAATCAAACTCTGTCGACTATGCTCCATCATTCCTCTGCAATCTTGATTATAGTGCCAATGTCTGTTCACCCTTCAAAATTGAGATACATGGCAAAGATGACCTCAAACTGGTTTCTCTCCAAGACTGATAACATCAGACCTATTTATATCATGTGCCACTAAGATTTAACCAAAGAAATTATCTATATCGTTCTTCCAGAACTCCAGTCAGTGCCTCCGCCAATCGCTTTGTCACGACTTATGTCGTTGCCCATCGGCACCTCCACCAGCCACTTGTAGGCGACCACGTCAGCCCGTTTGTCGGCGGCTGGAATAGTCGCTCGTTGGTGACTCCACAACAATATTAATACTCTAAAGTAGCAACCTAAAGCTCTGATACCAACAAAGTTTGTTAGAATCCGAGTACTCCCAAACCAAAGTCTAAGCTCTAATACCAATTTGTTGTGCAACAGTCGAGACGGATCCCGATATAGAGAAGGGTGAAGATGCAGATTCACGGTTTATCACTGTAGATCCCGAAAATATCAGACCTTGCTGTTGCATCCCATACTACACCGATCTATTACGGTACAAGCCCACAACAAATCACAGATAAACGACACAAGATTTTATAGATGTTCACCCAACAATGGGGCTACATTCTCCCTTCAATAACCACCTTCTATAGGAATCCACCATGAAGAGATAAACATGATTACACCCGATAATACTCCATGCCCTCTAACAAATCTTCATATATCTCTCCACCATAAAAAATGATCGACCTTGCCATCAACGAAGACCAAAGCGTCTCCAACATGTGCTAATGGTCCTTCGAAAACCCACCAATAGATGGAGAAGAAAGCTCTACCTTTTTGTGCATGCTCTCTTCTACAGATCTGATAGATTTGACTGAACGAATCATATATGGCAATCTCCGTAGAGATAACTCTTACAAGTTCCACAAAAGTCAAGATCTAGATACTCACTAGTCACGATTTGTTAGATCAAACTTCATAGTAGCATCACGGATCTCCCAACGGTCTTGCGCTCCTCCTCTAAAATCGGATTTCGAGCCGATCGGCTCTCCTCCAAATATGATTCCTAGCCACCCTACAATGCTCAACAGTATGGGAACAAAAAATCGACCCAGTTAAATTTCAGGTATGGGTATGGGTACCTCAACGACCATACCCAAAATACGAAACTAATAATTCAGTTCGACTCAAAACTCATTTGCATGCATCCCAATTCTAACCGAACTCATATCCCGACCTAAACTTATACTTAAATAAAGCCAATGTAATAAGAAACCAAATGAGCTTTTTAAATTGCATTGTGATATTTTGATTTTTCTTCCACAAGCAATTGCATATATGATTGAGAAAAAGTAAAAAATTATACCTAATTCATAACCGAAACCCGAACCAATACAACCTGAATGTGTATGGTCTGGTATGGATCCTCTTCTACCCGAATGGGTTTGGGTCTTGTTTGGATCCTCTTCTACCCCAATGGGTTTGGGTAGGATATGGAAACATGCCACACTCGAATGGGTATAGGTATGGGTAGGGGTTGGTCCGACCTGAATCCGACCGGTTGCCACCCACAAGTAGAAAAAGACTAGTAAAATGTTTAATGAAAGAAATTAAATATTAAATATTAAAATTGAATTTTTAAAACACCCCAAGCACATGTCGCCGGTTTTGGTGGGTCAAAGGCCGGGAGGCATAGAAGATATCCACTGTTCCATTGGAGATGAAGTGATATTGACCCATAGCCGCACGTGTGTTTTTGGTCCTTAATGACCGCTTTTCAACCACACGAAAGGCTTACACACTCTTTGCTTATCGGATCACGGTCGTCTGTTGCTTGCCGATCAGGGATGAGTGAGATTCATCGAACAGGCCTAGGTACAACGGACGGAAGTGATCGTGTATGTAAAGAGTTTGTAAAAGGTTTTGCCCGGTTGAAACATATTTTTCTTATTGAAAATGAAATCCCAACCACTCCCTCATCATCTGAAATCTAGGGGATCGAATTTGCCAGTCCTGTAACAAATTAGTCTAGTAAGTTGGCCGAGGCCGTGAGATGCGGAATCTGCAGCCACGATGCAGGCACCGTCCGCTTGTGTTCAAAGAGGCCTTGTGGATCACAGGCATCATAGTGTCTGGGCACTGCTTGTTCACATGAAAGCGACCTAGGGTTTTGAATCTCCGATGATCTGAAAAGAAGGAATGATCACGAATGACAATCACAAAATAAAAAAGAAAAAAGAAAAAAACAATCACACACAACACACCAAAATTTTATTGAAATTTTGAGGGTAAAAAAGTCAGCAAATAAGCAACATGAATCAGCACTAGCTTTCTGTGTCGACTCTTTTAAAAAGCACAATCCCAATTGCTTTTTATAATAGCTTGAAATCTGGTTTCACTTATAATAATCATCGGGTTTAAATGGCCTGCTAAACATCCGGCTTCGACCAAAAACTATTTATTGGGTGGGAAAAAAAAGTTCTTAAAACCTGTGTTGCCAAACTTTCTTAAGAGATCAATTTAGTGAAAATGATAGAAAATAAAATGGTTTTGCATCAGGTTCCTCCTGAAAAAGATACACTTTGAGCAAGTTACACTGTTGACTATATTTCTCTTAAAATGATAAAAATATCCCTAACACTAAATTCACAAATGTTTCTCTTCATTACAACAAAAAGTAACATTAGGCACTGCAGCAAATGTTATTCTTTATTGCTAAAATTTTACTCTTTGTTGTATTGAAGTCATTGTAGTAATTTTTTTTGAAGAATTCTCATTTTAACCTTTTCATATTTTTTGTTATAGTGAAATCACTATAGCAAATGTTACTCTTTATTACCGAAAGTTAGTCTTTGCAAAGAGTAATATTTCAATAATAACTAGTAACATTTGCTCCGGTGAAATCACGTACTTAGCAAAAATAATATTTTAAAGAAAACTCGTTATAAAAAAAACGTTGCAGTAAAATTACTGTATCAAATGTTACTCTTTATTATCGAAATATTACTAATGTGATTTCCTTGCTTATAGCCGCAAGTCGAGGAAAGATTGACATTTTTCCAAACGGAATAACCTACCCCTAAAGCATTATTTTGTCATCCTTATCATTCAAGATGATTTATTATAAGGACCTACCAGCAATTTGCCCTTTTATTTATAGACTGACGATCACATGACATGGCGCAAGAGCATGGGCATAAAGATATCCAGGGATCGAAACAGAGAAGGTAGCATATTTATTTTTATTTTATTAAATTCTATAATACCATGAACATGTTACATGACATCAACGTCCATGGAGGACAAGGCACTAGAACATGCGTTTAATGATGTTCGGAGATGGAAACAGGCTGACGGCGACATAACTGTTTTTTATTTATTGAATTCTATAATCCCATGAACATGACATCAACGGGCATAGGGACATACTAGTCGTATTACCAAGGTGAGATGACTCAAGGCACTGAAAGAGCATTCATCATATTCTGACGTGGTGCGCAAGTAGCGAGTAAGGGAATAGCCTTGGGTAGGGTCAGCCCCGACCCCACACTCATGTCCACCTCTTCGTCTCCAACCCTTTCCCACTCAAAGCACTGTAGCAACGTCCCTAGTGCCAAGCCCACTACCCGCAACGCAAGCCCCTCCCCCGGGCACCGCCTCCTCCCCATCCCAAACGGGATCATTTGGCTGCTCCCTTCCCCCCTCTCTCCATGTAGAAACCTATCTGGCATGAATTTGGTGGGCTCCACCCATGTCTTTGGGTCCATGTGAATAGCGTACGCGTTGACCAGTAGCATGGTGCCGCGTGGGACGTCGAACTCGCCAACGACGCAGTCCTCGGTTGATTCGTGGGGGACAAGGAGCGGGGCCACGGGATACATGCGGAGTGTCTCTGTGATGACACAGTGGAGGTATGGAAGGCTGGGGAGATCCGACTCCTGTAGGAAGCAGCCTTCGTCCACGTGCGCATCAATCTCGGCGCGTACCCTCTTTAGTGCCTCTGGATTGTTGAGGAGGAGCGCCATCGCCCATTCAAGTGTATCCGATGTAGTGTCGGTTCCCGCCGTCAACAAGCTCTACCAAAGGATAAAAGAGTTTCAGTGTTAGGTCTAAAAAAACAGAACATGTATTACATTTAGTCTCATTTTAAATCTATATTTATTGTAAGTTCATCGATACGATTATTGTATAAAATATGATCATCTGTTCATAATTTTGATTACAAATGATCCGATCGTAACCATTTTGAATAACATGTTTTTTAAAAATACCATAAATACCAATGGTATCCTCCAGCATTAAATAACGATAGAAGATATATGACTTGTTTATTTTAACAGGAATAGTGACACGAGTTGCTACAGTGTTTTTACTGTAGCTGCTATAGTGATTTCACTTTAATGCTACCGTAAAATCACTATAGTTGCTACAGTAAACCCACTGTACTTGCTACGGTAAAATCATTGTAGTTGCTATAGTAAATGTGGTAATCCAATTTAGACCTATAGGTTTTGGAATGTGCTAATTTTTGTGGATGTGTTATCCATATCATGGATAGAACATGCACAAAAAATCAACACATTCTAAAACCAATAGGTGCATCAAATTTTAAAGGATTTTTGTTAATCATCTATTTGAATCATTTCAATTTTGATGCATCAATAGAGTTTGGAATGTGCGGATTTTTTGTGCATGTTCTATCCATGGCATGGATAACACATCTACAAAAAATAAGCACATTCCAATACCTATAGGTGCATCTACATTGGATTACCACATGCCGCATTCAAGCATTCCTCTCTCTCTCTCTCTCTCTCTCTCTCTCTCTCTCTCTCTCTATATATATATATATATATATATATATATATATATATATATATATATATATATATATATATATATATATATATATATATATATATATATATATATATATATATATATATATATATATGGGTCAGGATCGGATGACCCAGTAAAATTTGACCCAGCAAATAACCCAGCACTCTTTGAGGCACCTAGAGGTTTTAGAATGAGCTGATTTTTTGTAGACATGTTGTCTATGATATGTTGATCATCCTCACAAAAAATCAGCCCATTCTAAAACCTCTAGGTGCATCAAATGAGATCTTCAAATCAACGGTTAAAATTGACAGTCAAAAACCGTTGATTTGAAGAGCGCATTTGATGCACCTAGAGGTTTTAGAATGGGTTGATTTTTTGTGAGGATGATTAACATACCATAGACGACATGTCTACAAAAAATCAGCCTATTCTATAACCTCTAAGTGCATCAAAGGGTGCTGGGTTATTAATGGGTCAAAATTTGATGGGTCATCCGATCCTGACCCTATATATATATATATATATATATATATATATATATATATATATATATATATATATATATATATATATATATATATATATATATATATATATATATATATATATATATATATATATATATATATATATATATATATATATATATATATATGAGAAGGGATACTCTTACTCATGGCCTCTTACTCATATAGTTACCTATGATCCGGGCCGTTCATTAGATCCCGACGTACGGTTTGGATTAGATGGGGAGTTAAAGCAATGGTGTCCGCATTAAATGCGGGTTTTTAATACGGACTTTTAAAACGGGCATTTAATGCAGACATCATTGCTTTAACTCCCCTATATATATATGAGTAAGAGTAAGAGTATCCCCTATATATATATATATATATATATATATATATATATATATATATATATATATATATATATATGGGGAGGGATACTCTTACTCATGGCCTCTTACTCATATAGTTACCTATGATCCGGGCCGTCCATTAGATCCTGACATACGGTTCGGATTAGATGGGGAGTTAAAGCAATGATGTCTGCATTAAATGTGGGCTTTTAATACAGGATTTTAATAAGGGCTTTTAATACGGGCTTTTAATATGAACATCATTGCTTTAACTCCCCATCTAATCCGAACCGTACGTCGAGATCTAATGGACGGCCCGGATCATAGGTAACTATATGAGTAAGAGGCCATGAGTAAAAGTATCCCTCCCCTATATATATATATATATATATATATATATATATATATATATATATATATATATATATATATATATATATATATATATATATATATATATATATATATATATATATATATATATATATATATATATATATATATATATATATATATATATATATATATATATATAAATGCTTGAATGCGGCATGCGGTGCGTGCGGCATCGCACCGCAGCCGTGTGATGCACGCGCTGCGTGCATGCGATGCACGCAGCAGTGCATCACACGGCTGTGGTGCGATGCCGCACGCACCGCATGCCGCAGCATAGCATGCCCCTATATATATATATATATATATATATATATATATATATATATATATATATATATATATATATATATATATATATATATATATATATATATATATATATATATATATATATATATATATATATATATATATATATATATTGAGAGAGAGAGAGAGAGAGAATACGGGGTATAAGCTGACAGCCCATTTGCTCAAATGGGCTGTCACTGGCAGCCGTTCGATTCGGATGATCAAACCGTCCAATAAAAAAAAAAAAACATATTTACAGCTGTTACAGCTGTAATGTTACAGCAACTCTCTCTCTCTCTCTCTCTCCACAGACCCGCGACCCCCGACCCCCTCGATGAAGCTCGGACCCCCTCCGGCGACCGGCGACCCCCGACCCCCTCCGGCGACCGGCGACCCCGTCCGGCGACCACCGACACCCTCCTGCAGGACCCCGACGGACTCCGGCACCCCTCCGACGGACTCCGGTCACCCCGTCCCCCTCCGACAGCCACCCCGACCGGCTTCCGGCGACCCTCGACCCCCCGGAAGCTCCAGAGGGGGGGGGGGGGCAGGGTCGCCGGAGGGGGTCGGGGGTCACCGGAAGCGGGTCGGGGGTCGCCGGAAGCAGACGAGGTGGCTGTCGGAGGGGGACGGGGTGACCGGAGACCGTCGGGGGGGGTGCTGGAGGCCGTCGGGGTCCTGCAGGAGGGGGTCGAGGGTCGCCGGACGGGGTCGCCGGTCGCCGGAGGGGGTCCGAGCTTCATCGATGGGTTCGGGGGTCGCGGGTCTGTGGAGAGAGAGAGAGAGAGTTGCTGTAACATTACAGCTGTAACAGCTGTAAATATGTTTTTGTTTTTTGTTTTTTTTATTGGACGGTTTGATCATCCGAATCGGACGGCTGCCAGTGACAGCCCATTTGAGCAAATGGGTTGTCAGCTCATACCCCGTATTCTCTCTCTCTCTCTCTCTCTCTCTCTCTCTCTCTATATATATATATATATATATATATATATATATATATATATATATATATATAGTGATACTGAGCAGCTGCTTAATTTGTGGCTAACATGCGACAGCCTACCTTGAGGGGTTTTTTTTAATTTTTTTTTCGAGGATGATCACCTTCACTTTGATAACACACATAAAAAATTTCGGCTCGTTCTAAAACCTCTAGGTATACCAAATGTGCTCCTCAAATTGACGGTTAAATGAGCAATCAATAAATATTTAATATAATGTAACATTGAATAGGTACGATAACAATCCATCCATGGTATACAAGTTGACGTTGCAGTGTTGTGGAACTTTTATGGGTATTTATCCCTTTTCTAATGGCCACTGTTGGATGCATATTTATCCATCCAACAATGGACCATCACATATATAAGAATGCAATGAGTTGCTTTATGTGTTGTACTATTGCAAATGACTTGTTGTATGTTAATTATTTTTCCTCTACAACGGCAATAGAATCATTCTATCTCGGTGGCTAAAAACGGCCACTTAAACCCTTTTGTGGCAGCTCTACCGTTGAAAAAGCTCACCACAAAAGAATCCGTCGAAATAGCCTTTTGTCAGCCATGGCCATAGTACTTGAGTACATTTTTGCAGTGGTCTAATTAAGCCTCCATTTCAGATCAAGTTTATGCGATTGACGGTTCCAGCTGCCGAAATAGATGCCAAATATTCCTTGGGCTTAGCGGGTACGCTTAAAAATGCAACACCCGTGACCTGACCGAACCCTGCAATCCCACCCCAAGGGACAACTTTGACCAACCCGAAACCCCGTATACCTCACGCAACCATACAAATCCCGCTAACCCGATGGGTTGAAATTGGCCTAGGGAAGTTCAACCCGATCTCGGGTCGGGTTGGACTTGGGCATAGGATTCAACATCTCGGATTGGGCCTGGTTTGATCCCTCAACCGGCCCAACGCACCCGAGTTGCAGCTCTACTAAACAGAGCTTCTTAAATCTTAATTAACATTGCATGGTGGTACCTTGATTTTTTTTCCTCAAGAAATCTAGTACAATTGTTTTTTTTAGGGTTATTTTGACTTTGCCCCCCAAATTTTAGGGGTGGCAATGGGTCGGTCGGGTCGGGTTCGGATCGGGTTAAGACATATGTATAAGGGAAAAACACCCAATCCGAACCCGACCCGTTTAATAAACGGGTCAAAAACTTAAACCCAAACCCGACCCGCCTAATAAACGGGTTGACCCGACCCGACCCGTTTACTGAACGGGTCGGGTCGTGTCGGGTCGGGTTGGCTCGGGTTGGGTCAACAGAACCCATGTAAACCTGCCTGGTTGGGTCAAGACAAGCCTAATTGGGCCGGGTTTGATCGGGTTGGCTCGGGTTGGGTCGGGTCGGGTTGACATGACCCATTTGTTAAACTGGTCAAGTCGGATCAATCGGGTTATAAGTACAAACCCGAACCCGACCCATTAAATAAAAGGGTCAATCGGGTCGACCCGTTTATGACCCAACCCGTTTAGGCCAAACCCAAACCCGCTAACTTCGGGTCGGGTTGGCAGGTCGGGTCAAGACTTACCACCGCTACCAAATTTTGCCTTGAATTAGACTTTACCGTAAATATTTTAATTAATTAGACTTTACCCCCCAAAACTAACTGTTACGTCATTAATTAGACTTTCCCCCAAATATTTTCATTAATTAGACTTTGCCCGGCCATGACGTACGGAACGCCTTATGTATTGGATCCTTTCTTCTTTTTTTTTTTAGAAGAAGATTAGATTTCTGGGGCGAAACTCACATCGATAAGCGCCTTGATGATCAAGTCGGAGTAATTCTCTGGATCGGACTTCTGCAGGGACAGCATAACACCGATCAGGGAGAAGGCCCCTTCTCTCTCCTTCATCTCCCGCCGGTACTCGTCGATGAGACCCTGCATGAACTCATCCCGCGTCTTCCCCATCCTCACCAGCTTCCTCTTCAGACCTTCGAAGTCGACCCATCTCAGCGCGGGCACGAAGTCGCCGAGGTTCGAAGCGCCGCTCAGCGTGACCAAGTCCTTCAGATTCTCGCAGAATCTCCGGGCCTCCTCACAGTCCCCCGTATCCACGCCGTAGTACCGCTTCCCGGCAACCATCATCATAATCACGTTCAGCGACATCTCGGACATCCTCGACTTCAGCTCCACCGTCGCGCGCCCCCCGGCCGAGGACTCCCGGAAGAGGCGGCGCGCCATGGCCCTCACCTCGGCCTCGCGGACGACGGAGAAGGAGTTGAAGCGAAGGGAGGAGAAGACCTCGACGGTGGCGATGCGGCGCATGTTGCGCCAGTGGGCCCCGTAGCTGGTGGCGACGAGGGTGGTGTTGTCGTAGCTGAGGTGCTTGCCGGCGAGCATGCGGGGACGGTTGGCGAAGGCGACGTCGTTCTTGGTGAAGCACTCGTCGGCGAGGGCGGCGGAGGCGACGTGGAGGACGGGGCGGGAGCCGAAGTGGAGGAGCAGGATGGGGCCGTGGCGGGCGGAGAGGCGGGCAAGGGTGAGGTGGAGGGGCTTCTTGAAGAGGTAGAGGTGGCCGATTATGGGGAGCCGAGGAGGGCTTGGTGGTAATTTCCTCTTGTTCTTTGGAGATGAGAAGAAGAGGATAGTGATGGTGAGGATGAGGGCGAGGAAGAGGGCGACGTAGGTAACGCTGGCCTCCATCAGGGATCTGAACGAAGTGAAGTGAAGTGAAGTGAAGTGAGGTGAGGCGAGAGCTCGGACAGAGTCATAGGGCTCGGTACTATATATAACCTCTGAAGACATGGCCTTGCCCACACGCTCTTTTTACAAACATGTCCACACGTCGCCGAAGCCAATATTTTAGTGCATTGGGTGATATCAACATTTCGTATAATCAACGGTGGGGATTTAATCAGTCAAGCGGGTCTTGGAGGTGTGTTCTTGGTCGTTATTCAAAGTTTCTGTTATTCAACCACACAGAAGACGGTCAAAGCCGTCTGTTGAATTCCTGGTCGAATGTACTGTTTTCCCTATTGAAAATGAGATCCCAACTACCCTTCAGTGCGAAGCCTAGGAATTCCTGTAGGTGGGGGCGGAATGCATGTGAAGTAATGTAATTAAATTGTTAAGTGATTATTGGATTAGAAAGCTTGACTTAAATCCCATTCAGTTTTGGAGGTGGTTGCATCGGAGGGACAATGCGATTCACAAGTAGGTCCCATATGTATCGGTTGGCTAAGAGTAAGCTATTCAACACATTGTATACATCAGTTCCACCCGATAATTTGAGTATGATCTTTTGTTGTCTGCTAAAAATTTGTGCCCTTTTCGAAGCTTGTCCCTGCCTGCTATGAGAACATTTTTGCTACCCGGTTGATTTGATGCGCTTGCTTAAGGCCCAATCGTGTTGTGCCACATGGTCCAATAAAAGGACACAATGAAAACTACAATAAACTAATTAACTAGGATAAACTATAACTGCATCATGTCCATCTCGAGACTAACAATTACAGCATTATACATCCATTTTAAATAATATTATTTAACTACTTATATCTACAATCATGATCATGAACACTGCAAGTTAGATCAAACCTCCTCCTAGGGTGAATCGATAGTTTTCTATCTGATTCTGCTAACATACAAAATCTGGTCTCGGTGTACCTGGTCAATCAGAAATATCCATATGGTCATAAAGGGGCTTGATCTTTCACCATAAGGCACTCCCGCCCAACTTGCTTTTTCGGGATCATTACCCAGGGGTACGTGGACTACTAAGCCACTCGGGCTTTGCCGCCATATCCAACCCTGTTACCCTATCTACTTTATTCGGATTGTACACATATGCAAGTTTACGTCCCATCCTATGCACACGGGTCCCCTACCCATGTCCGTGGGTAGTCGATCGGTCTTCTTTCTAGGAAGACAACAACAACTGAGAGACACTACACCAAAACATCAATAAAATGATGCTTCTGTACCATCGTTCTTTACAAATAACGATGGCTTGAACGTATCCCCACGTACGTCGTTTATTGACCTGCATTATTTAGGAACGATGGTTCTTAACCGCCGTATGGAATCGAAGGTTTAAACGATAACCATATTATTAAACGACGATCATACACCATCATTTTATCTGAACATATTTTATCAAAGAAAAGTGTAGTCATATAAACAACAATCCCGGACCATCATTTAACTACAGATTTATTAGAAAAGTGTATTCACATAAACAACAATCTCAGACCATCATTTAACTACAGATATATTAGAAAAGTATAGTCAGATGAATGATGATCCTAGATCGTCATTTAACTACAGATTTATAATGATAGCCTGCGGCGCTGCCTGTGCCCTGTGCCTCCGCCCACCATGCCGCTCGAGTCGGACCCCGCCTGCACCTGCACAGCTCCACTTAGGCACCACCATCGCTGCTGCTGCTGTTCCCACGAACCCGACGGCACAAAGGATAAGAAGAAAGAAAAAGAAAGAAAAGAGAAAAAGAAAAGAAAAGAAAAGAAAGAAATAGAAAGAAAGAAAGAAATAGAAAAAGAAAAAGAAAGAAAAAAAAAAGAAGAAGATAAAGGAGCTGCCTTACCTGGTCTTTGACGTCTTTACCTCGTCCTCGCACCAAGTCATCATCAGCACACTCGGCTCCGTCTCGTCCTCCCACCATGTCGTCGGCATCACGCTCTTGCACCGAAGAAGACTCAATCCGTTATGGCGTGCCGTGATCGTCCTCGCACTCCCATAGACCTCGAGTCACCCTCGGACTCCGCGCAACACTCACCTTCGATGTATGCACCATCTTCAGAGCAAGGGAATGCTGCAACAAAGAAGATGATCAAAACCCTAGGAGGGCTATTCGCTCACAAGCCGTTGGAAGTCCTTCGTCCAAGCACCGAAGCCCTCCAAGACGGTGATCCCCTATGCTAGCAACAACAAGGGAAACGAAAAAAAGGGGGGTCACTACAAGAAAAGACATATTCTGCGACATATTAGAACATCATCAAAAATGGTCATATTCATCGCAAAATATCTTTTGTGACACTTAAAATTGCGTCGCATATTCCCCGTCCGAGAATACTTTCGACGACGCGATCAAAGTGCGTCACCGAAAGCTTTACCAACAGCGACGCAATAAGTTTTGCCAATTGAAACAAAAAATATCGCTGAAATGACCTCCCACGTTAGAAAAACAACTAAGCTTATATATAGAATATTTAGCGACGCACCGTATAAATCGCCAAAAAAATATATAGCGACGTATATAATAACGTCGCCAATAACTTCTAGCGAACAAATAATAGCGTTGTAGAATGCATACTTTGGCATCGTATAATTTATATATTTAGCGACGTCATAATTGCATCGTTGAATTTATCCATTGAGCCAAATGTATATATTAGGCGATGTAGTTATCGCGCCGCAGAATATAAACATTAAGTAACGTAATGTATTATATACGTCACCAAAAGTTAAATTCTTAATATTATTTTGTTAAATATTATTTTTTTTTATGAAATCTTTATACACATGCATTCATCTATATACATTTCATTGAAAATAAAAATACACAAGTATTTATTTAAACTCAATTAAAGTCAAATAAAAAAATTAAATTATTCTTCTAAGTACACATATTTATCCATACTCGTTTCTATTAAGGATCAGTAATATAAAACCAACATCCATAACATCAACCTAAGGTCTACAAAAAAAACGTCTTTAAAGATGATGCCGCATCTTTTCTGAAATACCAAATAAAATGGTAGAAACTGATGGCTAATATGATCCGTTCGTAGGATAATGAAGTCAATCGCTCATCTATATATAAAAAAAAGAATAACAATAAGTTTTCCATAAAGTAGTTAAATTATTTTCTAATGATAAGACTCGACTTAAAGAATTGTATTATATTAGAAATTAATGTATTATGTTTTATATACTAACCAAGAAGAAGGCATCGCTTGATTGTCACCTGATGAACTCTCCCTACTTTGACTCTCTGAAATAAGACTTGCCCGTCGCAGGGTATTCATCGCAATAGACTAAAAAACCTGAAACTCTTCAATTTTATTGTTTTGGTGTTCAATCTGTTGTTGTTGACTTTCATTCAGGCCTTTAAGTGATGCTAGCTTGTCTCTAAGGCTCCCCACCTTCTCCGTTTGTGCCCGAAAAAGAACACCAGTCCTAGAAAATGAGGGCTTCGGGTCCACGTACCCCAAATCCTCTCAAGTACTCTGACCTCGAGTCAAGAACTTCAATAGACATCTCCTCCTGACTCATAGATACTGTATCAGGTTATGAACATTTATCCTGTAATTCTACAAATATCTCTTGTCATTTTTACAAGAACTAAACAAATTAGTTTTATTAAAAAATAAAATTATAATGATTTAGAAAAAAATATAATCTAGTTACTTACATGATTTTTCTTGCAAATCTCATGCATCCAATCATTCTTTTTCTTACTCCAATGAGATTCCTTATAGAAATCTGCAATGTGGGGTTTTTGATCGTTATTTTCTATCGTCTGATTGCATTAGTGATGTAATATATAAGACTATACCTAATCAGCATTGTTAAGTAAGTAATTTTATAAAAAAATAAAAAATCTATCATCATTATGGACATTGCTGTAGGAAAGCACCATGACCCGCATACATGATTATATGGCACTAGTGCTCGACTGGCTTTAGCTTTTTATGACTTAACCTACATGATCAGAAAGAATGAATAATTAATTAAAATATTTAAAATAAAAATCTTAGTAAAAGATAAAGTCTCTCAGATGTTACCTTGAAACTCTCCTTAGCCCATTCATGGTTGATCAAGTAATTCCAATAATCTTATGTAATCCCTCGAGGTGGCTTGATTTTGAGATCAACACCATTCTTCACTAGCTTTTAAAACTTTATATGCAATTGACACTTCTAATACCTGTATCTACTTATGCATTTATTTTTAATAGACTTTTGTACCCTTTTATTATCAGCATACCCTTTGATATCAAATTTAGCCTGCAAATATCGTGTTAATAATTATAATAACAAACAAATTTGAATATGACTCCCTCCTCTCTATTCCCCAACCTTTTTTTTTATTTAATTTTATTATATTCAAAAAAAAATTAAATGACTAATAATAAAATTATAATTATCAGAACTCGTTGTATGATTACTTCTCTAACAGAGCGATCAATATCAACCCACGAACTAACCCATTGTATTGGTATGCCCGCTCTGATCTCCTTTCCAAGTTCCATCATAAAAGATGGGGCATTAATCCCCACTAGCACATTATACTCCTCTGGGACCTCTACTGGAAGCTTGCCAAACAGTGTCACAAGCTTCTCTGTCCCCTTGCCTTTGGTTAGCCCCTGTCTACGCCTCGTGCTTGAAGCTGAGGCTTCTAAGAACACAATGATCTTTGAGTTAGTATGCATAATACAGTAAAGTAAGATGAAAATTCGAAACAAAATTTTTTTAGAATTCCTACCAACACTGTTGGCCCCAGTAGGTGGACTAGTAATAGGTTTATGTGGGGGCAGTATAAGGTGAGATTGTGGAGGCTGGCGTTGGGATGGTGTCCTCTCCATTGGAGACACTGTAGGTATGAAAGCTGATGGAAGATGGGTATGTTTATGTCTGGGAACCATTGGTACGATCTAACAAAACAAAATGAGTTACGGACATTAAATGTTATGAAATTTCATATTAAGTATATTAACAAGTCTAATTAAAATAAATAAATAAAAACTATGTTCTTTATATAACAACAAAATAAAGATGAGAGCAACATAACAAAGAATGACAAAGCTAAAGAAGAAAACATCATCAACAGACACTAAAGCACATACGGAATAAAAAGTACAATGATAGATTACACAACCAATGTTGGTCTTAATTATTTCAAAGATGTACAAACCAGGCATTTAAGCCTATACTCATGCTCGATCAGGCCATTAAGTGTAGTAGATCCTAAGATGTACGAAAGAATGATAGCTAAGGCGATGAAGTTGTTTCCAGAAAAAAGAAATGGTTGAGAAATAATGGAATTCAAAAAGGCATCTAAATTTGTCTTTAGCATAATCGAATCAACATGTTGCCATAAAATGAGAAACATGTAACTTGTCAAGTGAAACCTAGTTTAAAGATGAAAAGGAAAAGAAAACGTGGTTGCACATACAGAGTGCTTACACATGTGCCCACAAACCTTTCACCAGAATATATAAAAATATATAAAGATGTCGAAACTGAAATATATATTTCGGATGAAAGAATTGAGAAACTACTAGTCAGAATGTTTATCGAGAAAATAACCTATCGGTTAAGAAAATAAAGGCTGGTAACATAACATTCCAAGGCCAAACAGATCAAGGGGAATGATAAAGACTAATTTGACAATGACTTCAACTTCTATCTTCAGTCTGGCTCTGTGTCGGCCATAATGGAGTGTGACATCGGGAATGTTGTTTAGTGCACTCGCCTGTGCTCAAAACTCAAAATACTAGTGACGGACTCCTAAAGATTGGGGCCGATGTTTTCAAATGCTATAAAAATAGATGACGGAGCTTGAAGATAGAACATTACATCTATAAACTATTTGTATTGCTTTAATAAAGATGCAAAGGCATGATATACTATAAAAACTAATAAAGATGCAAGGACATGATATGCAATAGAAGTGACAAGTATAACATAAAGTTGCTCCGGGTCGCTTATTGACATCAGGGTGATACTTACTGTTTCATATGCGTTGCTTATCTCCTTAAATTTTTCAGTTGCTCCGAGCTGCTTATTGACATCAGGGTGATACTTGATAAATAAAACACAATCATATTTATTTTTCAGTTTGGCTACAAAAGTAAATACAATATTCAACATCTTACATATTATCCTTTTTATTCGAGTATTTACCTCCTGGTGCAATTCCAGAGCACGCATTTTCATATGATTTTCCTCAATTCTTTTTATTCTTTACTTCTCGTACTTTAACATCTGATGGGTTGCTCACCCGAGTCTGATCCAAGATTTGTTGCCTTTAGTTATTTTTCATAACTATGATACATAAAATGATAGAATTTAAATAAATAAGAAAAAAATAAGAACAATGATATATTAAATAATATAAAATATAAACTAAAAAATTTATTAAGAACATTTGTCCATTTACAATGCATAAAATAAAAACTACATATCATAATTCATATCGAGATCTATCTCATAATTCATTCTCATCATTAGTATCATCAATGATAATTGGGACAACCCCGGTGGTTTTGTTCTGTTGGAACGCATCAATGGGCTCATTATCATCCATCTCAGGTATATCCTATACTCCCCGATGCTAGACCCGTTCTACAACTTTTCAATGAGCACCTATTTAGTATCATTGACATAAAAAACTTGTTGCGCCTGACTTAGTACAATAAATGGCTCATTTTGATACCACCGACTCGTAACATCAATGCTTGTGAAATGTACATCGGTGTATATTGATCTCCTACTCCCGGTGTTGAATCATTCACATTGGAACAAAACAATTTTATGCCCAAACAGATATTTTAATTCTCAAATTTTACATAAGTATCCGTAGAAGTCAATTGCTCGTCCCTCCCTTCCACAGCTAGCCCACTATTTTGGCTTTTACATCGGTCGTCGCGATCTCTACTATGGAATCGGACACCATTGCAAATGCAACCCGAATAAAGTTTCACTATCACATCAAGGCCATTTGCTATTGACCATAATTCATCAGCTGCTTCTGGTGATCCTTCAGTTCATAATTTAGTCATCTACATAAATAACATATAGCAAATGTTATAGGTTAACATTAGTTAATATATTGTTGAGTAATGCTTAAATTTAGATATCTTACACGTTCTCTGAACCAAATTAGAAATTCTTATTGTTGTATCTGAATGTTGTTTGGTCTACTTGGATTTGGAAGCAAATTCTTGTATTCCCTACTTGAAAAAATCTGATGCATAAATAAAATTAAATGAAGTATCAAAAACTTATTGTAAGTGCTAGCTAGGTGAGTTAGTAAAGTTTCGGGGGATTGGTACCCGAGACCTGGGATCGATTCCCGCTTACATCAAATTAAATAACTGGCAGGGGGCTGCCATAACCCTCCCTCAAATGAGACGTTAAGGGGTTCTCAAAAAAAAAAAAAACTTATATGCTATGTGGAAACATAAAACATAATTACATAATCACATAATCTAGATATGGCTCCAGTTCGGGGCTATTATACAGCACAAACCATATGGCCATATCATGTTCCTTTTGGTATACTTTGGAAGCCCTTGTGATTAGTCCAAAAGAACGTACATTTTGTGTGAAAACCATCAATCCAGACGTATGTTCACCTCTATCGACATTCCTTTTTTCTCGATTAAACACGGTTTTGACTCCACTCAAATACATTGAGCAAAAAGAAAGGCACTCTTTAACAATGTAAGCCACAGCAATCGAACCTTCTGGCCGAGCTCGGTTGGTAACATAGCTTTTCAATGTTCCAAGAAACCTATAAACAAACACCAATTAGAATGAAAATTACGTCTCAAACACATTTGCATTAAATATAAATTTAAATTACCATATGCATGGTAACAATTATCTTTCAATTGGGTACATCCATCGATACTGCACCAGTCCCGCAAGCATGGCCTCACATGGCAGGTGAACAGCCAAATCGACCATTACATCAAAGAAGGCTGGGGGAAATTTTTTTTCCAACTTGCATAGTATGAGAACTATGCGTTCCTCTAATTTCTCCAAATCATTTCGCCTCAATGTCTTAAAGTATATCTCTCGAAAGAAATTGCCCAACTCAAACAGTGTGGTACATATATCCTTGTTAACGTACCCACGCATCCCGATAGAAAGAAGTCGCTGCATAAGGACATAACAATTGTGACTTTTTAGACCCAAAATTTTACCATTTTTTGTGCTCACACATCTAGATATATTTGATGCATAGCCATCTGGATACTTGATGGATCTCAAGAGTTCACAAAAACCGTCTCTCACTTTTGGGGTCAACGTGTAAATTGATGGAGGCTTTACAATAGATCCATCAGCAAGCCTCTGCAGGTGCAATTCTTTCCTTATGCCCATATCTTCCAAATCCAGACGCGCTTTCTCTGTGTCCTTATTCTTTCCATCAATGCTAAACATCGTTCCAACTGTATTGTCACTTATATTCTTCTCTATGTGCATGACATCAAGGTTGTACCGAAGCTTCAGTTTCCTCTAGTATGGTAGCTCATATAAATTGCTTTTCTTTGTCCAGTTCAGTTGTAAATGGTCACAGGGTCTTTTCATGTTGCTCTCATGCTTCCCAAACTTTATATTTGATAGGCAATCCAATTGCTCTAATATCTTTTCTACTGACAATGCTAAAGATTTTGACCTCTCCTCATTCTTATAATTAAACACCTTACTCCTTCGCCAAGGGTGGTCATTAAGTAAAAAACATCGATGGCCTATGTAACCTATCTTGCTTCTCAATCCATATGATAATGCATCCTCATTAGAGGGGGGACAAGTAAAATAACCCTTTGTACTCCACCCAGACAAACAACCATATACAGGAAAGTCATTTATGGTCCATAATAAAGCAGCATGCATTCGAAAAGAATATCCTCTGGAGGTATCATAAGTTAATATGCCACTTTCCTATAACTCTTTCAACTCATCAACTAACGGTCGCATGTACATGTCGATCTCTTTCCCCGATGACTGCGGTCCAGAAATGTAACGCCCCGATATTTTACGGATTAATTCAATCCGTATAACACTGGGGTGTTAGAAGTAAAACTTGATATAAATTAAATTCCATCAAATATGTAAATTAACTGAGCCTCTTATTCAATAATATAAGGGTTTGATACATTTCTTGAAAATAAAAGCCTAAGGCTTTATTACAACATTAACGCTTTATATCTCTGCTCCCGCATCCTCATAGTATGGAGTGTAGAGTGGATCTTCGATCCCCTCCTGTTCGTCCTCTATTCGTGCTTCCTCTTTTCTTTGACTTGTAAGGTCGGTCTCTTTTCTAAGTTACAAAAGATATATCAAATGGAACAATGTCTCCGTTGTTGATGTGACTATTGATAAAAAAATGGCATTAATCATCCGTAATTGGTGGTGTGTCGAGGAGACAAAAATGATATTATGCATATTAGGATCCAAAATCAATAAAACTTTTGGTAACTTGCTTCGGTAGGGATTCTCGGAACCCATTTTGATGATTGTTACTCGAAGCACCTCAATCATCCGAGATCTTTCGGGTGTTGAGGCAAAATGGTTTCATCAGCACAATTTGCTCCTCTTCGGTGAGACTCTTGTAATACAATCAACTCGACAGTGCAATTTTGAGGGAGAGAGGCCCTCTTTAAGAGTTTCTTGAACTTTGAATCGATCTTTGAAAAATTTTAGGACATTGCTATGGAGGATGGGGTATTTTTCGCTCACACTGTTGAGACAACGACTGTATGATTATTCTATTACTCTGTAATGGTAGGGATGGAAAGTTGAAAGAGTGGACAAGAAGAATGTTGACCAACTCATGTATCCTGATTACCTAGACGAAGAACTTATAATGTTCTTGTTAGATGTGTGTAAATTCTTTCGTGAAAAGTTTACATTATGTATTAATGTTTCTTTATATGTAATTCTCACCATGTCGATTATCACACCATTGAACTCGTGTTATATATAGGTGAGGTTAATGCCTAAAGAAATATGCTTTGCATTTCCACTATTTCCCCAGGTGATCAGTTCCCTAAAAAATTTGAAGTGTTTCAACCATCAAAAAGAAAATTACATGCAAACTCACACACCTATCTATAGAGGTAGAAGCAATTTCTGAAGAATTAAATAAATGGTATGTGGCTTTGTATGTGATCATTCGAATGAAATATAAGGATTAGCTCATGTGCTTACATGCTGAATTAAATCTATACTCCAAATCTTTGACGGATATAAGGTCAAAGAAATACTGACTTCACTAGTAGCCACACAATCAATAGAGATACCCAAGTCCTCAAATATTGAAAGGAAACCTCAAAAATAAAGGGAGAGAGCACAGGATCGGCGTCAATGGAAGCCACAAAGGGACACATCAGATCGAGCTGATGGACAACACAGATCGGGCTGATGGATAGCACAGGGAGACAGCACGACCTGATCGGATCACACCAAAAAAAAAAAAAAAAGAAAGAGGGAGGGGGCGAACCTGTCGGGTTCCCTATTACCAGCAGCGGCTCCGGCCCCTTTGCTCTGATGCCCTCCTCCTTTCTCCGACGCGCCACTACGTGCAGCCCACCACAGAAATAGAAAGAAATCTACGATGAGAGAGGGAGAAAAAGAGATTGGGAAAGGGTGGAGAGGGATCGGTGTTTAGGGCTTAGGAAGAGGGGCAGCTGAAGAGATTGAGAAGGGCTGTGGGGATTTCGGGGGGGGATAGAGAGGGGAACGTGTGAGAGTTTTTCGGGATTGAGAGAGAGAAATTTGGGGGCGCGCAGAGAAAATAGAGATGGGTGAGGGTGGCGGGAATGAGATTAGGGGTCATGTTAGATGTAACATCTACCCGAAACATACAAGATTTTGACCGCGTTGTCCGTGCCTGCACGAGAACTTCCCAGGGTGGTCACCCATCCTAGTACTACTCTTGCCCGAGCACGCTTAACTACGGAGTTCTTATGAATTCCGTAGCGGCGCACGGTTTTAAATCACGTCTTCTATGTTTGGGAGGGAAAATTATATAAGCAGCTCAGGATCTCCTTCTCTCTAGGCGATGTGGGGCTAACTCATGGCCTTGTACACCTCACCTCACCTCACCTCTCCTCATCCATCTTGGCATTCCCGCCTCAGGAGTCTTGGCTCTTGGCGATTGGCCTAGTGGATCTTGGTCGTCACATTAGAGTCTGTCTAGTTTAGGGTCATTGCAATGCCCTAGACCCGGACCCAAACCATTTAACCACTACGACATAAATGATCTATTGCGGCGGTATAAACGATGGCCATCCCTACCTGGCCGAAAAAGGAATCAAATCCGGTGGCAATTTAACACCGCCGGAAAAGCTGGAGCAAATAGAGCGGCTAATGTCCACCGGCCGAAATAAAATGAGCAAATCCGATGGCCAAAGTCCACCGACCGAAAAAAAAAAGAAAAAATCCAGCAGCCAAAGTCCATCAGCCGAAAAAAAAAATAAGCAAATCCGACGGCCAAAGTCTACCAGCCGAAAAAATTGAGCAAATCCGGCGACCAAAGTCCACCGGCCGAAAAAAAAAGAATAACAAATCCGGTGGCCAAAGTCCACCGACCAAAATAAAAGAGAAAATCCAGCAGCCATCCAACACTGCTAGAAAAGCTTGAGCAGATCCGGTGGCCGGCCAACGGTCACCAATAAAAAATAAATGAGCAAATTCGGGTGGTGGGGGAGGCGTCAGAGAGGGAGGAGGGGATGAACGCCCTCCTCCTTCATCACTGTCGTTGCTGGTTAGCCTACACTAAAGATGGAGCAAAAAAAAACTAGTCATCTCTAACATGATAAATATATATAATCTCAATCATTAAGTAGGTTTGATGGATAGGAGAGCTGGTAAATGCATCGTGTATCACGCGGGTGGGATCTTGGATCGAAGTTGGGTACATGCCATATATTAAATATTATGACTGAGCATGTGGGTGGTGGGTTTCGGGTCTTGCATGTTGACTGTTCGGTTGCAGTGCTAGTTTTTTTTAATTTTATTTATGCACGTATAAGCGGAGGCCGGCACAGCCCCCGTAAAAAGGGAAACAAATGCAGCAACATAGCCGCTGTTAAAGCCCATGTATAAGCGGTGAATAGATCGTTTAAATTTATTACGACGGGTGCATATGTGGCCACCAGTTTCGACGGCCAAGTTGCCAAAAAAATATTTACCCGGCCATATTTAGCCGCCGATAAAGTCCAGATCTGTTGTAGTGAACTAATCCAGTCTAGACCCTAAACTTGTACCAGACCCGTTTAAAAACGGGTAGATCCAATAAGACGGTTGTGGGGTTTTAAATTCTTGCATTCTCCTAACGATTCTGCGACGTACGAAAAATATCGCCATAAAAAATTGAGAATCTGCGTCGTCATAAACAATGTTTCCGAAAACAAGAAATTTTGCGACGCATAACTATGTCACCGATTGCAAGTAGCAGCATACTTAGTCTCGTAGCCAAAATTTTTAATTTTCTACGACTAAATTTATTTCATCACGAAAAGTATATAATTTAGCGACATCTTATTGTGTCGCCAAATAGACATTTATTTTACCAAAAATGTCCCCTTATAGGTGCGAAATTTATATTTTACAGAACGATTCTGCGACGTACGTACAATGTCGCTATAAAAATTAAGAATCTGCGATGTCATAAACAGTAATTTCACGACGCACAACTATGTCACCAATTGCAACTAGCAACGCCCTTAGTCTCGTCATCAAAATTTTTAATTTTTCATAGCATAATTTATTTCGTCGCTAAACATAAATAATTTAGCGACGTCTAACTGCATCGCCAAATAGTCATTTATCGTCGCCAAAAATCTTTATCCTTCTAGAGGCGCGAACTCAACTATGCTAGCAAACCTTTAGCGACATGATTTTGCGACGAATAAGATATTGCGTCGCGAAAAAGCAACTTTCGGCGACGGAAAAGGATCTGTGTCGTCATAAACAATGTTTCCAAAAACAAAGAATTTTGTGACGCATAACTATGTCGCCGATTGCTACTAGCAGCAAACTTAGTCTCGGCGCCAAAAATTTTAATTTTCCGCGACTAAATTTATTTCGTCGCGAAAAGTAAATAATTTAGCGACATGTTATTGTGTCGCCAAATAGCCATTTATCGTCACCAAAAAAGTCTCCTTATAGGTGCAAAATTTTTATTTTACGGAACGATTCTGCGACGCACGTACAACGTCGCTATAAGCCAAAATTTTTAATTTTTCGCGACATAATTTATTTCGTCGCTAAACGTAAATAATTTAATGACGTCTAACTACGTCGCCAAATAGCTATTTATCATCCTCAAAAAACTTTATCCTTCTAGACGCGAACTCAACTATGCTAGCAAACCTTTAGCGATACGATTTTGCAACGAATAAGATATTGCGTCACGAAAAGGCAACTTTAGGTGACGGAAAAGGATCTGCGTCACAGAAAAGCGTCGTTAAAGGTGTAATTTCTTGTAGGTCCTTAAAAAGGCCTCAATCACACATGAACACGTAATCAAGGCCAAGTGCTACGTGTTTCCCGCGAGTACACTTAACATTGAGGGGGTATTTGTGGGCATCGAAATTAGCCCAAATATTAAACCATGCCCTCACCTAACGGCCCGCATGCAAACCCGGCTCGCACTCAATGGCTCGCACACAATGATTCGCAAAAAAATGGACGGACCAGACTCAAGTGCGGGGCACCCATGCAAGTGCACCCACCAGACCCATCACCCTTAGCCAAAAAGGGGGCTGGTGGGCTTAGCCAAAATAGGGGCACTCGCCACCCATGCAAGTGCAACCATCGTGCCCCGCCTTATGGGAGGTGTGGTCGGCCACGAGGGGAAAGAAAGAAAAGGAAAAAAAAAAGAAATGGAAAGGAAAAGAAAAAATAGGAAAGAAAAACTGCCTCGCACAGGGGTAGGTAGCCCGAACGTTTATACCAAACATGGATCCGTGCCGATCCCTCGATCCGACGGACAAGAAACAAAGTCATGTCTTCATTGATTGAAAGGTACAAAGATGGCTCATATCTTCAAAGTTTGAGCCATATCTTGCCCATAACAACCGCTACAAAAAAAAAAAGATATCAAAGTTGTTTCGCCCAAAAAAGGAAGCAAATCTAGTTGGTTATGAGCGAGAGATATTAAAGGGATGCGCTAAATCACAGCCATATCTCTCCCCTTTCCTCCCCCTTGCCTACAAATAGAGGGGGTGGGGGAAGGCATCAAGGGTCGAAGAAGCCATCAAATACCAAAGTTTCAGACATGGAGGCTTTGAAGATAAGGAAGCTCCAATGCTCCACATCAAAAATCGAAGAGAAAAGGAAGCTCTGAAGACGAGGAGGCTTCAACGCTCAATGACCCAAGGCATCACGAGGCGAAGGCGAGCACACCCCGATGGAATCACTTAGCCCACACAAGTCCTCATCAACGTGAAGACCTTGCACAAGAAGATCAAAACTTCAACTTCTTGCACGAAGAATAAAGCTTGGAGAAGAAAACCCGAAGTCGATATCACCCCATCATCTCCAACAATTTTTATCAACTTTGAAAACGCCAAAAGCAAATGCCAGAGAAGAAGATCGAAGTTGGCATAACTCCGTCATCTTCAGCAAAGCTTTGACTCTTCGCACAAAGAAGAAAGCTTGGAGAAGAATGCTCAGAGTCAGCATCACCCCATCGTCTGCAACGATCTTCATCAACTCTGAAGATGCCGAAAGTAAAGGCCAGAGAAAAACCTATCAAATGTTGAAAAGAAGAAGGCGTGAAGGCTTTGCAAAAAAGGAGGCTCCAACGCTCGACGACCGAAGGCTTCACGAGGAATGAGAAGGCACATCCCGACGAAGAGGAGTCGCTCATCAAAGTGTTCATCAACACGAAGACCATGAACACAAAGATCAAATCTTCGACTCCTCGCACGAAGAAGAAAACTTGGAGAAGAAGGCCCGGAGTCATCATCACCTCGTTGTCTCCAATGATCTTCATCAACTATAAAGATGCCAAAAGCAAAGGCCAGAGAAGAAGATTGAAGCCGACAACACCCCGTCGTCTTCAACAAGTCTCCGACATCTCACACGAAGAAGAAAGCTTGGAGAAGAAGGTCCGAAGTCGGTGCTATGCCCGTCGTCTTCATTAACAAAAACTGACGCCACAACCATCGCACGAAGATCAATGTTATACATGCTATCTTCACCAACAAAAGCCGACGCCACAACTGTCTCACGAATATCGGTGTTTCACCCGCCATCTTCAAAAGAAACCTTCAAGTTCGATCATGCCAAAGAAGCCAAGAGAAGAAGATAAGCCAAAGTCGATGCCACAAACTGTCATTGTCAAAGTACACTCTCACAAAGCCGAAAAAATAAAGAAGACTGTGGGGGAAAATCTTCGTGCCGACCCGAAGACTCTCGCAGCACCAGTCAATTGGAGTTGAGGTTGACGTCGAAGATCGTTGGTCGATCTGTTGATTGAAGTTGAAGCCTTTTGATATGTCAGAAGAAAGTGATATGCAATCAGAGAGATTGTGACACGAGATGTGATCTCGGAGTTCAGCCGAAGCCTACGTCTCCGTGCTATAGGGAGCAACCCGAATTCACTAACACTTCAGTTGAAGTGATCTCGACAGGCCGAGTGTCACTGAAAACCCTCTGATCTCTTCTAAGGAGAAAAGAAGATCAAGGAGAGATGGTAGATCAGAAGTTGAAAATCCCAGAGCTCTGGTTCTGAAAGTCAGATCTCAGAGTGGAAATCAGAATTTTTTGGATCCTTTTACATTCGAAGGCTCTGCTATTTATAGGATTCTCTGGTGGGAATTCTGGGTTAAATGGCGGTTTCTGCCGTCGTATCTGGGGATTCTCCAGGTAAAGCTAGCGGGCCCCGCTACCATCTTCTGGGGGATTCCACAGGCTCGTGGGCCTTCCGGGCAGGGCCGGTGGGTCCCGCGGTGGTCCTCGTGGGCCCACCAGGCAGGGCTGGTGGGTCCAGTGGTAGTCTTCGTGGGCCCACCAGGCAGGGCCGGTGGGTCCTGCGGTGGTCTTCGTGGGCCCACCAGGCAGGGCCGGTGGGTCCTACGGTGGTCTTCGTGGGCCCACCAGGCAGGGCCGGTGGGTCCCGTGGTAGTTGGTAAACTTCTGCCAAAATTTGCACCCACAGTTACCCCCTCCAAGTTAGCTAGATTGCCTTCTGGCTGGCTTGGATTTGGTGCAAAGAACAGCAACTCCCTGTTTTGAAAAAAGGACACGAAGAAACTTGTCGCGTGTTAGCGTAAAAAAGGACTGACCGGTCAATTTTGATTGATCGGTCAAATTTTGACCGATCGGTCAAATTTGACCGATCGATCAAATTTTGACCGATCGGTCAAAATTCAACCGGTCAAGGATCGAGTGATCGGTCAAAGAACACTGTTTTTTGACCGATCTAGTAGAATTTTGACCGATCAAATGATTTTGACTGATCGGTCAATTTTTGTCCGATCGGACAAATTTTGACTGATCGGTCAAATTTTGACCGATCAGTCAAAATTCAACCGGTCAAGGATCAAGTGATCGGCAAAAAACCTCGGTTTTTTGCCAGATCCAGTAGAAATTTGACCGATCGAACGATTTTCGCCGATCGGACAGGTTTGTCCGATCGGTGAAAAAATATCCGGTCAAGGTTCGAGTGATCGGCAAAAACCCTTGGTTTTTTGCCAGATCCAGTAGAATTTTGACCGATCGAGCGATTTTCGCCGATCGGACAGGTTTGTCCGGTCGGTGAAAAAATATCCGGTCAAGGTTCGAGTAATCGGCAAAAAACCTTGGTTTTTTGCCAGATCCAGTAGAAATTTGACCGATCGAACGATTTCGCCGATCGGACAGGTTTGTCCAATCAGTGAAAAAAAAATCCGGTCAAGGTTCGAGTGATCGGCAAAAACCCTTAGTTTTTTGCCAGATCCAGTAGAAATTTGACCGATCGAACGATTTTCGCCGATCGGACAGGTTTGTCCGATCGGTGAAAAAATATCCGGTCAAGGTTCGAGTGATCGGCAAAAACCCTTGGTTTTTTGCCAGATCCAGTAGAAATTTGACCGATCGAACGATTTTCGCCGATCGGACAGGTTTGTCCGATCGGTGAAAAAATATCCGGTCAAGGTTCGAGTGATCGGCAAAAACCCTTGGTTTTTTGCCAGATCCAGTAGAAATTTGACCGATCGAATGATTTTCGCCGATCGGACAAGTTTGTCCGATCGGTGAAAAAATATCCGGTCAAGGTTCGAGTAATCGGCAAAAACACTTGGTTTTTTGCCAGATCCAGTAGAAATTTGACCGATCGAATGATTTTCGCCGATCGGACAAGTTTGTCCGATCGGTGAAAAAATATCCGGTCAAGGTTCGAGTGATCGGCAAAAAACCTTGGTTTTTTGCCAGATCCAGTAGAAATTTGACCGATCGAATGATTTTCGCCGATCGGACAAGTTTGTCCGATCGGTGAAAAAATATCCGGTCAAGGTTCGAGTGATCGGCAAAAACCCTTGGTTTTTTGCCAGATCCAGTAGAAATTTGACCGATCGAACGATTTTCGCCGATCGGACAGGTTTGTCCGATCGGTGAAAAAATATCCGGTCAAGGTTCGAGTGATCGGCAAAAACCCTTGGTTTTTTGCCAGATCCAGTAGAAATTTGACCGATCGAATGATTTTCGCCGATCGGACAAGTTTGTCCGATCGGTGAAAAAATATCCGGTCAAGGTTCGAGTGATCGACAAAAACACTTGGTTTTTTGCCAGATCCAGTAGAAATTTGACCGATCGAATGATTTTCGCCGATCGGACAAGTTTGTCCGATCGGTGAAAAAATATCCGGTCAAGGTTCGAGTGATCGGCAAAAAACCTTGGTTTTTTACCAGATCCAGTAGAAATTTGACCGATCGAATGATTTTCACCGATCGGACAAGTTTGTCCGATCGGTGATAAAAAATCCGGTCAAGGTTCGAGTGATCGGCAAAAACCCTTGGTTTTTTGCCAGATCCAGTAGAAATTTGACCGATCGAATGATTTTCGCCGATCGGACAAGTTTGTCCGATCGGTGAAAAAATATCCGGTCAAGGTTCGAGTGATCGGCAAAAAACCTTGGTTTTTTGCCAGATCCAATAGAAATTTGACCGATCGAATGATTTTCGCCGATCGGACAGGTTTGTCCGATCGGTGAAAAAACATCCGGTCAAGGTTCGAGTGATCGGCAAAAAACCTTGGTTTTTTGCCAGATCCAGTAGAAATTTGACAGATCAATATAAAGTTTTGAACCTGCCCTTCAGAGAAGGTTTACTGCTTCGTTCTTCGATCTTTCGGCAGAGTTTCGAACATTGATGGAGCTTGATCCTTCCTGTTTTGAATCTTTGGTTGGCTTGAACGTGGCTTTGAACCGGCGGTTCGGTTTATTCAGATCGGTGGCTCGCTTGGACCGTTGGTTCACGTAGACCGGTAGGTCCGACGTTTCGTCTGGTCCGACGGTTCGCCTGATTTTGCGCTTGCTACGGATGGATGCCACGTGTACCTACAAAAACACACGATTTGATATGGTGAAGACACGTGTCTTCTCGATTTGCGCACCTATTTTACCCTGGGTACAAAAGCTTTCACCGGCTGTCATTTCGCCTCACGCTTCCAAAATTTTTCGAAGTCCAGACTCTTTGCTCCCGATTTCTGCTTTTGCTCGATCGATCAGATGGCTTCCTCTGGCAGTTCGAAGAAGTCCGGTACGGTTCCCTCAAAGAGAAAAGGGAAGGAAATTGTTGAAGTTTCCTCCCCTCCGAGGGGTCGTGGCAAAGGCAAGGCCGCGCTTGCCGAACTTGGCCAACTGGGCAAGAGGCACCAAGGAGTAGGATTTGCTTCAGCGCCATCTAGGCCAGAGCATATCCCGAAAGTGAAATTTGTTCTGGGTCCGCTCATGCCTCTGACAGAGGAGACGGAGTATATGTACAATATAGGTGGTGAGTTCACGGATACGAAGAGAAAGAAATGGCAAGCACTGCTCTCTTTCTTCACAGAAGGGAAGGGGGCACAGCCTTCACTCCCTAGCATCCAGACTGCTTTCGGCATCGACAAGAAGACCGTCTTCACCAGCTTTGCTAGTAATGAGAAGGTCATGGGAACCATTGTAACCGTCGGCCAACTCAACTGCGGTCTGCGTCTACCTCTGCCACCCTTCGCGGCAAGATTACTGAACACCTCTGGCCTTTGCCCGGGGCAGGTCACTGGGAACGCCTGGCGAATTATCTACGCATTCTGCCGCGTGGAGTCGGATTTTCAAGAGGACTTGAAGGCTTGTTACTCCACCATCCCAGAAGGTGAAGACGCTCGGATCGAGCTTGGATACTTTTTCTTCCACTATCGGTGGGCTTACAGGAGGGACAGCCCATTCTACAATTTGACCGGTGTGTCTCCGCTGCGCCCGCTAACTGATACAGTTCCTTCGGACAAACTGTACACAGATTGGCCTATCTCTGTTTCCGGCGCATGGACATCCATGTCAGTGCCCGACACCCCCCGAGACAGCGTGCACGATGCAGTGAAGATGTACAGCGAGGGAGGCATCTTTGCCTGGACTTCTGAGAGGGCTGGAGCTATCGACAACTTATTTCTTGAGTTGACCTGCGGGACCAGGTCTTGGAAACAGTTCTCCAACTGCCCCGTGAGATATGGCAAGGCCAATCTCCTCCACCGATCAAAGGATAGATACGAGGACAATGAAGTCCTATACTCTGACTATGAGGAGGACCCCCATACGGGTAAGATCATCCGGAAGGTTCGGGCCGAGAAGAAAATCTACACTGCAAGGCGTCGATTGCCTACCGTGGATGAGAAGTTGGTGATCCAAAGAGGCCCCGTGAAGAAGAAGCGAAAAACCCTTATCAAGCCAAAGGAAGATGAAAATGAAGGGAAGAAAAATAAAGATGAAGAAGAAAAAGAGAAGAAGGGGAGCGACGAGGAAGATGAAGAGATTGAAAATGTCAGCCACGACAACAGTGGTAATGACGAAGACGAGGATGGGAACGGCGAGGATGATCTGTCTTCCACCCCCTCTGGTGGAGATGGTGAAAACGGGGGTGGTAAGGAAGAAATTCCTCCCACCCCCACTGGTGGTGAAACGGGGGAGGACTCGATTCCTATTCCCATTGACGAGGTCAAAGCCCGTCAAATGGAAGAAGTTCTCGACACAGAAGGTGATGGCCCAAAGGCGGTTCCCACCTACAAGTTCGATGATTTGAAGAGGCCGATGCGCCTCAAAATAAAACTATCGAGGAGTGCTGGGGTTGGAAGCAACCCCACTCCCCTCGATCAAATTCCCCCTGACGTTCCTCGTATTGAAGGAGCAACAACGAGCGGGGGTGTGGAGGTTGAGCAACCCCCACCCCCCTCTCGTTCTCTGGCTGAGGAGGTGGCTGCCATGGTGGCAGGACTCACCGAGCCAGTCGGGCAACAAGAGGAAGAAAAGGCCTCACCTCCTCGGAATGCTTCCTCCCCTATCCATTTGGAGAGGGAAAGTCGAGTGGGTGATGAGGCTCCTCAACCTCAACCAGTGCCAACTTCTACTCAGGAGAAATCGACCCCTCAGGATGGCTCTGATCGCCGGAAGGGCAAAGAGCCGAGGGTTGAAGCCTCAGGTAATTGTATTAACTTGTCTCGATTGTCTTATCGTTGAAGCTTGGAAATAATCTAACACTTTGATTTCTTGTTGATTGTAGGTGCACCTGCTGGATTGACTCCAACAATGAGAAGCTTGGGTGACGTTGATATCAACCACCCCACTGCTGTGATCAGGAAACTCTGCAACCTCCCGGGGGCTACTCTGGATGAAGCTTTCGATAGACTTGACCTGTTGGTAGGTGCATCTGCTTGATCGATCATTTGAATCGTATCTTCCTTCAGAATAATTCAACTCTTTTGTTCTTTTGCAGAACTCAGCAGTTATGAATGTCGCTACCAAGCTCTCCATGAAGGCGGGAGCAAAAGAAGCTTCAGCCGAAATATCTCGTTTGACTGCTGCCCTGGAGGCTGTAAGCGCGGAGAGAGATCAGCTGAGGGAGTCTCTAAAATCAAAGAAAGAGGCCCTGAAGGTCAAGACCGAAGCCCTTCGCAAGGAAAAACTGGAGAGCAAGGGCTGGCAGAACGAATACGAGGCTCAGAGTCATGAACTCCTAGGATTGAAGAATCGATTCTTTAGGATCCAAAACTTGGGCTTCGAACGTGTGGCCAAAATAAAGGAGCTGGAGGCTCAAATTGCTGCTTCAGCGGCTAAGGAGGAGACCCACCAGAAGGAGCTGGAGCACATGCGGAGTGAATGCCAGAGCTACAGAGACACAGCTGAGAAGGCAGCAGAAGCACTTAGGGCCCATGTTGCCAGTGTCCGATCTTCCAAGGCATCGGTTGCGAGTAAAGCTCGCGATGGATCTGAGGGGGAGAAGTCGCATGCGAAGAGTGTGGCCAAGCCTTGAGACTTTTCTCCTTCTTCGTTGCTGTACTTGTAAACTTTTGAAATGTATCAGCTCACTCTTGTATCTGGCATATTTTGATAATAGAAGATCTTCTTGGTGTTTGAAAATTGGATGTCTCTTGAGTTGAATGCCTTTGACTATCATGATCTTAATAGCATTAGAATAGATATAATCTTTTGAATGTAAGGGGTCGAGTCGCAACTCAATTACCCAAACTTATTTGTAGGTGAAGGCATATCGATGATGGCTCGAATTTGATCGGGATTGGCTTCAATACCCCTCCTGGTCACAAGATGACCCAGGAATTTGCCAGATTGAACTCCGAAAGCGCACTTGGCTGGGTTGAGCTTCATACGATATTTTCGAAGAACTTGAAAGGTTTCTGTCAGATCAGAAAGGTGCTTGCTCCGAATGGAACTCTTGGTGAGGAGATCATCGACGTAGACTTCGACGTTGCGACCGATCTGATCTTCGAACATTTTTGTGACTAACCTTTGATAGGTAGATCCAGCATTTTTGAGGCCGAATGGCATTACATTGTAGCAGTAGAGACCTCGGCTAGTCACGAAGCAAGTTTTCTCTTGATCGTCTGGATGAAGTGGAATTTGATTATATCCAGAATACCCATCCATGAAGGACAATAGCTCGTGGCCAGCAGTGGCATCGACGAGTCTATCGATCCTTGGCATGGGAAATGGGTCTTTGGGGCAAGCCTTGTTGAGGTTGGTGAAGTCGATACAGACTCGGACTTTCCCATTCTTCTTTAGAACAGCAACAATATTAGAGATCCAAGTAGGATACTCTACTTCACGGATGAAACCTGCTGCGAGTAGCTTGGTGATTTCTTCTTGAACAGCAACTTGCAGCTCTGGTCGGATGGTGCGTGGCTTTTGCTTGACAGGCTTCATTTCTTCTTTGATTGCAAGTCGATGGCAAGCGTCATCTGGATTGATACCAGGCATGTCTTCGAAACACCAGGCGAAGACGTCGATATTGGACTGGAGGAAGGATACCATGTCTTGCGCTTCTGCGTCGCTAAGACCGGTACCAATGAAAGTTTGTCGAGGGAGATCTCCGCTGCCTATGTTGATCGGGATGATTTCTTCTATTGAAGGTGATGCTTCCCATTCGATTGGTGGAGGTTCGGTCAGCGGAATCTCCTTTGATTGCTATTTGGAAGAGGGACCAGCTTCATCTCGTGGCCGCTTTGGAGGAGCAATGTTGATCTTGCGATCTGTCTTGGCAGCAGCAGCTTCACAAGATCTTCCAGCTTGCTGATCGCCTCGAATGCAGACGATGCCTTCTCCAGTTGCAAACTTGAGTAGTTGATGGTAAGAGGAGGAGATGGCATTGATCTGGTGGAGGAATGGTCGCCCGAGGATGGCGTTGTAGCTGGAGACTCCTTCGACAATTGCAAACCTCACCGAGACTCGAGTTTCTCGGCTGAGGTCGAGGGTGAATCTCGATTCGCCCACCGTGATACTTTGTTCACCATTGAAACCAGTAATTACAGTCGGGACGACATCAAGGCTTTGATACTTATGTCCCAGACGTTTGAAACAGTCTGAGAACATAATGTCGATAGAGCTCCCGGTGTCGATGAGGATTCGATTGACGGTGCTTCCGTCGATGATGAGTTTCAAGACCAGGGGGTCTCGATGTGGAGTATGAACTCCTTGAAGATCGGTGTCGTTGAAGACTATGGATGGCCAAGCAAGACCTTCGATAGGATTCTCGATCCAAGTATCTTCTTTATTTGCAGTAGATCGAACATGGAAGATACGCCGAATCTGGCGATCGACTTCTTTCCCGGTAATTGCTTGATTGTGTAATGATCCATGAATGCCAAAGACATTGGCATTCACAGAGATAGGTTGCCGGTTCGAGGAGATCTGATGTATCCAACACACTTCTTTCCCCTTTGCAGAGGTCCGACGTTGATCGTGTTCGCCTTTGACGAACTCTTGAAGATGGCCTTCTCGCAATAGGTCTTCAAGATGGAATTTTAGCCGAAAACACCGATCAGTGGAATGGTCGTGGCTTCGGTGGAAGTCGCAGTAGACTGTTTTGTCTGCTGTGAATTTGGAATTTGGCTGAAGAGGATTGGGCCTCCGAACGAACTCTTCGTGTTGAATGCGGTCGAGTATCTGTTCGACCGGCATATTCCACTCGGTGAAAGTGGTTTTCGTTGGAGATCGACGCCCATCATTCTTTGATCTTTTGTTGGCCTGAGGGGCTGCTGCTTCAGCGTTGTGAGCCTTTGCAGCATACTTAGGAGCTTCTCTTTCAGCAGGCCTTCTCTTAGTTTCTCGCCCTTTCCGAGCGACTTGATCATCTTCGACCTCGATCTCCCTCTGGATTCGGTCAAACATTGCACCCAGAGAAGGAGGGGGATTGCGGATGAAGTCGTTGTAAATGTGTAGATCGAAGCGGAGAGCGTTCTGGAAAGCCAACATGATGGCTTCATCATCCAGATGTCTTCCAGAGAGAGCAGCATGCTCGTTGCGAAACCTCCTCGTGAAGCTGCGGAGAGTCTCGTCTGCACCCATCCTCAGTCGGTAGAGAGAGTCGAGCTTCTTCTCTGGCTTTAGATTGAGTTGATAGTGCTGCACAAAGAGGTTAGCCAAAACGCCGAACTGGGTGATGGACCCAGCTCGGAGATTGTGATACCAGTCGAGCGAAGGCTCATCGAGACTTCCCGCGAAGGTGCGGCAGAGCACGTTGTTTTTCTCTTCGTGTGGCGTTAGAGCTTGCTTGAAGGCAAGTATGTGGAGGCTTGGATCTCCTCTGATGCAGTTGAATTTGGGGAGGATAGGAGTTCTCCATCCTCTTGGAAAGGTGGTCTCGAAGAGACTTCGATGTAGAGGCCCGGCAGAGGAGTAACCGTCCCTACGACCGTGTCCTCGACCTAGAGGCGGGTCAAGAGGCAAGATCGCAAGGTCTTGCTCAGGCATTGAAGTATTTGCCGGTTGAAGTCGGTGTCGAAGGTCCGATCCAAGTCCACGTTGGAGTGGAATGGAAGGGGAGACTCTGCTCTTTGAAGGAGCGCCTTTCATTTGGTGCTTCCTTGGCATGTTGATCTTTGAAGGTGTCCTCTTGTCGCAGTTGCGACCAGAAGAGGATTGGGAGGACTCGTCGTCAAGACGATCCCAGACACTCTGCTTCCAGGGAGCAGCAGAGGGAGTAGGATCGCGACGAATTCTTTCGAGGGCAGCAGTGCCCATTGATCTCCGTTGCTCGGAGTGGATTGAACGTTGTGGAAGATTGATCCTCTCACTTGCAGATGGGATAGGCAGAACGATCCCAGCTTCGGAAGCTGCTTTCTTAAGAGCATCCCTCTCAGCAGTGAGGGTGGTGTTTTGTTTCGCCAGTTGGAGCAATTGGAAATCGACTGCAGAGACTTGGTATGTCGATGGAGGGTCTTCAGCAGGAGCAGGGACAGTCTGTCCAATTGATTGATGAGGATGAGGGGCGATCGGTCGATCGACTGATCTTCCACTCCCTGAGTGAACTCCCATCTCGGGGACAGCAAGGGGCTGCCCGAAGTTGAGCCTTTGACTCATTGAACGAGTCTCAGGACGAGGTTGATGTTGAGTGTTACTTCCTTCTGGTTGACCCTGATGCTTAGTTCTCGCCATTCAGAGAGCGAAGGGTGCAACGAGAATGCCGACGTCCGATCAATTGTCTGATCAACCGAGGAGGCGAGGAAGTTTGGCTATCAAGATAGGTTGTATGCTTAACCAATCAAGTAGTAGTGGAGAGAGCTCGACTTTTTGCTCGGATCCCACAGACGGCGCCAAACTGTGGGGGAAAATCTTCGTGCCGACCCGAAGACTCTCGCAGCACCAGTCAATTGGAGTTGAGGTTGACGTCGAAGATCGTTGGTCGATCTGTTGATTGAAGTTGAAGCCTTTTGATATGTCAGAAGAAAGTGATATGCAATCAGAGAGATTGTGACACGAGATGTGATCTCGGAGTTCAGCCGAAGCCTACGTCTCCGTGCTATAGGGAGCAACCCGAATTCACTAACACTTCAGTTGAAGTGATCTCGACAGGCCGAGTGTCACTGAAAACCCTCTGATCTCTTCTAAGGAGAAAAGAAGATCAAGGAGAGATGGTAGATCAGAAGTTGAAAATCCCAGAGCTCTGGTTCTGAAAGTCAGATCTCAGAGTGGAAATCAGAATTTTTTGGATCCTTTTACATTCGAAGGCTCTGCTATTTATAGGATTCTCTGGTGGGAATTCTGGGTTAAATGGCGGTTTCTGCCGTCGTATCTGGGGATTCTCCAGGTAAAGCTAGCGGGCCCCGCTACCGTCTTCTGGGGGATTCCACAGGCTCGTGGGCCTTCCGGGCAGGGCCGGTGGGTCGCGCGGTGGTCCTCGTGGGCCCACCAGGCAGGGCTGGTGGGTCCAGTGGTAGTCTTCGTGGGCCCACCAGGCAGGGCCGGTGGGTCCTGCGGTGGTCTTCGTGGGCCCACCAGGCAGGGCCGGTGGGTCCTGCGGTGGTCTTCGTGGGCCCACCAGGCAGGGCCGGTGGGTCCCGTGGTAGTTGGTAAACTTCTGCCAAAATTTGCACCCACAAAGACTTGGAGACGTCGCCTTTATTGTTCGAAGAGGAGATCAAGCCAAAGCTGAGGACAAAGGCAAAGTAAGGAAGCCGAAGCAAAGCGCCAGTAAAGCCCATGCCATAGACAATCAACTATGATGGACACGAGCAAAGCACCGCACGTTCTAGCCGATACGACGAGAAGTCCAGAAGAACTAAATCATCGCAATTCTCTACCCTGTCCACGTTTAAGTGCAAGCGCCAAGGCAAAATGTTCAAAAGCCAGAGTCACGCCAAAGCAAAGCCAAAGCTAACACCAAAAGTACGATCAACGCCGCGAACTAATGATCAAGGACACCAGGGTCTATCAAGAACCAAGTGAAACACAAAAACCAAGGAATAAAGCCAAAAGTCTCTCTAGTCGAGAGAAAGCGCGCAGCATAGAAGAAACAAAAGCAATGGCGAAGAGTCCTTAGCCTCTCAAGAAACCCTCACCCTATAAAGACCTCTGTCCTGGGCAACCCCTCTAGAGCTCTCGCACAAAGTAACGTGGAGATGCAGATCAAAGGGACCCTCCAGAGGATCTCTTCGATAATCTCCTGATCAAATCTTCATCGTATCATATTTACCACCCCCGAGCCCCCTGGTCCCGGTTTTGTAATCTCGTGTGTTCGCAATAAAGACAATTCAAATCTTTTTTCTGTGCATACAAGCACCATAGAACCACCCCCCTCCACTCCTTGGACGCATAAAATCTGATGCACCAGATAGATTCAGCTTCTCCACCGCATGGCTCTCTAGAGCTTGGGTTCCACCCCAGGACGAACAATGCAAGGAACCCCTCATGGGAGGGGTGGAGATCACCACCACCACCCAGAAACTCACTCAAGGGGATGGAGGTAGCCCCAAGTTCGAACCTCCAAATACTAATGGTGGCAATGTGTCAGATTCGGGTCGGACCCTGCCAGTATCCATACTCATTCGGGTAGAAGAGGATCCAAACCCAGTCCATACCCATTCAGCTATAAGAGATGAGTCCATACCCATTCGGGTGCGAATTGGGTATAATTCTCTCTTTTTCTGTTATATATACAATTGCTTACTTGAGGGGAAAAAATTCAAAGTATTACAATGCAATTAATGTTAATGAGCTCTTTGGTTTCTTATTAGACTGGTTTTAGTAGAGTAGGTTTGGGTACGTATTTGATATGAATCAGTTAGAATTAGGGTACATGACAATGTGTTTATAAGCTGAGTGTAACTATAGTATTTAGCATACACAGGTTTGAGGGCTAATCAGGTTTCGAGTTTAGGATATTGGTATTGAGGTGCCCATAGGCATACCTCAAACTTAATTGGTAGAGTTTTTTTTTTGTAAACCTGAGGTGGTCATTACATTATGACATGAAGGTCCTTCTGTACAAGACCACACAAAAGCAACCGAGTATCGGGATTCCTAGTAACCCTACCGTCCATACAGATGAGCCTTGCGGGCTAGCCAGTCAGCTGCTCTATTACCACTTCAAGTAACCCATTTAACACGAACATCAGTCAATAGGTCCCATTTCTACTGACTATCCACTATGATCGAGACATTTTACTAGCATTACGACGAACTACTTTATCAAAAGCTCCACTCAAAGCCCAGAGTTTAGCATGAAGAGCTGAGGACAGTTACTATACCCATACCCTACCCAATCCATGTTTCAGGTACAAAATTTGAACCCATACCCAATGTTTCTGGTCGGGTTTTCAGAGTCGAATGCCCACCTGTCGTGATTGCGTGTAAATTCTTTCTTCGGTGCACATACGGAACCATCGATAGAGACTTAACGCTAACATTAAACATTTAGTCATCCTTAATTTAAACAGAACTGGTTATAGGGGCTGATCACTAATTTCCCCATCTGTATTGGGGGAGGGGGGATTTTTTGCGTACAACCCTCTACCAATATCAATATTAAAAATGACCCCTTCATTCTGAGGGTGCCTTTAGCAAGGACATGTGCATTAATTCTATGGAATCTAACCCTTTTCCCCTTCTAATTTTATATATTTGCTTTCTTTCTTCAAACTGTTCCTTCTCCATCCATCAGATCGAAACCCAAAAAAAAAAAATCAAAGGAAGCAGCAGGCTAAGCAGAGAAAGACGTGAGAAGGGGCCATCAAAAAGACAAAAAACCAAAAAAAAAAAAAATATCTAAAAACAAAAAGAGAACAAGGGGAAGTCTATTGCTGGGTGGTGGTGGTGGTGGTGGTGGTGCTCCCCATGGCGGTGGCCCAGAAATCGGCGCCGTTGCTGCGGTTGTGGGCCACGCGCTCCGTGCATGACACGGGGACCAGGCACAGTCCCCGGCTCCTCAGATCGCTCCATCTCGGCTCTTCACCTCTTCTTCCCCCCTCCTCCGCCTCCTGCAAATCGTCATTCGGTTAGACGCAGGAGATTAACGTCCGGCGAAACAAGCTGCTTGATACCGCCGGTCTCCTGGTTCGCCAAGCTGTCGCAAAGTAACCCAGCAGTAGCCGGTTACCTGACTCACCACTGTCTGGTTGCCCAACAGTGGCAGCTTTACATTGGGAACTGCTGTGTGCGCGTGAGAGAGACAGAGAGAGAGAGATAGAGAGAGAGAGAGAGATGGAGTCATTACATGCAGAAGGGTAGACGACGGCAGGCGTTGAAGGTACGGAGAGCTCAGAACCTGTCACAAAAAGGGCAGAAACGCACAGAAGAGAGAGGACTTGTGTCAGTGTGGAGAGAGAAAGAGAGAGCTAGAGAGAGAGAGCACACACCTGGACCTGGTCATGTAGAAACTGGATGTAGCTCAGAGCTTCGTGAAGAACAGAGGCCGTATCTGTCTGTATTCTCAGTAGTCAAAGTCAAACCCGATAAATATGTGGACGTCGTAAATGAAGAAAATGTTAAAAAAAATCAGCCAACCGATAAATGTACCCCTCCTTCTTGCTAGATGCACACCGCAGAGAGAGAGAGAGAGAGAGATGATCTGCTTTACCTTGCCAAAGGGCGAGACCAGCTGCTGCAATGCCAGGATTCGATCCCCCAGCTTCGCCTTCCTCACCTGATAAAACCCCCCCGACCACCAACACCCGAATCTTAAATCCACACCGGATTTTTTTTCTTAAACCCAAATAATAGTAAAGATGATGATAAGAACACCCACCCTGATTGCACCGGGACGGGCCGATGCCTCTGTCCTCGGCTTCTTACACGCACCACTCGCCGCGGCGGCGGCGGCGGCGGCTGTTGTCCTCCGCCCTCCTCCTTTTTTTCCTCCGGCAGCCTCCACTTTCTTCGCCGCAGCGATGTGAAGCACCATCAGATTCTCGTAACCCGTCTTGCCCGTCCGTGTGTGTGTGTGTGTGTGTGTGTGAGAGAGAGAGAGAGAGAGGGAGAGAGGAGAGAGGGGGGGGAGAGGGCATATATACCTTTGACGCCCTAGAGCTGGTGGCGGTGGTGGAATGCGGGGATGAACTGCAGAGGGTCGATAGAGAAGAGTCGCTGGATTTCTGGGCGACGGCGCCGGCGCCGGCGCCAGCGAAGCACAACATCCTGGTGGTTGCCGCTGCAGAATCGGAGAAGGAAGCAGAGGAGCACGGAGGAGGGGAAGACAGAGGAGTGAGCTGGCAGAACAGGTTGCCCTCATCCCTCTCCAGGCACAGTCGCCCCCCCGATCCCAGAAGCTCCATCAAACCACCACCCTCCTCTAATTCTTCACTTCCCTCCATTAGAGAGAGAGAGAGAGAGCTCTGGTCTCTGGCAGCAGAGCACTTCACTTCCAGAAAGGGGAAGCGAGCAAGGAGGGTTTGGAGTGAAAGACCGGTTGGACTTCTCTCTCTCTCTCTCTCTTTTTGTCTCTTTCCATGTTTTTGTTGGCAAGACATTGGCGGATGTGTGGACGGACGAGATGCGTTCCACCAGTTCGTCGTTGTGGCTTCCTTGGCTGTTGCGTGTTCGTGGTTGGGCACCGGAGTTTGGGCGCCTCGGAGGCCAGGCTTTGGGTTTTGATGCCCCGGTCAAACCCGCCACCCCCAATCCACGGAAATTAGGGAAACCGTGCCTCAGTTTACAACTTTAACGTACTTTGTCCTCGATGCTATTTTTAATATTTTCGAAGGACCTACCACTTCCGCTAAGTAGAGACGAATGAGGGGGGCATTTTAATGTTTCGCTAGCTCACTTGCTACTTCTGACCAGTAGAATTTATTAGCATCATTAACACTACACTACAGTACATTGTGAGAAAAACTTAAAAAGTAATAATAAATGTTCAAAAGTAAAAATAAAAATTAAAAATAGGGAGTAGCATGAGGAGTCCCATAAAGATGGTTTAAAAAGTGGCTCTCTATTTTATTGAAAAGCATATATGGCTCCGTAGACAAAAAGTGGCTCTAGGAGTCCTTTGAGATGCTATAATTAGAAATGTTCCCTACATAAGATGGCCGGTCTGGTTCATCGGCAGACAGCTTGGTGGGTGTTAGCCCAGGATTGATGATCGTAGATGCATCAAGTCTCGTAGCTTTTGGGTACGAGACACCTTATGGTATCGCTACACTTAGCAATTTGCAATAAAATCAATTCATTTATTTTGTTGGAGTGACGAAGCAATTAGAGGACAGAGCGGTAGAGTAAGGACTCAATGAGTTGCTGATATCAAAACAAAAAAGGCACCATAATTGATATATATTAAATTCCATAATCCCACTTGGACATGACATCAACTGAGGACTCATACGCACAAAGGCATAACGGCCTTGAGTGAAAGTTCAATCGACAGTGACCATATCGAAAGTTGAATAGAGAACCTCTCCAATATGGGAGAGAGGAAGTACCGCTAGGACAAGTGCCCTTGTTGGGGTTCCATCCCCATGGAGGAGACCCAAAGGGGAGGAGAGCATAGCTCCCTCCCAATTGGACTTGCAGCCGAGTCACCCGAGCGAGATCCGACTCGCCCGAGCGAGTTCCTTAGCCACAAACGAGCAGAAAATTCAGCAAACCCGCTCGGGCGAAGTCGGGTCGGATCTGTTTTTCTGGGTTTTTCTGCAGACCCGTTTTGAGGTGTTTTAAGGCTCTTTGAAGGGGCTTGTATTGGCTTTGAGAAACCTTGGAGAGGGCTTTCAGGGCTGATTTTCTAAGGAAGAAGGAGAGCTTTCTTCTACAAGGGAGGAGAAGATTTCCTTGGGGATCGATATTCAACAGATAGATCAGATATAAGCTTGCAAGGAGGTATGTTCCTTGAGGCTTGCTAGGGTCTTTACTGGTTGAGCCCTAGAAGGGGGAAAGGTGTAGATCTAGAAGGAGGGAGAAAGAGTCGGGTTGTACTCTCGTCTTACTTGCTGTCTTTGATAGTGAAGCCCTCCCTCGAGTATTTGCTCATCGTGGTTTTTTCCGCAAGGGTTTCCACGTAAATCCCCGAGTCGTCTTTTTTGCTTGTGTTTGAATTTATTTTGTATTTGTGATTGGATTGTTGTTTGCTCTTTTTGGTTCATCTCACGGGGAAGAGATCGTCGGCTTCGTGGTTGAGTTGGTGCGGTTTTCCCATCAACCCTTTGATTTAAAATTAGTTGATTGTTGCATTCGAACCAAGGTTTCAAAACAGGATATAAGGCCGAACAAAACAAGTCAACTCGATCGAATTGACTTAGTACATACGTTTTGGTCCAGACCAGTTTTGAGCACTTTTATTTAAGTATCCAAAGAAAATTTGCTCAACCAAATCAATACAATTAGATCGTATCAGTCGATACGGTGTTGACTTGGGCTAATACGGTTGATACGACTCGGTATATGTCGATACGGATCAAGCATCGGTACCAGCTAGTGATCGACTCGGTTCGAATCAGTTCAACACCGAGTCGCTCCGATCAGTACGACTTGATTTCGTCCTGATTTTGAAACCATGATTCGAATCCAAATGGTACACAATGAGCCCAAGGTCGCCACGGTGCAAAACCAGGGTACTGAACACCACTAAGATCGTGTTTGGATAAGCCAAGACTCCTTTCTTCGCACCTGTTCTTATCTATGATCTTATTTACCAAAAAAAAATGTAATCTTAACCCTAAAACCTGACTACAAATTATCAACTTGGATTTGGATATAATTAGTTGATTACAAGTACACAGCAAAATGGATCCAAAACCTAACCCCGAGATCAAAGTTTGTGCTACAAATTATCTTACTCGGAGAGGTAAGGATAACGCCGAGGTTAGTCTAAAAGAAAGAGAAGATAATTCGTGTTAGGTAATTAAAAAGTTTCCCACTTAATGTTAAGGATGAAAAAAATTAGTAATTATTGTTAAGTACATGTGGTTGGACTTTGGTAAGCATACAATCCTTTTGTCGTGTGCTGAAAATAACATAATTTTTTAAATACAAATATTACTTCTATATATAAAAAGTAACAATCAGATAGCAAAGAGTATTATATAATTGGTAAAGAATATCAATATGAGAGCAAAACAATAATTTGATAGGATGACATATATCAATTGTAGATTGATTATAGCTTTTTATAAATAATATTTACGTACATATGATCACAATACAGTTATTTTTGTAACAAAATAATACATTTAACTATGTCAAACAAAGTTGATTCTATATCACAAATAGAAGAGTAACAATTCGGTAAAAAAAAAAATATATCTTAAATAGTATTTATGCACATGATCACAATATGAATATTTTTTTTTTTGTAAAAAAATTGAATTTAGCTATGTGAAAGCAAGCCCATCAATTCTATCCCGCAAATAAATAGTACATTCTGGCATAAAAGAGTAACTATTTGTTCGGTTGTCATAATTTTTTTTTATGAAAGTATATAGAGTTTTTTTAGGTTGTTTTGTGATTTTAAATCTACGTTCTGGAGTGGATTCAAATTGTTTTTCGTGAAAGACTGTGTTCGAGTTCAGTTGATAACATGAAATAAAAATTTGATGAACTTTGGCTCGGTATTATTTTCCTCTTTTTCTTTTGGATCTACGGGATATCGGGAGGAACCTAATGCAATACGGACTTGGAGGGGTGCACGGACAATAAGTGTCGGTTCTGCTGTCGAATGGAGTTCTACCTGCACAAAAACATACATGAGAGCCTACTTCCTATTAATGAGATAGTTGTCAATGAGTTGTCTGTGCTGACCTAGCTCAAAGTAATGATTAACCTATAACCGAAATGCTTAAATCATAAACAACCTCTAAAATGTTCTTGCATAGGGTTTGAGCAATTTGTCCCCCCATTTTCTTATGTGCAAGTCATTGGTTAAGCAGTTGGGTGCTGAAGTCTCAGTTTAATCATATCTTCAGACGCTGAAGCCCTGAAGAGATGATCGGGCGCATAAAACTCAGCAGCATATAACATGTCTTCATACGCTTAGACACGTCGAGGCTCTAAGCCTTGGTATATCTTTGTTTGACAAGTTCAACCGATGCTGCATGCTATCGTACTCTTCTCGGCTTGTAGCTAAAGAATAAATTTTATTTCCGTACCACATAGCAGGTTTATGCTTCATTAATTCTCACCCTTAGCTGCATAATTGGGACGATGCCCACGTGGCCAGGTGCTTTAGGGCATCGATCGACCCACATATTTTTGAGCCGGAGGCGATGTGAACGCCGGCGGTAAGCCCCGAGCTGGAGGTGGCCCCATCACCCCGGGGCCTGCCGCCTGGCCGTTCCCCAAAAGGGCCGGAAACCTCGTCTGGCGGTGCTTGTCGCGCATGGAAGAGTTTTGCGTCGCCCAGTGCCGACAACTCGGGCATCACGGTCGGTGCTCACCCTTTGTCCCTTTGTGTCAGTCGGTGAGGATGTGAGCCCACCGCGGCCTCACTTCCGTTCCCATCTCACTCGGGCATCACGGTCGGTGCTCAACTATTGCGTCAATTATTAGGTGACAGGTCAGCAACTGAGGCTGTAGTGACAGGCCAGGTGAACCCATAAGAAATCGAAGTGATTAAACCCAACGGAAAGGATCCGAGCCCCGGGGCGAACAAATTTCCTATGCACACAAACGAAGTAGGGGTGGCAATCCTTGACCCGACCCGCGAACCCGAATCCGAACCCGACCCGGAGTTAGCGGGTTTGGGTTTGGCCTAAACGGGTTCGGGTCATAAACGAGTCGATCCGATTGACCCGTTTATTTAATGGGTCGGGTTCGGATTTGTACTTTTAACCCGATTGACCTAACTTGACCCGTTTACCAAATGGGTCGTGTCAACCCGACCTGAGCCAACCTGATCAAACCCGGCCCAATCCGACTTGTCTTGACCCAACCCGGCAAGTTTACATGGGTTTTGTTGACCCAACCTGAGCTAACACGACCCGACACGACCCGATCCGTTTAGTAAACGGGTTAAACGGGTCTGATCGGGTCAACATGTTTATTAGGCGGGTTGGGTTTGGGTTTAAGTTTTTGACCTGTTTATTAAACGGGTTGGGTGTTTTGCCCTTATACCTATGTCTCAACCCGACCCGAAGCCGACCTAACCCGACCCATTGCCACCCCTAAAACGAAGGGCCCCACTGTGTTGGGCTAGCTTGGCCGTACGTTGGATAAGGTGCCCTACAGCGCTGCTGTCAAAGTTTCCTCCGTCCGATGGCAGGCAATCTGACAGATGAATGCCACTTAGCCCGGAGTGATGGTGTTCGATGCATTGGTTCGCCACCTTACGGGATCACTACTCTTGTAACAATAATTTAGGGTGTAAAACAGGCAGGGCCAGGCCGGGCCAGGCCTACAGATGTACAGCCCATATGGCTTTGACGGGCTCATTGGGCTGGGCCTCAGGCCAAGGGTTTGAGCCCAGCCCATGCCCGGTATACGTTGGGGTTTGATAGTTCAACCTTTAGGGGTCGTTTGCTTCATGTGTTTTTAGCCTGTGATTTACAAAACACATATGCAAACAGTTTAATGTTGTTTGGTTAATGAAGCGTGATGTGTGTAAATAGATGCACATTTATTTAATTTGTATAGCTTTTGTATATAAAATTGTGCAAATAAAAATATATCTAAACACATAAATTTTTACTTGCGTATGTCACATGTGCAACCAGATGTATGCACATCATTTGCACGGCAACCAAACAACCCCTTAGGGTTCAACAACAACATTATCGCTATACATTGTATTCTCTTTTTAAATGTTCAGTACAATGTAGTGTGTATATATATATATATATATATATATATATATATATATATATATATATATATATATATATATATATATATATATATATATATATATATATATATATATATATAGAGGATACGGGATATAGGCTGGCGGCCTATTTCAACGAAATGGGCAGCCACCCATTTGATACCCCTAGGAGTCTTAGAATGTGCTGATTTTTTGTGAGCATAAGCATCTTATCTTAGATAGAACACCCACAAAAAATCAGCAAATTCTAAAACTTTTAGGGGCATCAAATGTAATATTTCAGATTAACGGTGACAACGAACGCTCGATAAAACTTTTAACATTTGATGCCCCTAGGAGTTTTAGAATGTGCTGATTTTTTGTGGGTGTTCTATCCAAGATAAGATATATATGCTCACAAAAAATCAGCACATTCTAAGACTCCTAATGGCATAAAATGGGTGGCTGCCCATTTTTTCGAAATAGGCTGGCAGCTCATTTCCCGTTTCCTCTATATATATATATATATATATATATATATATATATATATATATATATATATATATATATATATATATATATATATATATATATATATAGAGAGAGAGAGAGGCATGTTAGGCTGCGGCATGCGGTGCGTGCGGCGTCGCACCGCAGTCGTCTGATGCACCGCTGCGGTGCGTGCGATGCACGCAGCGGTGAATCAGACGGCTGCGGTGCGACACCGCACGCATCGCACTCCGCATTTTATCGTTTCTCTGTGTGTGTGTGTGTGTGTGTATATATATATAAAGAGAGAGAGAGAGAGAGAGAGAGAGAGAGAGAGAGAGAAAGAGAGGGCTGTTACGTTGAGCTGTGAGCTACAATAGGAGAAAATGAGCTGCGGGTATTTTGACCCCCCTAGAAGTTTTGGAATTTGATAAAATTTGGTGAGGGTATTGTCTAGGGTAAGATGTTCATCCTCACCAATTTTCATCAAATTCCAAAACTTCTAAGGGGGTCAAATGGTCGAAGCAAAATCTGGAGATTTAACGGTGGCTGTGGATGACAGATTTTGCTTCGATCATTTGACCCCCCTAGAAGTTTTGGAATTTGATGAAAATTGGTGAGGATGATCATCTTGCCCTAGAAAACACCCTCACCAAATTTCATCAAATTCCAAAACTCCTAGGAGGGTCAAAATACCCGCAGCTCACTTTCTAAAACAGCAGCTCACAGCTCACTGTAACATTCCTCTCTCTCTCTCTCTCTCTCTCTCTATATATATATATATATATATATATATATATATATATATATATATATATATATATATATATATATATATATATATATATATATATATATATATATATATATATATATATATATATATATATATATAGAGAGAGAGAGAGAGAGAGAGAGAGAATACGGGGTATGAGCTGACAGCCCTCCGATCCCCATCACGAACAATCCATTTTTTAAAAAAGAAAAAAATTTCTTTTACAACTGTCAACCCTCTCTTTATCTCTCTCTCTCTCTCTTTCTCTCTCTCTCTCTCTCTCTCTCTCTCGATCTGGAGCACCAGCCCGACATCTCCTGCTCCAGCTCCGACCTCCAGCCCCCTCCGACCAGCAGCCCCTGACCGGCAGCCCCGAGCAGCAGCCCCGACCCGACCATCGACGGCAGCCCTCCGACCAGCAGCCCCCCGACCCTCGACCGGCAGCCCCCTCCGGTTGGGCCAGGTGCGATCCACGGTCGGAGGGCTGCCGTCAAGGGTCGGGGGGCTGCTGGTGGCCGGAGACCAGAGGGGGCTGCCGGTGGCCGGAGCCGGAGAGGGCTGCCGTCGGGGGTCGGTAGTCGAGGGTCGGGGGGCTGCTGGTCGGAGGGCTGCCGGTCGGGGGTTGCTGGTTGGAGGGGGCTGGAGGTCGGAGTCGGAGCAGAAGACGGAGGTGGGGGTGCCGGAGGGCCGTCGGGCTGGTGCTCGAGATCGAGAGAGAGAGAGAGAGAGAGAGAGAGAGAGAGAGAGAGAGAGAGAGAGATAGGTGACAGTTGTAAAAGAATTTTTTTAAAAAAATGGACGGTTCGTGATGGGGATCGGAGGGCTGTTAGCTGACAGCCCAAAGTTGCAAATGGGCTGTCAGCTCATACCCCATACTCTCTCTCTCTCTCTCTCTCTCTCTATATATATATATATATATATATATATATATATATATATATATATATATATATATATATATATATATATATATATATATATATATATATATATATATATATATATATATATATATATATATATATATATATATATATATATATATATATATATATATATATATATAGGGGCATGCTATAATGCGGCATGCGGTAAGTGCGGCACCGCACCGTAGCCGTCTGATGCACACTCTGCGTGCATCGCATGCACACAGCGGTGCATCAGATGGTTACGGTGCGGTGCCGCACTTACCGCATGCCGCATTATAGCATGCCCCTATATATATATATATATATATATATATATATATATATATATATATATATATATATATATATATATATATATATATATATATATATATATATATATATATATATATATATATATATATGGGAAATGAGTTCCTATGACATGTCATAGGGAGTACCCTATGACATATGGTGAGTTAGTAACCCTAGAATATTTAGAATGTTTTGAATTTTTATGAGGATGATCACCCTATCTTAGATAGGACCCCTGCAAAAAATCGGCTCATTCTAAAACTTCTAGAGGCATCAAATATGATTTTCAATTTAACGGTTAAAATGGATGGCCGATAAAGCTTCTAGCATTTGATGCTCCAACAAGTTTTAGAATGCTTTGATTTTTTGTGGACATTCTATCTAAGGGAAGGTGATCACCCTCAAAAAAATTCAGCACATTCTAAACATTCTAGCATTACTAATTCACCATATGTCATAGGGTACTCCCTATGACATGTCATAGGAACCCAGCCCTCTCTCTCTCTCTCTCTCTCTCTCTCTCTATATATATATATATATATATATATATATATATAGGCCCCCTCTAGTGCGCACCTTTCGTGTGATCCGATCACCGTGGGCCACCGATTTAATTTGTATGGTTGTGATGCATTGTTTGTTCGGTGCATGCATCGCACCTATACATATGTTTGCTATCTAACATTATACATTGCGGCGCTCTATTGCATATGTTGCTGTGCTTCCATTACATATGTTGCCCTACATGGAGCACAACAAACATCATATGTTACTGTGCTCCGTGAAGGGTGTTGCCCTGCTTGTAGACGTCACGCACCTTCAGAATCCCTCTCCAGAAAGGAGAAATTTTGCCCGAAACTCTGCTCTTGGCCTGGATGGGGGAGAATCTTCTAAAATACCTAGCAAGCAAAATATCTCTCCAAGAACCACTATCCTCTTGCTGAAGCCTCCACCACCATTTGCCCAACATCGAAATGTTGAATCTCCTCAGATCTAGCACTCCAAGACCTCCAAGCTTCCTCGGGAGGCAAACTTGATCCCACCTCAACGTTAAGGCCGCACGTTACCGGCCGCAATGTACATATCACTATATATATATATATATATATATATATATATATATATATATATATATATATATATATATATATATATATATATATATATATATAAACAGGGCAAGGATGGAGATAGTTTAGAAAATAAGTCGCGGTTCATATTTATTTTAGAGAAAGATAAACAAGGGCTAGGATTCATCCTCTCTCCCCCTCTTATTTGAATTCAAACTCATCCCCCTCTCTCTTTCCATTTTTCTCAATTTAAATTTTGTATTTATGGTCCTTACATTAATGCACAACAGTCCTTGAAAGAGATAAAAATTCAAAATTTTAAATTCATTATAGCAGTCTCTCGTAGTGTCACTTTCCTTCTCATTAAATCCCAGTCTCTCTCCCGTAAGCTTCCTCTCTCTCTCTCTCTCTCTCTCTCTCTCTCTCTCTCTCTCTCTCTCTGTGCATCACAGCCTTCCTTTCATCCATTGGCAGTGTGATTGGCCATTTGGTTTGAGAGTGAAAAAAAGGCCTCAAAAATCAAACCATGCAGGTACAACAAAAAAAAGCATGTAGGAGAGAGAGAGAGAGAGAGAGGTGTCGTGCGCACCTCCCTATCGCGCGTCCCGCAGGTTACCATCCCGTTAGCAGTGCCGCCCACAACCCCAGCCATTCCGGCACCTACCATCTCGTCAGTTAAAATCACAATAAGAGAGAACAGAGGACACCAAGGTTTATCGTGGTTCGGCTAAAAGAAAGCCTATGTCCACACGACAGATTTTTGTGTGTTATTTCTCCATTAGAGTCCATATTTACATATAGTGCAGGGATGACTTAACAGCACCCTAAAATTTGAAATCTATTACAACTAGATGGGTAGAGAATCCCAACAAAAAACAGAATCCCGTAGATAATAAACGGGAAGGTTGTTGTCGATCCCCTCTTGTCGTTTAATTCCCCCCCCCCTCTCAAGATGGAGCATGGATGTCACACATGCCCAGCTTGCCAAGAAGAAGAAAGATTCGGTCTTTTCCAAGGGCTTTGGTAAAGATATCGGCCATCGTTGATTTTGTCACGAACAAAGTGGCAATCTACTTCAATGTGTTTGGTTCGTTCATGAAAAACGGGGTTGGAAGTAATGTGGAGGGCGGCTTTGTTGTTACAATGAAGGGTAATTGGTGCTGAATGAGGAATGTGAAGGTCATGGAGTAAAGATTTTAACTAAAGTAATTCATAATAGAGGAAGGCCATGGAACGATATTTTGCTTCACATGAAGAGTGGGCAACAATTGCCTGCTTCTTTGTTTTCCAAAAGATAGAACAGGAATCAAGCATTGTACAATACTCGCTCGTTGAGCGACAAGTCATGGGGCATGTGGGTGCAAAAATTGTACCGGACCAGATCAGAGCAGCATGGGCCCGCACAACGGTCCAAATGGGTAAGCCCGCCTGGGCTCACATGGGCCCACTCTACGAGGCTCGCAGATCAAGCCCTACCCCTTATTGAGCCCGAACAACGGCCCAATAAGGGCCCAGCAAGGAGGCCCAGAACCAGTGCCACGTCATCAGTGCCACGTCATCACTGCCATATCGAGCACGTGCCTACGCTATAAAAGAACCCCCAAGGCATCCAGGAGGGGGGTTGGTCATTCGATCAAAGGAAGAGAGGATCCAGAGCCAGAGCCAGAGCCCTCTATTCTCCCCACCTTGTTCTCTTCTAGTTGCTCCATGCAACCCCACTGTACGAAGCTTCTCTCGGCCTGTCGAGAGAACGCTCAACCCTTTATATTCAAATTATAGTGAAGATCAGGTGGCACCTCTCGCCCGGAGACGTAGGTCGTAAGGCCGAACTCCGTCACCAATCCTTGTGTCATCGCTCTTTATTCTCTCTATCTATTCTCCCATTTCTCTAACTCTACAAGCAATCCAATTCAATCAAGGCTGTGGGGGCGGGATTCTCGATCAAGGTGGCTCGGAAATTTCCCTCCACAATCTTTGGCGCCGTCTGTGGGATATCGATAGAGGTCTTACCCACACCTCTACCGACTCCTATTCAGCTTGTGGTGACGAGCCACAAGTCCTCCTCTAAATCAACCTCAAAGCCTTCATCACGCCGACATCAACACGCTCGATGGTGAAGGCCAGCACCAACCCACCAAAGGTGGGTGCTAAACGAACAAACGATATGCTGATCGAAGAAGAACAAGAAGTCTCGGTTGTAACCAACCGAAGAAATGTTCGGGAGCGGCTGGGGCCGCAAGGCAGCCATCCAGAAGGGCACAGCGATCGGCGAGACCCGTCATCCCCAAGGCGTCGATCTGGCAAAGAGCACGCCAACCAAGGGGACAACAATCTAACTACATAGCAAATTTCGGCTGCTGATTTCCAGCTGTTGAACCTTCTCAAGAGGAACGCAGCCCTCGAGCAAGAGAGGGATTCCCTAAAGAAGGTAGCTGAAAGAGCAAGGGTTGTGGCCCACAACTCTCCAACTGCTGATGAAGACCAACCAAAGACCTTCGATTCCGCCCATTCAAGTCGGAAGCTCGAAGGCAATTCGGCTACGCCCTCTCGAGGCTAAAGTCCGATAAAAAGGCTCCTGGCAACCCAGGTCAATCAAAGACCTTCGATTCCGCCCATTCAAGTCGGAAGCTCGAAGGCAATTCGGCTACGCCCTCTCGAGGCTAAAGTCCGATAAAAAGGCTCCTGGCAACCCAGGTCAACCAAAGACCTTCGATTCCGCCCATTCAAGTCGGAAGCTCGAAGGCAATTCGGCTACGCCCTCTCGAGGCTAAAGCCCGATAAAAAGGCTCCTGGCAACCCAGGTCAATCAAAGACCTTCGATTCCGCCCATTCAAGTCGGAAGCTCGAAGGCAATTCGGCTACGCCCTCTCGAGGCTAAAGTCCGATAAAAAGGCTCCTGGCAACCCAGGTCAACCAAAGACCCTCGATTCTGCCCATTCAAGTCGGAAGCTCGAAGGCAATCCGGCTACGCCCTCTCGAGGCTAAAGTCCGATAAAAGGCTCCTGGCAACCCAGGTCAACCAAAGACCTTCGATTCCGCCCATTCAAATCGGAAGCTCGAAGGCAATTCGGCTACGCCCTTTCAAGGCGAAAGTCAGATAAAAATGCTCCTGACAATCCAGGTCAAGCTAAACTATCAACTACACTTATCCGAGGCGATGAGAATAAGTCCAGGGCAGACGTCACCGCTTTGACATGCACCAAGTTCAATGAGACAGCCCTTGGCACTCGAGGACAAAGTCCGAGGCGACCAGTGCCTCGGCACTCTACAAGCCCAAGGCCCAGCCCTTGGCACGCGAAGAAAAGGTCCGAGGTGACCAATGCCTCAGCACTCTACAAGCCCAAGGCCCAACCTTTGGCACTCGAAGACAAAGTCCAAGGCGACCAGCGCCTCGGCACTCTACAAGCCCAAGGCCCAGCCCTTGGCACTTGAAGACAAAGTCCGAGGCGACCAGCGCCTCGGCACTCTACGAGCCCAAGGCCCAGCCCTTGGCACTTGAAGACAAAGTCCGAGGTGACCAGCGCCTCGGCACTCTACAAGCCCAAGGCCCAGCCCTTGGCACCTGAAGACAAAGTCCGAGGTGACCAATGCCTCGGCACTCTACAAGCCCAAGGCCCAGCCTTTGGCACTCGAAGACAAAGTCCGAGGCGACCAGCGCCTCGACACTCTACAAGCCCAAGGCCCAGCCCTTGGCACTTGAAGACAAAGTCCGAGGCGACCAGCGCCTCGGCACTCTACAAGCCCAAGGCCCAGCCCTTGGCACTTGAAAACAAAGTCCGAGGCGACCAGCGCCTCGGCACTCTGCAAGCCCAAGGCCCAGCCCTTGGCACTTGAAGACAAAGTTCGAGGCGACCAACGCCTTAACACTCTACAAGCCCAAGGCCCAGCCCTTGGCATTTGAAGACAAAGTCCGAGAAGTTGTCGCCGACGTATTGGCATTCGATCAAAAGTCCAAGCTTAGTCTTGTTACTCAGGTCCAAGCATCAGATTGTCACTGGCCATCACCTTTTTTTTTGACGACTAACAGTTCCAAACCGGTCAGGGGGTGGTTGGTCTGACTCTGGCAGTGCGTGTCTCCATACTGGTGCAGTCGACGGTGGGTAACATGGGATAAAATGGTGCTTCCTTGATCCTGGCCAAGTCAACACCCTCGCGTGACCGTAGTACTGATGAATACAGTAACCAGGTACGGTAATACATTGGGTGAAGACCGGCTGGCCATCATGCGGCATCATCCTAGATTATCTCTAAGAAACCCTCTCAAATGTAGCATTGTCCCTTGCCGACATCCTCGCGCACCAGCGTTTTACCGAAAAAGTGTCGGTTTCGAAAGAGGCTGAAATTCGAAAAATACACTATTTTCAATACCGACACTTTTTGGCCTCTTCTAGCAGCCCCAATAATGGGGTGTCGGCATCAACAAGCAACCCCCCCTCGGTTTCGCACAAAAACCGAGTGGGGAGGGGATGACGGCACACCATCAGCACACCCCTCGGTTTCGTCAGAAAACCGAGAGGGGGTGTGTGTCGGCACCAACAAGCATCCCCCCCTCGGTTTCGCACAAAAACCGAGTGGGGAGGGGGTGACGGCACACCATCAGCACACCCCTCGGTTTCGTCAGAAAACCGATAGGGGGTGTGTGTCGGCACCAACAAGCATCCCCCCCTCGGTTTCGCACAAAAACCGAGTGGGGAGGGGGTGACGGCACACCATCAGCACACCCCTCGGTTTCGTCAGAAAACCGAGAGGGGGTGTGTGTCGGCACCAACAAGAGCCCCCCCTCGGTTTCGCACAAAAACCGAGTGGGGAGGGGGTGACGGCACACCATCAGCACACCCCCTCGGTTTCGTCAAAAAACCGAGTAGGGAAGAGGTGACGGCACACCATCAGCAGCACACCCCTCGGTTTCGTCAAAAAACCGAGAGGGGGTGTGTGTCGGCATCAACAAGCAACCCCCCCCCTCGGTTTCGCACAAAAACCGAGTGGGGAGGGGGTGACGGCACACCATCAGCACACCCCTCGGTTCCGCCAGAAAACCGAGAGGGGGTGTGTGTCGGCATCAACAAGCAACCCCCCCCTCGGTTTCGCACAAAAACCAAGTGGCGAGGGGGTGACGGCGCATCAGCAGCACACCCCTCGGTTTCATCAGAAAACCGAGAGGGGGTGCGTGTCGGCATCAACAAGCAACCCCCCCTCGGTTCGCACAAAAACCGAGTGGGGAGGGGGTGATGGCACACCATCCGCACACCCCTCGGTTTCGTCAGAAAACTGAGAGAGGGTGTGTGTCGGCATCAACAAGCAACCCCCCCTCGGTTTCGCACAAAAATCGAATGGGGAGGAGGTGACGGCACACCATCAGCAGCACACCCTCGGTTTCGTCAAAAACCGAGAGGGGATGTGTGTCGGCATCAACAAGCAACCCCCCCTCGGTTTCGCACAAAAACCGAGTGGGGAGGGGATGACGGCACACCATCAGCAGCACACCCCTCGGTTTCGTCAATGCAAAAAATCGAGAGGGGGTGTGTGTCGGCATCAACAAGCAACCCCCCCTCGGTTTCGCACAAAAACCGAGTGGGGAGGGGGTGACGGCACCCCATCAGCACACCCCTCGGTTTCGTCAGAAAATCGAGAGGGGGTGCGTGTCGGCATCAACAAGCAACCCTCCCTTGGTTTCGCACAAAAACCGAGTGGGGAAGGGGCGACGGCATACCACCAGCGTCTCACCCCTCGGTTTTGCACAAAAAACCAAGTAGGGAAGGGGTGACGGCGCGCCATCAGCAGCCCACCTCTCGGTTTCGATATAAAACCGAGAGGGGGGGGGGTGTATGGCATCAATATCATCCCACCCCTTGGTTTCGTCAGAAAACCGAGAGGGGGGATGCTCGGTGTCATCCACACACGATGATTAGCCAAAGACGAAGAGTTATCTTCCATTGGGTTGGTTGAATAGCATCTCCACCAAACCTATCGAGTTGGCTGTACAAACTTCACAAGCAAAATTCCTCCTTTTTATCTGGGGGTGGACTCGTGGTAACCGCCGCGTCATCGCTAGGGCCCGACTGTAGTCCCTAGTGAATACAGTAACTAGGTGCAGTTGGGTGTCGAACAGAGACGAATGAGTTACCACGTGTCGATGCCTCTCCAAGACGCGCGTAGGACACTCGGCCAATGCGTTCTTTAGAGTCATCTCTTTATGAAGGTGATTACCGGAAAAGTTACTCGTCAAGGTGTATGATGTTTCACGTCCACTTTGATCGGTTTTTCGGCGCCTACGCAACGACACCTTATACGCATTGATCCGACTTGTGTATGAAAAGTTACGGCTGCTGGAAGTTTACAAGGGTCTTATCTCCTATAACAGGCTTCGAAAAAGTTACACGTCAAGATATGTACTATGTTTCATGTCCGTTTCGACCAATTCTTCGGCGCCGACGCAACGCCACCTACGCATCACCCCCCGGGGCTCACGATCATAGAGGAGGGGGTCAGACGGAACGGACCTCTGCCCCTCTTTATGAGCGTTCTTCCCGAGAAGGCCCACGATGACCTGGGAGGGAGGGTCAGGAGGACCAAACTTCGACATCGACGTGCCGTTTCTCAGTCATGTTAAAATCCATTGGCGTGGATTGGTCCGAGTGCATCGTTGCCTTCGGCGCGCTGGGACAAGATCTCGGCCCTCCTTATCGATTTGCGGTCGGTCAAGCCCACCACCTCACCCACGTCGCCCATGCCCACACGGTCCTCCCGTGATTTGTTAGCGCCACCAAGGCCCATCCTGACACACTCGTCCTCCTATGGTTCGACGACGGAGGGGCAATCGCGGCCCATCCTTGAACCCCGATGAGGCCAACAAGCTGCTCAACAAGCGCAACCCCGACATGATCTCCTCACTCAAGATCTCTATCACTCAGCGTATTCATCCGACGGCAACCGACTTAAGGGGGGGACCGGACAGGTCACTTGAAGAGAGAGGGCGCATCGCTCACGCGTGGAGCTCAGCTTGACGCCGGGCGAAGAACCCCTCGCGTGTGTATGCCTATCATCGCGTAGCCGTCACGAACCACCGTGCGACATCCTCTCTTCCCGCACCAAGCAGGGGAGGGACGAACACCACCACACCCGAGCATCCTTCACCCAGCAGCCACACAAGGAGCCGGTGTCAGGACGGACCCCTCCCACGCGCGCTCCACTCGGCAGTCGTTGCACTGTTGCGAGCCCTTCCTCCCGGATGCAGAGATGAGAGAGGGCCGGGGGTCGAACGAGGCCGAGCCCCCCCCTGCGCATGTCTCCTCGAAGCCGCACCACCGAGCCGCTACCGCACCCACTCTCGCACCAACCTGCATCCGGCACCATGCCCACCTGAGCTCCGCGCGCGTCGCTCGGCCACCCGCTGCTGCTGCGCCGCTCGCCTGTCACCACCGCCTCCGCCCGCGTCCGGAGCCGCACGCCGACCTCCGCGGGCGTCGCTCGGCAACCCGCTGCTGCAGTGCCGCTCGCCTGTCGCCACCGCCTCCGCCCGCGTCCGGAGCCGCACCGCCGACCTCCACGATGCCGCTGCTGGTGCTGCTGTTGCTGCTGTACCACGCGAACCAGGAAAGACAGAGAGAGGGAGAAAGGAAAGAGAGAGAAAGAAAGGACGGGGTAGCTGCAGGCGGCAGCCTCACGTGAATGCAAGTGGCGCGGGCTCAGCGGGCTGCTCTCTCATGCTCTCACGTGAATTAAATGAATGAGAGAGAGAGAAAGGAAAGAGAGAGAGGGACGCGCTGCTCTCTCACGCTTTCACGTTACCGAAGCTCTCACGTGAATGGAAAGCAGAGAATGGAAAGAGAGAGAGAGAAAGGAAAGGGAGAGAGAGAGCGACGTTTGCTCTCATCCGAGTCAAAGCCAAAGAAGGAATAAAGAGAAAAGATATTCCCTCACCAAACGGGTCTCGGTACCCTCTCGGTAACCACTCGGTATGCTCTCGGTACCCACTCGGTATGCACTCGGTACCCACTCGGTATCCACTCGGTAGAAAAACGCACTACCTTTTCGGAAACACCCCCTTGCAAAACCGAGACTTTTTGGCTTGCACCAAAAGGGTCTCGGTAACCACTCGGTATGCTCTCGGTACCCACTCGGTATGCACTCGGTACCCTCTCGGTATCCACTCGGTCGGAAAACGCACTGTTTTTTCGGAAACACCCCCTCGCAAAACCGAGACTTTTTGGCTCGCGCCAAAAAGGGTCTCGGCATCGGCGGAAGAAGGCCCTGCTAATACGAACCGCGGCACCGACAACCCTCGCCAACCGCGCCAGGATCCTAAAGCGTTTGCACCATGGAATCCCAGCCGACCCAAGGGGTCCTGACCCGACTGGGAGGGGGTAACTGTGGGTGCAAAAATTGTACCGGACCAGATCAGAGCAGCATGGGCCCGCACAACGGCCCAAATGGGTAAGCCCGCCTGGGCTCACATGGGCCCACTCTACGAGGCTCGCAGATCAAGCCCTACCCCTTATTGAGCCCGAACAACGGCCCAATAAGGGCCCAGCAAGGAGGCCCAGAACCAGTGTCACGTCATCAGTGCCACGTCATCACTGCCATATCGAGCACGTGCCTACGCTATAAAAGAACCCCCAAGGCATCCAGGAGGGGGGTTGGTCATTCGATCAAAGGAAGAGAGGATCCAGAGCCAGAGCCAGAGCCCTCTATTCTCCCCGCCTTGTTCTCTTCTAGTTGCTCCGTGCAACCCCACTGTACGAAGCTTCTCTCGGCCTGTCGAGAGAACGCTCAACCCTTTATATTCAAATTATAGTGAAGATCAGGTGGCACCTCTCGCCCGGAGACGTAGGTCGTAAGGCCGAACTCCGTCACCAATCCTTGTGTCATCGCTCTTTATTCTCTCTATCTATTCTCCCATTTCTCTAACTCTACAAGCAATCCAATTCAATCAAGGCTGTGGGGGCGGGATTCTCGATCAAGGTGGCTCGGAAATTTCCCCCCACAGGGCAGCTTGCCCAATCAGAGTCGTAGTAGCCTGTGAGATGAAGCGAGCCGGTAGACAGTAAGAGAATACCTTTACCGGGAGTGCCTTTGAGGTATCTGAGTAGGCGAAGAGCGGCATGTTAATGGGGTTGAAGAGGCTTATGCATGAACTGACTCAAGATGTGAACTGAGTAGGTAATGTCAAGACGGGTAATAGTTAAATAAATGAGACGCCCGACTAAATGACGATAGGTAGATGGATTCTCCATGGGCATCCCATCGTTATCTGAAAGCTTTAGATGTTGTTCCATCGGAAAAGCCACCGGTCGCGCACCAAGGAGGCCGGTGTTGGTAAGCAAGTAAAGGACGTACTTGCATTGGTTAGGAGGATGCCCTTAGAGGAGCGGGCAACTTCAATACCGAGAAAGTATTTGAGGTTACCCAAGTCCTTGACGTGGAAATTGGTAGCAAGGACACGCTTGAGTGCGGTAATGCCATCGGAATCGTCCGTAGTAATAACTATATCGTTGACGTAAACAAGGACATGGACGCAACTTGCTTTAGTAAATTTGCTAAAAAGGGAGTGCAGGTGTGCAGGTGCCGAACAGTGTTGTGGGTGCAAAAATTGTACCGGACCGGATCAGAGCGGCATGGGCCAGCGCAACGGCCCAAGTGAGTAAGCCCACCCGGGTTCATGGGCCCACTCTACGGGGCTCGCAGATCAAGCCCTCCCCCTTATTGGGCCCGAACAACGGCCCAGCAAGAAGGCCCAGAACCAGTGCCACGTCATCAGCGCCACATCATCACTGCTATATCGGGCACATGCCTATGCTATAAAAGGACCCCCGAGGCATCCAGAAAGGGGGTTGGTCATTCGATCAGAGGAAGAGGGATTCCAGATCCAGAGCAAGTACAAGAGCTTACTTCTCTCCTCCTAGTTTCTTTTCTTGTTGCTCCGTGCAACCCCCACTGTAAAAAGCTTCTCTCGGCCTGTCGAGAGAACGCTCAACCCTTTATATTCATATTATAGTGAAGATCAGGTGGCACCTCTCGCCCGGAGACGTAGGTCATAAGACCGAACTTCGACAACAACTCCATGTGTCATCTCTCTCCTTCTCAACTTTCTGATCTCTAACTCTACAAACAATCCAATTCAATCAAGGTTGTGGGGTGGGATTCTCGATCAAGACGGCTCAGAAATTTCCCCCCATAATCTTTGGCGCCGTCTGTGGGATATCGTTAGAGGTCTTACCCACACCTCTACCGACTCCTATTCAACTTGCGGTGACGAGCCACAAGTCCTCATCCAAATCAACATCAACGCCATCATCACGCCGACATCAACACGCTCGATGGTGAAGGCCAGCACTAACCCACCAAAGGCGGGTGCTAAACGAACAAACGATATGCTGATCGAAGAAGAACAAGAAGTCTCGGTTGCAACCAACCGAAGAAATGTTCGGGAGCGGCTGGGGCCGCAAGGCAGCCATCCAGAAGGGCACAGCGATCGGCGAGACCCGTCATCCCCGAGGCGTCGATCTGGCAAAGAACACGCTATTCAAGGGAGCAAGCCTCAGGCTACATACGAGATCTCGGCTGCTGATTTCCAGCTGCTAAATCTCCTCAAGAAGAAGGCGGCCCTCGAGCAACAAAGGGATTCCCTAAAGAAGGCGGCTGAAAGAGCGGAGGTTGTGACCCACAACTCTCTAGCTACTGATGAAGACCAACCAAGGACTCGCCCAGCCGTGAGTCATCATCTTGAAGAACCACATGTGCCGCGTATCGAGATGCGTCAGGTATTCACACAAGCACCAAGGCAAACGGTGAGGGATCGCCTCGACGTCAACGGTGCGCCCAACTATCGTGGAGAAGGATCACCTCAGTCAACAGGGTCCACTAGACATTCTATCCCTTCGCACACGAAAGCAACAGATGCCCGCGAGCTGCTCAACCGACTAAGGTATACTGCCGACGTAGGACGCCGCCATCAAGACCGTAGGCAACTAATCACCTCGGTGGGGCCACTGCATCCCAAGGTTCTTACAACACCATTTCCTATGGGTTGGCAAACACCGAACCTGCCAAAGTTCAACTGCATCCAGGGAGACCCTGCTCTCCATATCCTAGCCTACAAGCAGGCCCTGACGCCCTACGAATATGAGAACCATATTCTCTGCCGTATGTTTGCGGGAAGCCTCGAGGGACCTGCCCTCGACTGGTACTACACACTGCCTACCGGTGCGGTGGCCACATTCAAAGAGTTGGCTGAACTCTTCATGGACCATTATCGGCTAAACTTAAAGCCAAAAAAGAGGCTGGAGACACTCTACCAGCTGAAGATGGGCTCCGACGAGTCTCTAAGGAGCTTCACGATGAGGTTTCGTAATGAGCATTTTGAGCTCACCGATCGCTCCTATAATGAGGAGGCCATCATGCTGGCATTCCATAATGCTATCCGGCCAGAGCTCCACGTCTACACCGACTTCATCCGGCATCCTCTCAATAACTTGGAAGCGATGTTCAATCGCGTACAGCGGGAGATAGAGGTGGAAGACAATCAGCGGGCCAGAAGACTACGCGAGCCCCGCGAGTCTCGTGACTCCCGACATAAGAAAGATGATGAAGCTTCGAATGAAACACGCTACATGAAGTCTGCCCATACTGCGTCCGACCAAAAGGCTCAGGCCAAAAGGTACAATGAAGATCCGAAAGCCCCTCCAGCAGAAAAGAGGCGAACTCCAAGGGAGCAAAGGGTGTTCACTGAGCTGAACACCTCCATTGAAGACATCTTTGCCTACTTGCAGAACGAGCCCTTTTGCAAGTGGCCACAACCTCTCCCTCCAAATTCCGACCAAGCGGGAGATACGACAGCCTACTGTGAGTTTCATCGCAGCCATGGCCACCCAACCTCTGCATGTCGGAAGCTAAAGCATCACATTGAAGACCTGATCTAAGAAGGGCGGCTCGATGGCTACCTCGCTAATAAGGAACCAGGTCGAGAGTAGGAGAGGCAGCAGCAGTGGAGAAAAAAAGTCAATATAATACATGGATGCATAATCATAACGTCCGCTGGGCAACTTCTGAAAAAGTGTAACCGCTACTTTATTGTATCAATAAAGTATTTCTTTTTTCTCAAGATCAAATCTCTCGAAGTTCGATTCCACCATTTTAAGGCATAAAAAAAAAAGGTTCCTGGCAACCCAGGTCAACCAAAGACCTTCGATTCCGCCCATTCAAGTCGGAAGCTCGAAGGCAATTCGGCTACGCCCTCTCGAGGCTAAAGTCCGATAAAAAGGCTCCTGGCAACCCAGGTCAACCAAAGACCTTCGATTCCGCCCATTCAAGTCGGAAGCTCGAAGGCAATTCGGCTACGCCCTTTCAAGGCAAAAGTCCGATAAAAAGGCTCCTGGCAACCCAGGTCAATCAAAGACCTTCGATTCCGCCCATTCAAGTCGGAAGCTCGAAGGCAATTCGGCTACGCCCTCTCGAGGCTAAAGTCCGATAAAAGGCTCCTGGCAACCCAGGTCAACCAAAGACCATCGATTCCGCCTGTTCAAGTCGGAAGCTCGAAGGCAATTCGGCTACGCCCTCTCGAGGCTAAAGTCCGATAAAAAGCTCCTGGTAACCCAGGTCAACCAAAGACCTTCGATTCCACCCATTCAAGTTGGAAGCTCGAAGGCAATTCGGCTACGCCCTTTCAAGGCGAAAGTCAGATAAAAATGCTCCTGACAATCCAGGTCAAGCTAAACTATCAACTATACTTATCCGAGGCGATGAGAATAAGTCCAAGGCAGACGTCGCCGCTTTGACATGCACCAAGTTCAAGGAGACATCCTTGGCGCTCGAAGACAAAGTTTGAGGCAACCAACGCCTTGGCACTCGACAAGCACAAGGCCCAGCCCTTGGCACGTGAAGACAAAGTCCGAGGTGACCAATGCCTCGGCACTCTACAAGCCCAAGGCCCAGTCCTTGGAACTCGATGACAAAGTCCGAGGCGACCAACGCCTTGGCACTCAACAAGCACAAGGCCCAGCCCTTGACACTCGAAGACAAAGTCCGAGGCGACCAACGCCTCGGCACTCTACAAGCCCAAGGCCCAGCCCTTGACACTCGAAGATAAAGCTCGAGGCGACCAACGCCTCGGCACTCTACAAGCCCCAGGCCCAGTCCTTGGCATTCGAAGACAAAGTCCGAGGCGACTCGGTCAGTGGTTGGTCTAACTCTGTCAGTGCGTGTCTCCACACTGGTGCAGTCGACAGTGGATAACATGGGATAAAATGGTGCTTCCTTGATCCTGGCCAAGTCAACACCCTCACGCGACTGTAGTACCTGGCGAATATAGTAACCAGGTGCGGTAGTACATTGGATGAAGACTGGCTGGCCATCATGCGGCGTCATCTTAGATTATCTCTAAGAAGCCCCCTCAAATATAGCATTGTCCCTCGCCGACGTCCCTGCGCACCAGTGTTTTACCGAAAAAGTGTCGGTTTCAAATGGGGCTGAAATTCAAAAAATACACTATTTTTAATACCGACACTTTTTGGCCTCTTCTAGCAGCCCCAATAATGGGGTGTCGGCATCAACAAACAGCCCCCCTCAGTTTCGCACAAAAACCGAGTGGGGAAGGGATGACGGCACACCATCAGCAACACACCCCTCGGTTTCGTCAGAAAACCAAGAGGGGGTGTGTGTCGGCATCAACAAGCAACCCCCCCTCGGTTTCGCACAAAAACCGAGTGGGGAAGGGATGACGGCACACCATCAGCAACACACCCCTCGGTTTCGTCAGAAAACCGAGAGAGGGTGTATGTCGGCATCAACAAGCAACCCCCCTCGGTTTCGCACAAAAACCGAGTGGGGAGGGGGTGACGGCACACCATCGGTAGCACAACTCTCGGTTTCGTCAGAAAACCGAGAGGGGGTGTGTGTCGGCATCAACAAGCAACCCCCCTCGGTTTCGCACAAAAAACCAAGTGGGAAGGGGGTGACGGCACACCATCAGCAGCCCACCCCTCGTTTTCGACAGAAAACCGAGAGGGGGGGTGTACGGCATCAATATCAACCCACCCCTTGGTTTCATCAGAAAACCGAGGGGGGGGGGTGATCGGCGTCATCCAAACTTATTAGTCAATCCAATTCAAGTGGCATTCGCACACAAGGATCAGCCAAAGACGAAGAGTTATCTTCCATTGGGTTGGTTGAATAGCATCTCCACCAAACCTATTGAGTTGGCTGTACAAACTTCACAAGCAAAATTCCTCCTTCTTATCTGGGGGTGGACTCGTGGTAACCGCCGCGTCATCGCTAGGGCCCGACTGCAGTCCCTAGTGAATACAGTAACTAGGTGCAATTGGGTGTCGAACAGAGACGGATGAGTTACCACGTATCGATGCCTCTCCAAGACGCGCGTAGGACACTCGACCAATGCGTTCTTTAGAGTCATCTCTTTATGAAGGTGATTACAGGAAAAGTTACTCGTCAAGGCGAACAATGTTTCACGTCCACTTTGACCGTTTTTTCGGTGCCTACACAACGGCACCTTATACGCATTCATCCGACATGCATATGAAAAGTTATGACTGTCGGAAGGTTTCAAGTTCTTTTTCTTCGAAGACATGCATTGGAAATATTACACGCAAAGGTGCCCGACGCTTTACGTCCACTTTAACCAGTTTTTCGGCTCCGACACAACAACACCTTATACGCGTTGATCTGACGTGTGTATGAAAAGTTATGATTGTTTGAAGACTTCGAGACTCTTATCTCCAAAGTAAGGCATCAGGAGAGTGATTAGCACCCTTACACTTTATGGAATCAAGAATGAGCACATCGAGACACTATGTTGTTCCCTGAGACTCTTTCAACCCTTCTCTCTCTCAACAACCTCTTCACCATGGCCATGTCATCCCATCTCTGCGCCGCCGCGTATATATTGGCTAAGAGGAGATATCGCCCGCTGTTATGGGGCTCCAACTCGATCAGTCGCTTAGCGACTTCCTCGCCGAGCTCCACATTGCCATGGATCCTGCAGGCACCCGCAAGAGCACCCCATAACCCCAAGTGGGGCTCAATCGACGTGTTGTTTGCGAAATCGATTGCTTTCTTAAGCAGACCCGCCCTGCCGAGCAGATCGACCATGCATCCATTGTGCTCCGGCAATGGCCTGATCCCGTAGAATTGAGTCATCATGTCGAATAGCCGTCGGCCCTCGTCGACCAGACCGGAGTGGCTACATGCACTCAGCAATCCAACGAAGGTTATGGCATTTGGCTCGATGCCCATCAACCGCATCTTCCAGAAGAGCGCCAGTGCTTGGTTTGCGGATCCGTTCATGGCCAGACTGGCAATCATTGAGCTCCACGATGCTGCATTCCTACCAGGCATTTGGTTGAACAGATGTGATGTTTCACTGGCCCTGCCGTGCTGTGCATACCCTGCGATCATGGCATTCCACGAGATCAAGTTCCTACTCGGCATTTGATCAAAGAGCCTTCGTGCGCGGTCTGTCTCTCCGCAATTTGAGTACCCGGTGATCAGTGCGGTTCAGGAGACGACATCGGCTATATCACGGAGCTCGTTGAACATCCGGTGAGCATATTTCATTTCACCCCAAGCTGAGTACATGGTGATCGCGTTGTTCACGACAAACACATCCGAGTTCAAACCGAGCTTCACAACATGGGAGTGGATCCCTCGGCCGAAGCCGGTGAACTGCAGGACGGAACAAGATCGTATTAGAAACGGGAAGGTAAATCGGTCCGGTGAGATCCGAGCGCGGAGCATCTGGGTGTAGAAGCGGAGGGACTCGACGGGGTCGGGGTACTGAGAGAAGGCCCGGGTCATGATGTTGTACATGAAGAGGGTGGGTTTGTCCACAGACGCAAAGAGGGTTCCGGCGTAGTTGAGGTCTCCGATCCGATCGGGGCCAGCCCCCGGCCCGCGACCGGCCGCCGATCGCACCCCGCTACCCTGCGCCCGGAGCAGCACGCCGACTGCGCCGCGCTCCCCGCGCCGCAGCCAGCCCGCCTACACCGGCCGCCGCCTGCCTCGCTACCCCGTGAGCCCATGCCCACTGCCTGCGCCACAGCCCGCGTCAGCCCCACCACCGGCCTCCGCATCGCACTGCCCTCATCGCCCGCCTAGCATGCACCCCGCGCGCCGCACCTCCCATCAGCCGTTACCGCACCACCTCACGCCTGCCACCCACAGCCGCCACCGCTGTTGCTGCCTCTATGACCAGAGAAAAAAAAAAGAGAGAAACAGAGAAGGAAAGAAAGACAGAGAAGGAAAGAGAGAGAGAGAGGGACGTCTGCTCTCTCATTGCCAAAGAATGGAAGGAGAGAGAGAGAAAGGAAAGAGAGAGAAGGGGACGCTGCTCTCTCTCTCTCACGTGAATGAAAAACAGAGAAGGAAAGAGAGAAGCCAAAGAGGAAAGAGAGAAAGAGAAAGGAAAGAGAGAGCGGGGTAGCTGCAACCTCACGTGAATGAAGGCTGAAGAGGAGAGAGAGAGAAAGGAAAGAGAGAGCTGCTCACACCGAAAAGCACGGACCCACGATCATCACGGACGTGCGGCTCGGTATTCTCTCGGTTTGGAAAAAGGAGAAGTGTCTCGGTACCCTCTCGGTATCCTCTCGGTACCCCCTCGGTATCCACTCGGTCGGAAAACACACTGCTTTTTCGAAAACACACCCTTGCAAAACCGAGACTTTTTGGCTTGCACCAAAAGGGTCTCGGTACCCTCTCGGTACCCTCTCGGTATCCTCTCGGTACCCCCTCGGTATCCTCTCGGTATCCTCTCGGTATCCCCTTCCAAAACCGAGACTTTTTGGCTCGCGCCAAAAGGGTCTCGGCATCGGCAGAAGGAGACTCTGCTAATACGAACCGCGGCACCGACGGCCCTTGCAAACCATGCCAGGATCCTAAGGCGTTTGCACCTTGGAATCCCAGCCGACCCAGGGGGTCCTGACCCGACTGGGAGGGGGTAACTGTGGGTGCAAAAATTGTACCGGACCAGATCAAAGCGGCATGGGCCCGCGCAACGGCCCAAGTGAGTAAGCCCACCCGGGTTCATGGGCCCACTCTACGGGGCTCGCAGATCAAGCCCTTCCCCTTATTGGGCCCGAACAACGGCCCAGCAAGGAGGCCTAGAACCAGTGCCACGTCATCAGCGCCACGTCATCACTGCTATATCGGGCACATGCATACGCTATAAAAGGACCCCCGAGGCATCCAGGAAGGGGGTTGGTCATTCGATCAGAGGAAGAGGGATTCCAGATCCAGAGCAAGTGCAAGAGCTTACTTCTCTCCTCCTAGTTTCTTTTCTTGTTGCTCCGTGCAACCCCCACTGTAAAAAGCTTCTCTCGGCCTGTCGAGAGAACGCTCAACCCTTTATATTCATATTATAGTGAAGATCAGGTGGCACCTCTCGCCCGGAGACGTAGGTCGTAAGACCGAACTTCGACAACAACTTCATGTGTCATCTCTCTCCTTCTCAACTTTCTGATCTCTAACTCTACAAACAATCCAATTCAATCAAGGCTGTGGGGTGGGATTCTCGATCAAGGCGGCTCGGAAATTTTCCCCCACAAGTGCCGGTGTGCATGTGGCCAGAGCTAGCTGAAGAGAGAGAGAGAGAGAGAGAGAGAGAGAGAGAGAGAGGCCAAGGTAAACGTGGAGGGTGACTGGTCAGAGCCGGTAGGGCTTCGGAATGGTGGGTCGGCGAGGTGCAACCGGCAATCGGGGTGGATCAGGGCCAAATTTGAGCGATTGACGTCAGTGCGCCAGTGACAAGCGCCGGGGGTCAAGCTGGATTGGGTTGATTGGTGACGAGGCACCTACAGTTGTCTGGCGGAGTGCTACCAGGGTCGGATCGGGGCATCGAGCGATAGGGCACCGGAGATCGAGCGTCGGGGCATCGATGATCGGTCGCACGATCCCTGGCTTCACTACCCCCAGATCTCTCTCTCTCTCTCTCTCTCTCTCTCTCTCTCTCTCTCTCTCTCTCTCTTGTGCAGTCGGTGCCTCCTCCGAATGTTGAATCGCTCTCACCCCAAAGTCCCAATCACTAGCCAAATGCAAGCAAATCAATCGGGTAGCAAAAAAGTAATGTTATTTGTTTAATCTCCATCGACAAACATATTGACAAACCCAACTCATGAAGTGGTGGCGGGTTCACAACAAGCACTGAGCCCAGGGCCCAATCTTGTTTGTCAAATTTTTTTGTCGCTGGAGATTGTACAAATAGCATTACTCAGTAGTAAATATGCTCTGATTTTGGACGGCTCCAAATTTATGTTTTTTTAGTAAAGCCCTTAACTTAGTTGCCCCGAACCACGGTATCACCGTGGTTCTGGGTCAGGCCATCGTCACCTGTTATCTCTGTCCCTGGATGATTCCGTATTGATGAGATCTCTAGGGCACTGGGAACCCCAGGGCGCTCCCATCATAAGGGTCAGCTGATCAAACGGGTGAGGACAGGTGTCGATGGATGGATCCCAAAACCACGATGATTCTGTGGTTCGGGGCGACTATTTTAAGCCATTCGGTTTTTTTTAGGGGTTTCAATCTCGTACATGCGATCTATTTATTGGACCAAAACCCCTAATTTTTTGGCCTCTGTCGGTGGTCGAATGACAAAGAACAATGGGTAAGCCGAAAGTGGGGCAGGTTTGTCCCTTCTCTTCGTTCGGGATAAACAAAGACATAGATTGGAGTGGGCTGTTGGATATATAGTATATATGATATTTGGTTTTTTAATATATTAAATATAATATAGGTTAAGTCTGATCCAATAGATATGTTCGAATGGAACCCGCTATTGTTATTGACCCCACCCAACTTTAATGTAGATTTTTTTATAAAAATGTAATACAAATTCATTAATTACATTGTACGATATAAAGTACTAAATTGTAATTAAAACATTATAACTAAGGACATTAGGTAGCTGTTTGTAATAAATTTTTAAACCTATGTTACGATTCCATTTTCGTCAATTTTTTTGCCATTAAGATTTTTTTTATGTTCTTTCAAGCTTTGCGTGCTGGTTTAGTTTCGTAAAAATCATAGTTTGATTGAAATCTTCGCATTTGCTTACGGTCCAATTATGGTGTGCCACATCGTCGATAAAAAAAAGAGAGCAATTTTTATTTTGGATTGATTTGCTGCAATTGGCTTGGCCCAATCATGCCAAGTTGTCGAGGAAAAAAAGGAGTGCATTTTTTATACCCCTATTGATTTGCTGCAGTTGCTTACGGCCCAATCAAGGTGTGCGTCATCTATTAAAAATGGCACAATAAGAGTGCACACTACTAGGCCTTAAGCAAGTACAACAAATCAATCGGGTACCAAAATGCTCTTATAAAAAAGTCTTGGGATAGCTGTTGTTAGATTGGTAGTGCTATTTTTTTTTTTTCGAGGTAAAAAACGAATTAATAAATAGGTAAAACGATTACAGAACATGACTTACTCAGAGTGAGTAAATAGAAACAAAAGAACTAGATCCCTATAGTAGGCAGACCAACAAGGTAGCTACCGCAAGCTTCCGGGCTCAAACCAAAAGCACAAAAAGTACATAAGCATCAGCCCCTCGACAAACCACGCGTTGGTAGTGCTATTTGAACAAACTAAGGGAAGAGCATTTTTGCTACCCAAATGAATTGATGCATATCAATATAAGTAAGATTACCTTTTTTGATTTGGCCTTTTTTTAAAACATCATTTCATCTTTTTTTTTAAAAGGCAAGATATTGTATTACTTATCCAAAAAAAACTCAATGTACACGGTATGGATTCCTAAGAGATCCTACGCCTTTAAAGATGACCCAAAAAACTTTTTAAGAAAAAGAAAAACACAAAACCCAAAAAGGACCCAAAGAACAGCCAAGAGAAGACTTCTAAGATAGAACAAGCTAGATGACACAGTACTCCTCCCGAGCTGAAAATGCAATGTCGTCCGAGCTTTCCTAAACCTGAAATTCTGAAGAGTTGTGCTGCTAATCGTGCCCCCTACATCACTGATATTGACCGCCCGCCCGAGAATGATCCTCGAACTCATCCTTGAATCCACGATGCTGCTCCTTGTGGGCCTTGTAAAAGTTATTCAATACGGCTTCTTCAAGACTGCAATTCTGCACTCTCTATCGTGTTGATTTTGGAAGTGTCACAGTCCGTGAAGATGCTACTAAGTTGAGTTGAGATAACCCTCAAAATCTGTAGAGCTGTGCTATCCCTGTCTCCAAACAGCCTTTTGTTTCTCTCTCTCCACAAGTTGTATATCGCGCACGCAATGGAGGAGCGAACAATTTTTTCCTTCATGCTCTTGGACCCTCCCACCTTACTTAGTTTGAGAATGATAGAAGGGGAAGTTTCATCTCTGATATGTAGCATTAGCATCCATCCATAAATAGTCTTCCAGATTAGATAAAAGAAGTCGAATTACAAGAAAAGATGATATCTGGATTCTTCATGGTTGCGGCATAGTGTACATCTATTAATAATGCTCACTCATCTTTTCTTCAAGATATCTTGAGTTGCCAACCTATTTAGGACTGATTTCCATGTACAAACATCCATGCGAGGGGGGGGGGGGGGGGGGGGTGGCGACCGGAGTTTTCCAAACAATGTCTCTCCATTCCACTTCTTCATCCCTATTCTTATTGCATTCCAGGCAGCAGAAAAGCTGAAAGTGGAGTTTTTTTTCTGAGGACCAATGAACTTTGCTTTCTGTGCCCTCAAGGTTTAGTCTAATTGCTTTGATTCGGTTGAACAACTCCTCCACCTGGTAATTCATAGGTCTCGGGAGTACCCATATGCTATTATGCAGAAAATCAGCAACTACGGCTTGTTCTAAACCTTGTTCCACTCTTGCTTGGTTTCCGAGTATATCCTCGGGGCTGAATCCATCGATCCAAGGATCGAACCAAAAATCCCACATTGAATTCGAGGAGATATCATAGCTTAGGTTGCACTTCAACGATGCTCGAAATTGAGAATTTCGTTCCACACCCCGGGGTAATATGAGGAATGGGACATACTCCAAAAGTTGGAATGCTTGGCGTACCTCCCTTTCATCCAATTGCCCACATAGTGGATTCATCGCTCACTATCTTCCACCCCAACCTTAGGAAGCTCGCCTTGAAGATATCTTTGATTCTTCTAATCCCTAGCCCTTCTTCCCCTTTAGGTTTGCATATGTTATCCCAACCTACATGCGTGCTTGCATTTTACCACAAGCAGTTGCGTGTGAGCTTCTCTACTTTTGCTTGGATGGCACTAGGGATCGTGAAAGCAGACGCCCAGAAATAGGAGTAGCTTTGATGTACTATCTTGATCAATTCTGCCCTTCCCACTATAGATAGATATTTAGTGGCCCAACAATCAAATTTTTTTGAAGATTTTCTTGACGAGCGGGTTGAACATCACTCTATTGACCTTGGATGCCGAGAGTGGGAGGCCCAAGTACTTTTTTTTTTTTTTTGAGAACCCCTTCTAAAGGAGGGAGGGTTTGGCGGACCCCAACCAGAAATCATTATTAACTAAGATAACAGATTGTTACAAAAACTGGTAGCCTCCGGCCCTAGTTTTTCTCTCCAAGGCACAATCCAAGCGCGGAAAAAGGAAATCACCGAAAGCCGCAGCTTCTCCTGCCCTGCCGACTTGCCATTGAAAATTCTGATGTTCCGCTCAAGCCAGATCACCCACACGATTGCCATGACCAGGACGTCCCATGGCTTCCGGATCTCCACCGGAATGTTCCTTCTCCTCCATGAAGTCCATAGCCCTCTGAGGGTCCTGGGATGCGAAGAGAGGCCTGCCTTGCTCTCGAAGTGATCCCATAGTACCCTTGCAAACGTACACCCGAGCAGAAGATGAGAGGATGTCTCCTCCTCCGAAGCGCAGAAGGTGCATGTAGCATCCGTTGCCTGGGGGTGATGGCGCCTCATCAGGTTGGCCTTCGTCAAAATCTTGTTTCTCGAAGCCAACAAGGAGAAAAATTGGACCTTCGACGGAGCCTTCGATTTCCAGATGGCCTTTGACGGCCCATGCCGCTGCACCCGAGGCAGGAGATGATCGTAGAAGGACCTAACTGAGAATACTCCTGCGGAAGTGTTGGACCATCGAACCGCATCCCTGATTGGCCGGAACGAAGCCGCCTGAAGAATCAAAAGGAGGTCCTGCAACTCCCACTGACCATCCTGATCCAAAGGGGCAGCGAACCTCAGACGCCACCCGATAGACCCTTGCCTCATGCTAGCCTGGGAGCGGACTGAAGCTCCCTTGCTCCGGGCCACAGTAAAAAGTGTTGGAAAGAGTTGCTCCAGAGGTCTGTCCCCTAGCCAAGTATCCCTCCAGAATCTGATATCTCTCCCATCTCCTAGCACAAGCGTAGTAGCCTCCCTGTAGAGATCCTTGACCCTGAGAATGCCACGCCAAAAGTGGGATAATCTGCCTGACAGTCAACCCCGCGCTTGCAGAGGGGAGAACCTCCTAAAATACTTAGCCCAAATGACTTCCCGCCAGGATCCACCTGTTCCCTGCTGCAGTCTCCACCACCATTTCCCCAACATGGAGATGTTGAATCTGCGCAGGTCCAGGACTCCCAGACCACCCATCTTTTTTGGAAGGCAAACCTGATCCCATCTCATAAGGTTGTAGCCACCTACGCCAGCATCAACCCCATGCCAAAGGAAAGATCGCCGAATCCTGTCTATCCGGTCAATTACCCATGACGGCAGGTAGTAAAAGGAAAGATAGTAGCAGGGAATAGAAGAAAGAACCGAGTTGACCAGCACCAGCCTGCCTCCCGAAGAAAGAAATCTACCTTTCCATCCCTCCAGTCTCCTCTCGATCTTGAGAATTAGCTGCTCCCAATCCTCACGCCGCAGAGCTCTGTCACTGATTGGCAGCCCTAGATACTTCATAGGCAAGGAAGCTACCTTATAGTTCAGAAGCCTGGCTAATCCGCTGCCTGCATCACCTGGACCAATGTAGTAGAGGCTGCTCTTCTGGAAATTGATCCTAAGGCCCGAAGTCAGCTCCAACCCGTAGAGGAGGATTTTGAGGGAGACCAACTGGAAGGGGCAAGCCGCTGTGAATAAGAGAGAGTCAGCAGCATAGTGTAGATTAGACGTAGTCCACCCGTGACCGCCCACTCTATTAATCAGCCCCTCAGCGTTCGCCTTACGCACTGAGGCATCGAAGGCGTCTACAACCAAAATGAACAAATAAGGGGAAAGAGGGCACCCCTGCTTCAACCCCTTGTACACCTTGAAGTCCTTGCCCTGCTCCCCATTGATAAGACAAAACAACTTCGAGGAAACCAATATTTCTCTAACCCACCTTAGCCATCCGCTAGAGAAGCCTTTGGCTCGCAAAAGATCAAGCAAGAAATCCCACCTGATTTGATCAAAAGCCCTCTCAAAATTGATCTTCAGCAGAACACCTTCTTCGCCAGACTCGCGCAGGTGAAAGATGGTCTCATGGGCTGCCGCTACACTGTCCAAGATTAAACGCCCCTTGATGAAAGCGGTCTGGGAGGGAGAGACAAGCAGGGAGATGTTGTCCGCGAGCCTATTGGCTAAGACCTTCGAAATAATCTTATAGAGACAGTTAGAGAGGGAGATCGGTCTGTAGTCCCGAATAGTCTCTGCAGAAGATTTCTTAGGAAGGAGGATAATCCACGAGTGATTCAGGCAGTGCAGACGCACCTTACCCGAGAAGAAGTCCCGCAGTAGCCGGCAAAGGTCGCTCTCCAACATGTCACAGTACTTCTGGTAGAAGGACATTGGGAATCCGTCCGGACCCGGGGCCCCTTCACCTCTGGATTGAAAGACAGCCCTCCGAAAATCCTCGTCAGTAAAGGCAGCATCAATGCCCGAGCCCCCTGGTATCCTTGGAAAGTCCGCACCATTCCAATCAAAGGAGATCCCCGAAGGAGCCTCCGATTCCAAGAAAGAAGACTTGAAAAAGGCAGTGGCCGCCTCTAAGATGTCCGCCGTGGTCGTCAACTCTCTTTCCTCGTGCCTCACAGAGGTCAGAAAGTTCTTTCTCCTCCGAGCGTTAGCGACTCTGTGGAAGTAGGAGGTATTCGCATCCCCCAACTTCACCCATTGTTCCTTCGAGCGCTGCCGCCACATCTCCTCCTCCTTCCTCAAGACCAGCACTAGACTTTCGTTCAGCTCCTTAAGCCTATCTGAATCCGGCAATGAGAGGGTGGCAGATTCCCCTTTCACTTCCAGAGCCTAAATCTCAGACAAAATTGAGGCCTTATGCCTTAGAACATTGCCAAAATGGCTCTTGCTCCAGCACTGCAGCTTCTTCTTAACGAACCTGAGCTTCCTTGCCATGTTCAAGGCCGAGTTTTCAATCCAACCTGCCTCAAACCACCAACCCGCAAGCATGCTCTTGAACCCTTCCTCCATTGACCACATTGCCTCGAACCTGAAGGGGGGCCGGACAGGAGCAATCGAGTCGGTCGAGAGGAGGATCGGGGCGTGATCAGAAACGCAAGAAGCCAGTCCAGCCTGAATTGAACCTGGAAAAAGCACGTCCCATTCTGATGAGATCAAGAACCTATCCAGCCTAGCTAGGATGGGGTCCTCTCGCTTGTTACTCCACGTAAAGGTACGCCCGGTCAAAGGGAGGTCAATCAGCTCCTGGTGCCTGATAAAATGGGAGAAGGCCCTCATAGCCGAAATGTCCCCTCCACTACGGAGCCGCTCCCCCGATCCTCGAGTGACATTGAAATCCCCCGCGATGACCCATGGGCCTCGAAAATTAGTCCTAAGCAAGGACAGCTCCGTCCAGAAGTCCTCTCCCCTACTATGATCCGTGGGGCCATAAACCGATGACAGCATCCACTCCATGCCATCCAAACGAGAGACAGAGAGAAGACCCCAACATTCGTGCTCTTCAAGAGGAAAAGGTCATCACTGAACCCTATCAGAATACCTCCCGAAGCTCCCGTAGCATCCTTAGCTTCCCAGTTCGCAATCTTCCTAGTGCTGAGCGAACGAAAAAAGTGGCTCGTCAGGTTCTCCCGCTTCGACTCCTGAATACAAATGATGTCCACATCATGAATGGAAGCAAAAGAACTGGCCGCTCTCCTCTTCTCAGATTTCCCCAGGCCTCTAACATTCCAAGATAGAATCTTCATAAAACCAAGCAGACTCCACACCACCTCCAACACTCGAAAGCTAGCCCACTTAGGAGGCCAACTTCGCCCTCTTCTCCTCTAGAGCCCTGATAGAATCAAGAAAAAACCGCACACTATCTAGCTCAGGAGTAGTGATAAAACCACACTTCCTTGCAATGTCTAGAATTACATCGTCCTCCAAAAAAGAAAGGGGAAGGGACACAGAAGGATCCGCCTGATCCATATCCAAAAGGCGCATCTTGGACCGAACAAGAGCCTGGGCCAGCACAGGATTATCCGAAGAACGCTGCAAAATCTGCCGGAAGCTCCTCCTCGCCGACTGAAGATGGGCGGCTCCCGTCGAATCTGACGAAGACTCCGGTCTCCCCTGGGCGGCGCACTGCACAGCTTCGGACATCTGCATCCCTTCCCCCTGACCTGTCACAGTCCTACTGTCGACACCAAGGTTAGGCGGATGAGGAATCCCCATGATGGGGCTATCCACATTTAAAGAAGCACCCTCCTCATGGGGGCCCAAGAGAGGGCCCCCCTCCTCCAGCCCCACATTGATTCCATCAAGCAAAACAGTAGGAGAGGCAACGTTGTGGGCAGCAACGTGCGTCCCCTCGATGGAAAAAAGCCCAACGTCACCATTCGCGCCCAACTCCAGGTTTGAAAAAATACCTGCGTCCTGGGAGAATTGCTGCAGGGAAGGCGTACCTGGCTCCTGGCTGCTGCTCGCTCCTCCTCCCGCTGGACCCATCCCGGCAGATGGCGGACCAGGGAACCGAGGTGGCCCGGTGAACGGTTGCCTGAACCGAGTGGCCTGCGGCGAAACCACCGGTGGACCGAATCCCGGCGGAATCACAGGCTCTCCGGAGGGCATCCGATCACCGAAGCCATGATCCAAAGGCGGCAGGTGGCCGACGGGGGGAGGAGGGAGTGTAGTGCAGTCTCCAAGCACCTGGCTGGAGAGCCGGACCCGAAACACTCCACATCCATGAGCAAATTGAACCGAGGGGGGGATCAGAACCGGCTCATAGCAGAGCATGGTGGCCTGGCAGAAACGGCGGTGGGAGATCGAGGGGAAGACGTTGTGGCACTCCTGCACCTCGCCGTAGGGGTTGAGCAGTGCCCTCAGCGAACCCTCCCCCCAGGCATCGAAGGGTAGACCGAAGACTGTCACGCGCAGCGCTGTCCTCCGCCTTCGTGAGACCGCCCCTGACAGCTCCTCCCATGGCCGGAAGGTGACGGAGACCGCTCCCAGATCCCGCACCCCCCGACCCACCTCGATCTCCAAGAACTGCCGAAAGGGGAATTCCACAAGGAACTTCCCGTTCCCAATCTCTTGCGCTGGCCACTCCCAAGACCCTTGCCAAGCGTGCCTGAGGTGACCGGACAACTCCGCCGCCGTCACCGCCCTCTGGAAGACTCGGCAAACTCCGGATCTGTTCAGGACCTCCAGCATCTCCCCCCTCTGGGGGTCTATCGGCAGCTCCAGAGAAGATCCCGATCCCGCAACCGAGGACCCGGTAGAACCGGAGGACCTAGCCATCCTGCACCGGTGGGAGGTGTGCCCTACCTTCCCACAAGCAAAACAGACGAGCAGGTTCTGGCAGGCTGCAACAGTGTGGTCACGCTCTCCACACCGATGGCAGCGCCGCACCTGAGGTCCTCCGCGATAAGGTCGAGGAGAGCGCCCAGCCGGAACCCTAGATCTCGCGTCCCCTGAAACACTCGCGCCCCCTGTAGATCTGGCCGGCCGGCGCACTACATCAGCGAAGGAGACTCTAGGGTGGGAGATCGTCGAAGAGTGGGGTTTTGAAGCGCCCCCGAGACGCCTATCTCGGGCACGACGCTCCGCCTCCCCACCTCCAGAACCCCTCCCCCCAAGAGCGCTACCTCCTGATCGTGACACGCCTCGGGAACGCGTTGAAGAACTCAAATGGCGATGGGAATCGGGCATGGGAGACTTCCCCCTGGATCTCTCCTGGATCTCCCTGGTTCTCGAGGAGCCTCGGGATCGCCCTCTCGCCATCAGTAGCATGCATATGACTCCTCAGTTCGAGGCCCAAGTACTTGACCGACAATGTGCCTAGACTGATCCTCAGATCATCAATTTCATGGTAGAACTCGGAGCACGATCTGGAGAGAAGCACCTGGCTCTTCTCTCTATTAACCAATAACCATGAGACCCGACTTAACACCAAATCGCTTAAGGAGTTCCATGAGCCTTACAATTTAAGATTTTCATGGGTTAACATCCATTCATCATCATCCCGTTGTTCTTTACAGTGCAGTGTACTGAAGAAGTGTGATGCTTGAAGGATCCCTTCGTGCAATATACAGAAAAAGAGTGATGTTTAAAAGATCCCTGGGTTCAATTCTGCTTCCAGACTGCTATAATGATTTGAGTGCAGTGTTTCTTGATGATTTTTACTTCATTAATTCTTTCTCTTTAATTTTGTGTCGTAATGCTTTCAAAATAATGTTTGGCTTTTCGGTTTTGGTGGTATTGGCCTATGTGCAGGGTGTGGCATGATGTTTATGTGGGCCTCCAGCCCCATGTACAATATAGCCGCATGTTAATGACTGAAGTGTGATTCATTTTGGCTCGTCGGAGGATGGCCGTTGCCGCCGGAGGCGACGTAGGAGTGCCAGTTTTTATAACGGGCGATGCAATGACACTGCCGAGTCCTTCGATGTCATCTAACCTTCCGACGCCTTGCAAAATTATTATCGCCACTCATAAAAATATTATTGCCACGCTAACAATATTATTGCCGCTCTTAAAATATTTTATTTTGCCTCGAAATCTTTTGTGTGCCCTTGATAACACCGAATGCGGCCGTCTGACTGTCGAAAAACTCAACACCCCATAGTTTATTTTGTTCCAAATCACTCCCTAAAGGTTGAAATATTAGCACATTACGCCATTTTGCAACTACTTAATTTCCTTATTTGGTAATTTTTATCTAATCAAAATTGAATGGGCAAAATATAATTTTTTAACTATTGGGGGGTTAAGTGTTTTTGAGCTAAACTTTAAGGAGGCAAAGTGTAATTTACCTAGAAATAATTTGATGCATGGGGATTTTCTGAAGATGCTAAGTGAGACATCTGCACCATTGATGTAACACCACGTTCAATCCAAAATTGATATATATGTGAATTTATTTAAAAAATAAATTTAAAAAAATGAGAAAACTAGACAAGCATTGCTTGCTGATGAATTAGGTTATTTTCGATAAGTGTGGGCTCCCCAGCGTTATGAGTGTCCCGTAAATTGTGGGCGCCGCTGAACCAATCTTGTTGTTCCGTTTGAGTGCCGACATACACGAGCATTATCACTACTCACGAAATATTATCAAATGTCTCAAAAAATTATCACCGCTCACGAAATATTATCACCTCAAAATATTATTACATATGAAATTTTGTTATCTCCCTCGAAATACTGTCGTCGATCTCAAAATGTTTTGTTGTCACTTTCAAAATATTATCATCTTCCTCGAAATATTGTCTCGGTCCTTAAAATGTTTTGTGTTGCCCTCAAAATCTTTTACATGCCCTTGGGCACGGGCATTACTAGTACAAAGTATATGGTTCTGACTTCCTTTTGGGCCGGGTCAGGTCGGCTTGGAGATCAAGATGGCACCCCGAGCCCGACCCATGGTGTATTCGGAGCTGTTAACACCTCTACCAATAATCACCCAATTGAGCATCAATATACGTACACCTCTCCAAGTCACTTCTTATTATTGTGACATGGTACATTTGAAAAGCTCAGAATCGAGTTTCTTTTGATGTCTAGGTTGAGCTTCCTCATATCAAATGGGTATACGCTTTCTCGGAGTTTTCTGTTTCAGTGGGTCCATTGTGGCCGTGCAACGGTGGGCGTCAGTTCACCGTTTGATCGTGGCGGCATCGCTATCAGATGGGAGCTGCCAGACCCGAGCTGTATCAAGCTTAACTTCGATGGCTCTTACATCTGGCACTCACAAACAAGAGGAGCCGACATTTTTTTTTTCCGACTACCTTCTGGGCAGCTCTTGTTGCGGGATGCCTGTTTTTTGCCTATTCGTCGGCATCATCAACAAATTTGAGGGCTATGTGGCAAGGACTGAAATTGGTGCGCTCTCGACCGCCCCACGATTCCTTTATGGCCTGAGTGTGATTCGCAGGTCGCACTTCAACGGCACTTCTCTTCGTTCGTCGGATGTTGATGGCTTGCTTCATGACCGGCGGCCGTTGGTGGCCGCCTCGTCTGATCGGGAAGGTAACAGTGTGGCGGACTGGTTAGCAATAACGACTGTTTATTCTGGTCTGAATTGAATTTTTCGATAGCTTTCTGATGAAAGTTCTAGACTGAGCTTGCCAGGATGCTAGTATGTGTGTGTATCAACCGGTGTAACGTGTAACCGTTTTCACCGGGAAAAAAAAGGATCATATTTTTTTTTTTTTTTGATACGCCAGAATGGTCATTTCATGATGGAAAGGGAGTATGAGACGAAACCGATTGGATAATATCTTGGAGATAAACTTGTACCGCAGATTGTAAAGACTAATCAGCCGATAATTCGCCAGCCACGAAGGTGAACCCATCCTAGGAATGAGCACCACCGTAGTATCATTCCACCCCCTCCCCCAGCTGACTACTCAGAAAAAACTTTTGGACATCCCGTATCATATCCTCACCAAGAACTGGCCAGAAAGCTTGATAAAACTCGCTGTTAAAACCATCAGGATCGAGCAAACACCACCCGTCGAATTTCCTCTGGATCCGAACCCAAGCAAAGCGAAACGGGCACCTCTGACTCTGACAACCGTCGGAGAAAGAAATCTACCCACTCCCTCTTAGTGCCCCTAGGATCCACCACCTGCTGCCCTACCACCACCAGACACCGGATTCTATTACGGATGCGCCAATTCTTGGTCCTCGCATGGAAGAAAGCCGTGTTCCGATCCCTCGCCACAAGCCATTGAACCCGCGGCTTTTGAGCCCAGATTACCTCTAGCTGTGACAAAGGCCCACTCCAGACTCTCTTGGACCTCCTGCCTGTCCTCGGACCTCGAAACCGCAGACAATCGCTCCAGCCTCCTCCACAAGGAATCCAATTTGCTAGCACCAATGACTTACAATCAACGTGATTAAGCCAGAAATTCTGAAAGCGCCATGGCACCCTAGCCGGTTTAGTACTCTCCACCATAGTCAAGAGGACCGGTGAATGATCCGATCACACCACGGGAGATGCCGAGCTGCCGTATCGTCCACCTGTAAAACCCATCTTGATGTGTGTACCCCTTGGTGGTTATTACACTAAGTAAAGCGCTCCCCCCTAAAAGGGACATCACTCATTCCGCATAAGCTCCTCAACACTCATGGACCACAGAAATGGCCGACCCCCCTGCTTATCCTCAGGCGCAAGAACACAATTAAAATCACAGACTACACACCAGGGTGCGTCCAGACTACCAAGCCTTGACATCTCCCCCCATAAGCCTCTCCGACCCCGCTCGGTCGTGCAAGCATACACCGTCGAAATCAGCACTGCCGTCTCTTTCTTCCCAATTACAGCCGCTGCCTCCTCTTCTTTCCCCATCAGTTTTCCCTTGAAACATATGTACTATGGTTTCATGAGGAGTATGGCGTATAAGAAAAGGTATGGTTGCAATTTTAACAGATTTGGATAAGTGATTGAGAAACAAAAGAAAAATAAGGTCTATTTATAGATTTATGGGGTATGTATTCCATTAATAGAATGGTATTGGAAGTATTCGATTCACAGACATATTATCATCCTTTGGACTTGAATATTTATGTATTATCCTCTTAAAAGAAAAAAATCCAAATTCATATCTTTGTTATCTTCTAAAATAGAGTAAAAGGTAATAGATAAGCCTCTTCTTAATTCATGGCAAGTGCATAAGAAATGAGATATTCTAAGGCAACTAGGAAAGATGATGTTTTTTTTTTGGGGTAATGTGGCTAAGATCACTGACAAAAGATCGGTTAGTGATAAGGACCGACAACAAGATGGTTTTGCACTAGGTCCTCCTGTTTGGAAAATGTTCATTTCACTCTTAGATCGTTTGGAAAATAACCATTTTACTCCTACACTTGGGTGTACAAGGAAATCATATGAAGAGTAACATTTTAGTAAAATAGTAACAATTGCTACAATGACTTCACTATATCAAAAAAACATTAAAATTAAAAGGATTTGATAAAAAATTGCAACGGTGAAATCACTGTAGTAATTGTTACTCTTTTATCACCGAATTTTTACTCTTTGCTACCATTGTAGCAATTGTTACTCTTTATTACCAAGTTGAATAACACTTGCCACAATGACTTCGTCGTAGCAATTTTTTTATTGAGATTTCCTTTTAAAAAAGCTACAGTGAAATCACTAAAGCAATTGTTACTCGATTATGTAATAAAAGGTAACAATTGCATATTGTTATTCTTTTGCTTCAGTGAAAAGTAACATTTGTGATTTTAGTATTAGAAGCAGTTTTGTCATTTAAATCAAAGAAAAGTCAACAAAGACACTTGGTCTAGAAGCTTCTTTTTTTGGGAGGGACCTGATGCAAAACAACATATTTTTTGTCCTTTACACTGAACCGATCTACCGTCAGGGATCTATCACTAAGTCTTTTTTTTTCCCCTAGAATGCTCGAGGTGATGGGGGTTTGGTATGTACCCCAACCGGTTTATTAAGTGGGCCCCTACGGAAGAAATTTAGAAACGATAACATACTACACGGATTCAAGCTTATGCTCCATTTAAATTACAAACATGTCTATGGATAAAAGCTCATCAAATCTATAAACAATTGTCGTGAAAGTTCAAATAAAAATATGATTAATATATTTTGCATGCTGATCTTGACAAAGACTTCTAACTGGTTCCCCCAATTTTTTCTAATTGAGAAACCCTCGACATCTCATTTGAAGGAGTGTCAAGGCAGCCCCCTACCAGTCGATGTAGCAAAGATTCGATCCCAGGTCTCTGATACAACCCACAACAGACTTTACCAGCTAAACAAATTCAAAACCGCACTTATCATAAATTCCTTCGGTGGAAAGGATTTCGATTATTCTTTAATTAAGCTAGCTTCATAGCATGCAATATGTTGTCGGCGACCCAACAGTTTTCCCTTAAAACATCTAAGTCGCGGTCACAAAGATTAAACCTACCAATCATGGTCCTAATCTTGATCAGCACTAGAAGATGATCAATTACGAATCGGAATCACCTAATATCAAGGAACCACCAAAAGGGTTAAGAGTAAAGGAATAAGTTAGATCTTTTCAAGCATCGTCGTGAAGAAAGAAGGTCTATCTAAAGGTGCTGTAATATCCTCCATCAAGGACACTATATTGAGTAGTACACATTTTGAGACCTAGATGAAATGAGCTTAGTCCCATTTAGACTTAGACAACCAAAAGATTTCTTAATGTTTTCTTTATGGGAAATTCTAGGGTATCCACTTGGGTACCGTACCGAAATTCATAGGGACCAACTGATGGCCGTATGATGGATCTCAGGCCTTCACCTAGGGTTCATACCATGGGGGGCCTAGAATAATGCTCCCATCACTGCGATGCATGGAAAATGAGACAGACGGTGGAGATGGCTTTGGTTTGGTACCAAAATTTTCAATTCAATACCGTGGTGGAACCCTTTCTTTATTGTGCTTGTAGTAGTGTCCTCCATTCCCAAAGGTCAAATCGAGCCAGTAGAGCCAACACACGAGGAAGTGACGTGCAGGGAATGGAGAAGAGGCATGGCGCACCACAATACAAAAATGAATATGATAAAACTAATAAAATAGGGTGATTCAATATCCCAACTCTTCATCACATCGATCCAGCTCACCGTGCATCGCATGAGTTTTTTGCTTAGCCTATTAAGACGGCTTTGCTGAGCCTTTTTGATTGTAATGAAGGGTGGCTCATCCTTAAACGATTGTGACGTGGCAAGCCGAGGTGAGAGAAACACAGCAAAATCATACGTTATGAAGAGTGACAATAAAAAGGAATCTCGAAGGCAGCTTACCACATTTTAACTTAACGGCTCCCCTCCCTGGTCTGCGATACAAAAGATGAAGTGAAAGCACAGCTTGCAAACACAATTTAGTGATGGCAGTGGCTGGCACAAGCCGAGCCGAATAGGGCCTAAATTAGGGATGGCAAAGGGACGAGCTAAATGGAAAACCCAACCCGATCCGATCATATTGAACTGGTTTGGGATGAATATAGTTAGGTTTGGGCGGGTTTGGGATTTACAAAATAAACCGAATTGGGTTTAGAACAGAGTCGAGATTAGCCTACCCCAACCCGATTACATATATGTTATTTCTTTTGATGTTTGATAATTTACTCGAACATAGTTTAGTATCATATTTTATGTTGTACCAATACTATATTTAAGAAGATAATACAACTCATGCCTTTTGTTTATAAAATTTCTACAATTTATAACATATCTGATTTAAGTATCAAAGTGTTCATGGTGTTTAACTGGTTGTAGACTTATAGTAAGCTATACATTTTCATTGTAGTATATGAGAAATGCTATTCAGCCTGAAGGTTTTTCCGATTCCGCCAGCCCGATTGGCTTGGCAGCATACAACTGGTGGCTAAAACCCACTAGTGACATTTAAATCTTTTACACCACGAGTTGCATGCTACCACGTCAATCGGGCTATAAGCAGAATCAAGAAAACCTTTGGGCTGAATAGCATTTATCGTAGTATATGTTTAATTCATTCAATATATATATTTTTGACAAAACCATTGAAATATTATTTTATGTTATAATAAATTTACATCTCAATATGTTAATTGCTTCTCTTAACGAAAATAAATTTAATTCAAATTATAAACAATTAGATTGAACTTGTCCTGCATGAACATAATTGGGATGGAACGGGACATGTTTGGATTTTTACTAGTTTAAGTGGGAAGGGTTTGGGATTAATCATTCAAACCCGACACAGGTTTGGGATATGATATTCCCTCACGGGATGGGATAGGGATGGACCGACCCGTTGCCATCCCTAGCCTAAATGGATCAAACTTTACCCTACAACTTAAAGTTTACAACCAAACGTACAACTGTTGTAGGTGTCAAAGCCCATCAGGCTAGCTCGGTCCACCTAAAAAACCAGAGCTGTAAATATGGAGACAAGAGTAGGGGTGTACATCTGGCCCGAAATCCTGAGCTCTGCCATAAGGCAATCTTCGAACCCAGGCTAGCCAAACTAATGGGCCGATTCGACCAGCCAGAAGACCCATCTGGTCCAGAAGACCAATTAGATACCTTTCACATATATTTTTGGGAGCAATGCTATTCAGCCCGAAGGTTTTTCCGATTCGGCTCAGCCCGATTGACGTGGCAGCGTGCAACTAGTGGTGTAAAAGACTTGAATATCGATAGTGGGTTTCAGCCACCGGTTGCGCGCTGCCATGTCAATCGGGCCGGCGAAATCAGAAAACCTTCAGGATGAATAGCGTTTCTCTATTTTTGGTAGCTTAGTTGTTTTGGACTTAAGAGACCACAATACCTACTTAGATGTCAGGCTCGAAACCTGCCATTGAGGCCCGGCCAAGCCTGAGATCAGTGCCAGACTAGAGTGGAACTGACCCAATGTTGTTTTAACTCGACGGACCCAGCCCGTGGGTGCCGCCTTTAAGATTCGTGCTCCGCAGAGAATTTAGCAACCTTTTCAGATTCTTTGGAGAATTTAGCAAGAACAGGCTACGTATAATATATTGTGCTAAAAAACAGACTCAATAAGGAACCTTCATACGATATCAGAATTGGACCCAGATTTTTTTTTTGCAATTGGCCTGCAGAAACTTATCCAAACGCCCCCACAACGGTATGATGTACCGCAGGTACGGTGCATACGTGCCATTGAAGAGAACGCAAAAGGGATTAGACTCGACTCTACTGCAGTAACGAAATCTGCCTGTAACCCTACTGCAGTACTCGGCCTGAACCGATTTAGTCCTATCGGGACAGGTTTGGGATGAAATTAAATGGGTTTGAACGGATTTTGTATTGTTTGAAAAAACCTAATCGGGTTTGGAACGGGATCAGGTTTACCAAATTCAATCCCGAACCCAATTACATATACAGATATCGATTAACATTAGTTGCAAAGTCTCATTCCATAATATAAAATTAACATTTTTTTAGTTAAAATGAATTTAATTACTACATTCAGTCTCTCTTAACTCAAACCTAATTCAACTCGCATCAATTCTTCTCATATACTTAAGATGGCTTTGGATTTTGACTAATATAAATGGTACGGGTTTGGAATTTTCCATCCAAACCCGAGACAGATTTGGGATGGGTTTGAAACATGGTATTCCTTATCGGGACGGGTTAACCCGACCTGCGCCATCCCTGTGCGGAATCCGAGTCCAAACGGCCCAAGTGGGCTGCACCATAAGCTCCCCACCCCCCCCCAATAAAAACTGTAGGCAACCCACTTCCAATCCCCAGAGAAGGGGGCCACCTAAGGTACAGCTGGAGCGCGGCTCCGAACCTCCGACACAACAACATGGCCCCCACGTCCAACAAGATGACTGGATGAGCATGCATCTTCGGAGCTTCAACCCGTCCGTAACCACACAGCAGACAGCCATATCCACCCAACGAGCGTTTGACAAGTCAGTCCCCACGTCAGCAAAGGTAGGCCCCACCCGCATACAAATTAGCTGTATAACTCAACTTCTGACCTGTTCCACCGACCTGTAAGCCTCCAACCCCCCCCCCCCCCCCCCCCCCGAAGCGGAAGTTCCCGCGCCCGCCCTCAAAAATCCTACAACAAAACTACAAACGAGCAGATAAAACAGAAGCCAGCGAGCCTCTCTCTCCTCCCTTCGTTACGTGATTACAACTAAGCCTCCTCTCTCTCTCTCTCTCTACATTTCCGCTCAAACGCCCGTTATCCCCGAAACTCATGGAGGACTCCTCCTCCCCTCACCACCACCTCACTTCCCTTCATCGGAGGAGCTGCCGTTAGAGATCTCGCTCCTCCCCCTCCAATGTCTCCCCCTCCCTTGGTTACCCTCTCTTGATACCAGGTGGCCACGGTCCGATGACCGGAGGGGAGAAACATGGGGCAGCCCCACCACGGCCACCCATTTTCTCCCTCCTCCTCCTCCTCCTCATCGTCTCCTCTACGGTTGCCGATGCCCTGAAAGCAACCCCGTCCCCCGTGAAATTCACCCCCTCCGACAGCTACCTTCTAAACTGCGGTGCCCCGAAGAGCACCCAGCTCGACGACGGCCGCACCTTCCGCTCCGACCCCCAGTCCTCCGCCTTCCTCTCCACCACCGAGGACATCAAGATCTCCGCCGCCAATACCACCTCGATATCCCCGCTCTACCTCACCGCCCGGGTCTTCCTCGACACTTCCACCTACAGCTTCTTCGTCTCCAAAGCCGGCCGCCATTGGATCCGCCTCCACCTCTACCCCTTCCCTGACCCCACCTACAACCTCACCTCCTCCGTCTTCACCGCCGCCACCGACGACATCGTCCTCCTCCGCGACTTCTCGCCGCCCGCCAGGGCCGGCCCAATCCTCAAGGAGTACCTCGTGGTACTCTCCGACAACCGGGTGTCCCTCACCTTCTCCCCAAAGAAGGGCTCCTTCGCGTTCATCAACGCCATCGAGCTGGTCTCCGTCCCTGAAAACCTCATCTCCGACACCGCTGCGGGAGCCTCCACCGCGGGAGAATTCACCGGACTCTCCAACTACGCTCTCCAGGTCACCCACCGGATCAATGTCGGGGGTCCGGAGATTGCTGCCGCAGACGACACACTGGCGAGGGCGTGGCAGGCGGAGGCCGGGTTATTGCCGGTCCCGGTGGCGGCCCAAGCAGTGTCGGTCTCCCCGGACAAAGTCATGTACCCAGACGACGGCACGGTCACGCCCCTCATGGCCCCTAGCTCAGTCTACGCAACGGCCGACGAGATGGCCAACTCGAACACAGTGGATCCCAACTTCAACATAACATGGGAGATGGACGCCGATCCGGCCTACTCTTACTTGGTCCGGTTGCATTTCTGCGACATTGTGAGCGAAAGCTCCCATGATTTCTACTTCAATGTCTACCTCAACGGGCAGACCGGCGTCTCCGGCCTCGACCTCTCGTCGGTGGCCGGTGGCCTCAAGACGGCCTACTACAAGGACTTTGTGGTCAATGCAACCACCATCGCCAATAACACCATCAGCGTCCAGGTCGGCCCAACCGCCGGGTCAAACGCCGGGAACCCCAATGCCATCCTCAACGGTCTTGAGGTCATGAAGATGAGCAACTCGGCGGGGAGCTTGGACGGCCTGTACGCCGTCGATGGCACATACCACGGCATCTCGGACTCCGCAAGCCTCGCAAGGAAGATCGTGTCGGCCGTCGGTCTGGCGATGGGGCTGACGGCGATGGGGCTGGTTGCGGCGATGTTCTGCCGGTGGCGGAAGAGGCCCGCGGATTGGGAGAAGAAGAGCAGCTTCTCGTCTTGGCTCCTACCACTGCATGTCAGCCACTCCACCTTCATGAGCGGCAGCACTAAGGGGAGCAGTAAAAACCGTTTCGGATCCCATAAGAGCAAGAGCGGCTATTCGAGTTTCTTCGCGTCCGGCGCCCTCGGCCTCGGCCGCTTCTTCACCTTCGCGGAGCTGCAGGATGCAACGCACAATTTCGACGAGAAGGCAGTGATCGGTGTCGGCGGGTTCGGGAAGGTTTACCTGGGCGAACTCCCGGACGCGACCAAGCTAGCCGTCAAGCGCGGGAATGCGTCGTCGGAGCAGGGGATCAACGAGTTCCAGACGGAGATTCAGATGCTGTCGAAGCTCCGGCACCGCCACCTCGTATCCCTGATCGGCTGCTGCGACGAGGACTCGGAGATGATCCTGGTGTACGAGTACATGTCGGGCGGCCCACTGAGGGACCACCTCTACGGCGGCGCGGGCCTGCCCCCGCTCTCGTGGAAGCAGCGGCTGGAGGTGTGCATCGGGTCCGCCAGGGGGCTGCATTACCTCCACACGGGGGCGGCACAGGGCATCATCCACCGCGACGTCAAGACCACCAACATCCTGCTCGACGAGAACCTCGTGGCCAAGGTCGCGGACTTCGGCCTCTCCAAGGCCGCCCCGTCCCTCGAGCAGACCCACGTCAGCACCGCCGTCAAGGGGAGCTTCGGGTACCTCGACCCAGAGTACTTCCGGCTGCAGCAGCTGACGGAGAAGTCCGACGTGTACTCCTTCGGGGTGGTGCTCTTCGAAGTGCTGTGCGCAAGGCCGGCCATCAACCCGGCCCTCCCCAGAGAGCAAGTGAATTTGGCGGAGTGGGCGATGCAGTGGCACCGCAAGGGCCAGCTCGAGAAGATCATCGACCCGCATCTCGTCGGCACGATCAGCCCTGCCTCGCTGAAGAAGTTTGTGGAGGCCGCCGAGAAGTGCCTGGCCGACCACGGATCCGATCGCCCGACGATGGGAGACGTGCTGTGGAATCTAGAGTATGCCTTGCAGCTCCAGGAGGCTTCCATGGGGGAGCCGAACGACGACCCCTCTGATAACAGCTCCAAGCACATTGTGATCGAGAGCCAACCCGGCAGTGGTGATGAAGAAGGGGGCTTAGCCACCATCGGTGAGGACTCAGGAACCGCGGTCGCAATCCAACCTTTGTTTCAAGGGAGGTGAACTTCATCTTGCTGCTGATGGGAACCATCCAAAGATCCAATAATGCTTGGTGCCGCAACATGTTGATACCAAAATCTGATTCCATGCAGAGAATCCTTCGGTTCTTCAGATGTTAAAGTTGCAGAGTCGGGGAAGCCCACTAAGATCAGCGGTTGTTGATACTCCGACAGAGTCATCGTGCTTTCGTCTCTGATTTCTCGCGGGTATGAATAACGCTGTGTTTGCGTGTATTTTAGAACTGTTTTCTGTTTGATTTCCAACTGCCCACAAATGATCATCAGCCATGTTTTCTTCTCAAGACTGAAATCCACTGTATTGTTAGGTGTTGAACCTTCCTTATATATTGAAATCTACCTTATACTGTCTGCAACCTTCTTTCCAATTTCGCTCTGCACTTGTGTACTCCAACAACGACAAGATAGGCGCGCATTCCCGGAGGGATTAGTCCGGGCCTGAAGTGGGTCCATTGCCTGAAAGGTTTTGGGACACCCGCCGATCGCAGAAAAAAAAAAAGTTTGACCCCTAAAGTTAAGGGACAGTTGCAATTGTGTCTATATATATATATATATATATATATATATATATATATATAGGGGCATACTATAATGCGGCATGCGGTAAGTGCGGCACCGAACTACAACCGTCTGCAGCACCGCTGCGTTCATGCGATGCACACAGTAGGTGCATCAGACTGCTGCGGTGTGGTGCCGCACTTACCGCATGCCGCATTATCGCATGCCCATATATATATATATATATATATATATATATATATATATATATATATATATATATATATATATATATAAAGAGAGAGAGAGAGAGAGAGAGAGAGGAATGGGATGCTGCCTATCAAAGCAGCGTTTTTTGCTGCTTTGATACATTATTTGACCATCCTAGAAGTTTTGGAATTTGATGAAATTTGGTGAGGGTGTTGTCTAGGGTAAGATGATCATCCTCACAAATTTTCATCAAATTCCAAAACTTCTAAGAGGGTCAAATGGTCGAAGCAAAATGCTGCAGATTTTAACGGTGACTGCAGATTTTGCAGATTTTGCTTCGACCATTTGAGCATCCTAGAAGTTTTAAAATTTGATGAAAATTTGTGAGGATGATCATCTTACCCTAGACAACACCCTCACCAAATTTCATCAAATTCCAAACCTTCTAGGATGGTCAAACAATGTATCAAAGCAGCAAAAAACGCTGCTTTGATAGGCAGCATCCCATTCCTCATATATATGTAAGATTTCATGAGTGAGAGTATCCCTCCCCATATATATATATATATATATATATATATATATATATATATATATATATATATATATATATATATATATATATATATATATATATATATATATATATATATATGGGGAGGGATACTCTCACTCATGAAATCTTACTCATGAGATCTTACTAATGATCCCAGCCATCCATTGCGATCTTGATGGCTGGGATCAAATCTCTCCCTCTCTCTCAATCTCTCTCTCTCGGTCAAACAACCCCCACCCACCCCCCCGACCCCCCATCCCCCCCGACTCCGGCAGCCCCTTCCGGCGACCCCCCCCCCCCCCCCCCCCTCCCCCCCCCCCCCCCCCCCCGACTCCGACAGCCCCTTCCGGCGACCCCCCCCGACTCCAGCAGCCCCTTCCGTCGGCCCGCTTGCCCGCGCCCCTTCCGCCTCCCCTCTGGCTCCGGCGCAGCACCCCGACCGGCTCCGGCGCAGCACCCCGACCGGCCCTCCCCTCCGGCGCAGCACCTCGACGGTGAATCGCACTCGTCGGAGCTGGAGGGGAAGGTCTGGTGCGATCGGCACCGGAGCCGGAGGGGGTCGGGATCGGCACGATTGGCGCCGGAGCTCCGATCGGGGTCGGGAGAGGGGGGGGTCGGGACTGCCAGGGTGCCACGCCGGAGCCGGAGCCGGGGGGGGGGGTGCGATCGGGGTCGGGAGAGGGGAGGCCGGGGGCTGCTGTCACTGTTTGAGAGAGAGAGAGAGAGAGAGACGGAGGGATAATCTCGGCCCTCCATCATTTCGGAACGGACGGCCCGGATCATAGGTAACTATATGAGTAAGAGTCCATGAGTAAGAGTATCCCTCCCCTATATATATATATATATATATATATATATATATATATATATATATATATATATATATATCGGGTAGCGATCGAGTGAGATATGAAATATATGAGATAACTTTGAGAAACCTATCTAGAGGTTTTAGAATTTTATAAAAATTGGTGGGCATGCTCTCTATGGCAAGTTAATCATCCTCACAAAAAACCATCAAATTCTAAAACATCTAAGGGCATCAAATGTTATAAGATTTATCACCCGTCCATTAAAACCAATAATTTGAATTGTGTATTTGATGTCTTTAGAGGTTTTAGAATTTGATGATTTTTTGTGAGGATGATCAACTTGCCGTAGAGAGCATGCTCACCAATTTTCATCAAATTCTAAAACCTCTAGATAGGTTTCTCAAATTTTCATCAAATTCTAAAACCAATTTTCATCAAATTCTAAACATCTCACTTTCACGCCCTCGTGAGGCCCCGCAAAGGGGTGATTGTGAGAACAAATTGAAACTAGGGGGTGTTAGTGTACAAAATAAAAGTACAGGTGTACAATTGTAACTGCCCCCAAACTTCAGGGGGTCAAACTGTAATCTATCAAAAAAAAATAATGACAATATAGAAGTACTGCAATTTAATCTCAAGAACTGACATGTATGTCAAAATCTACCAATATGAGTAGCTAACAATGATTTGATTACTACCATTATACAACATATGCAGAATAAATAGCAGAATACAACTAAAATTGAACAAAAAGTTTGAAATTGGTACCTTTATGCCTTCCTTCCTCGAGTCACATGCAATCATGCATCACGCATCACGCAAGTTCAGGCTCCATCATCAGTTACCGATGAATTGAAGCCTTGCAAATTTGGCATCATAAGAGCTCTAGCTATAACACAAAGTCAGTTGACATTTTCATCTGCAATCATGAAGTACATGCAAAAAACCTTTGGTTAATTACCCGACTCCCAACCCCAACTAGTGCGAAGGAAAAACAGCACGGCCCTAGAAAGAGCAAGGTTTGAGAATTCGGATTCGGATTCAAGTTCAGATTGGGAAAAAACAAACCGGTTCAGCTGTTTCAACCAAAAACATCAACTAAGCAAAAGAAAAATGAAAAAAGAAATTAGGGCATGATTTGACACATTCGAGCTTGAGTCAGTCACTTCAGATGCAAATATTACTATATATGAGTCATGGAATAACAACTATGTATATATCATCCAAACCAAACTCGGTTCATGAGTGTAATCACGGTAATGCGGGTTCGGGGTTACGGATAGACCAAAATTATATTTGAACCGCTTCGGGCTTTGACAAACCCTCAAACCATGAGAAAATAAGAGTGCTATGTTACCGTTCGCAATTCCTATCCAAATGGTGGTTAGAAAGACCCTCCTTACTATGATACACCACAAGAAGCTGCTGTAGGTGAAACCGTGAAATGCAACATTCAACCATTTAGAACCAGAAAATTTCGATAACAGATGACACTTGGGTTTTTTAGCACTAGGATATAAAATTCTTGCTAAATTTCAAGGCAGGAGAACAAGAAAGTTACCTTCAGATTGCTTCAACATTAGCCGAACTATATCTAGTCCACCCTACTAATAGGCAGCTTCCACTTTTGCATATTGAGTTAACATTGCAGAGAGTAGGCAAATACAATATCAGACCCCAGCTGAACATTCCCACCTGCAGTGGCCATCTCATCTTCAACCGACCCTTCCTCAAGAGCACCTTATGCCACTGAAGTAATGCCATGAAATAGTGATAACAGCCGCTCCAATGCAAAACTTCCAAGTCCCTTCATACGTATTTCTTGTGCCATTATCTTTCCGACCCATCAATGTCTGGGAACTCCAACAAAGATATTGTTAGGAGATGACGGCTAGGGTTTGGAGAGGAATAGAATGCATTCCATTAAGGGACTCAAGCCCAATATATGTACATGTATCACTATACAATCCGACCCGACTGTACAGTAAACCCGACCCATCTATATATACATTAACACTCCCCCTCAAACTCACGGTGGATCATGAACCGAGAGTTTGCCTAGAAAATGCCGGAAGCGAGCAATCGTCAGGGGCTTCGTCAGAAAATCAGCAGTCTGCTCCGATGAGGGAATGAAGGGCAGGGAGATGGTGTGATCGATAAATGCCTGGCGAACATAATGACAATCAACTTCAATATGCTTTGTTCGCTCATGGAAGACCGGATTGCTAGCAATCTGAATAGCACTCCGGTTGTCACAGAAGAGAGGAGTGGGCCCGGATATCACCACTCCCAAGTCAAGCAGAAGACGGCGAAGCCAGACAACCTCGGCGGTGGTGGAAGCCATAGCCCTGTATTCGGCTTCGGTGCTGGAGCGAGCAACAGACTCCTGCTTCTTGCTGCGCCACGAAATCAGTGAATCACCCAGAAACACACAGTATCCTGTAGTAGATCGACGAGTGTCTGCATCTCCTGCCCAATCTGCATCTGAGTAGGCACGCAGCACCAACGGAGAGGTGGAGGGAAACAGGAGGGAACGGGTGATGGTGGCCCGGAGGTAGCGGATAATCCGAAGAACAGCTGCATAGTGTACTGACCGTGGCGCCTGAACAAACTGACTGACAATGCCAACAGCATGGGCAATGTCTGGCCGGGTCATGGTGAGGTAGACAAGCATCCCAACCAACCTCTGGTAGCGGGAGACATCCTGGAGCGGCTCACCATCTGTAGCGAGAAGCTTCAAATTAAGCTCCATGGGTGTATCAGCAGTACGTGTGTCAGTAAGGGCAGCATCAGTAAGAATGTCGGAGATGTACTTCTGCTGGGAGACCAACAGACCACGAGCTGACCTGGCAATCTCAAGGCCTAGGAAGTAGCGAAGAGAGCCCAGGTCTTTCATCTCAAACTGACTCTGGAGGTGCCGCTGGAGAGAGGCGATGGTGGCACTGTCATCCCCAGTGATGATCATATCATCCACATAGAGGAGAAGGACTGCAATGCCCTGACTGGAGGAGCGAGTGAACAAGGCATAGTCGGAGTGACGCTCAACAAACCCGGCGGCCAGAACTGCACTGCGAAATCGCTCAAACCAGGCACGAGGGGCCTGCTTGAGCCCATAGATGGCTCGGCGCAACCGACACACGTGCCCTGGAGGAACTGAAGTGCCCGGAGGAGGAGCCATGTAGACTTCCTCGGAGAGATCACCATGGAGAAACGCATTGGTGACATCCATCTGATGGAGAGGCCACCCTCTAGCAGCTGCCACAGCTAAGAGGGTGCGCACAGTAGTCATCCGAGCAACTGGAGCAAACGTCTCCTCGTAGTCAATCCCATACTCTTGGGAGAAGCCACGAGCAACGAGGCGAGCCTTGTGCCGCTCAATGGATCCGTCAGGTCGAGTCTTGACCTTGAATATCCACTTGCAGCTAACAGGCACCACACCTGAGGGACAAGGCACCAAATCCCATGTCTGGGTCCGCTGAAAAGCCTCAAGCTCAACTGACATGGCCTGCCGCCACTCTGGGTGTAAAGCTGCCTCACGGTACGACTGGGGCTCCCGGTGGGTGTGGATAGCAGTAAGAAAAGCCTGAAAAGATGGCGAATAGGAGGCACTGGCAGAGTAGCCAGAGGAGTCAGGAGAGTCAGAGGGAAAGGCAGAGTAGCCAAACCTGTCAGGAGAGTAGTCATATCTGTCAGGAGGGTGATGTTCGCGCGCTGGGTAGCGCCGAACAGGAGCAGGATCCACGACCGAGGAGGAGGGGGCAGCAGCGTCAGGCGAGGGAGTACCAGTGAGAACCGACTCTGGAGGAGGAGCTGCAGACCGACGAACATAGACACGAGTAACAGGTGGTGGTGGAGGTGTCGAGGAAGACGAAAGAGGTGGTGGCGGTGGTGATGGTGGAGAGGGAGGTGGCGGGGGAGGTGGTGGAGACGAGGGAGGTGGAGGTGGAGGTGGTGGAGAAGACTCAACTGGAGAGTCAGGCGTAGGAGCAGGATACGAAGGTAGGAAGGGGATGTGGAGAGGGGGTGACGACGTAGAAGATGACGTAAGTGGTGAGGGAAGATCCCTGCACTCAGTGGCAAAGTACGGGACATCCTCTACAAAGGAGACGTGGCGAGAGACACGGATCCGGCGAGCCAAGGGATCGTAGCACCGATAGCCCTTGTGCTCCCGACTGAGTCCTAAGTGAACACACCTAACAGACCTAGCAGAGAGTTTGGTGCGCTCATGGGGAGGGAGTAGGACGAAACACGTGCACCCAAAGGTACGAAGAAGAGAGTAGTCAGGAGGTGTGGAGTAAAGCTGCTCGTACGGGGAAACACCAGAGAGGGATGAGGACGGAGTGATGTTGATAAGGTGAACAGCGGTCAGGACAGCTTCAGCCCAGTAGGAGTGTGGAACAGAAGCAGACAGAAGGAGAGCTCGTGCTGTCTCGAGGACATGACGATGTTTGCGCTCGGCGACTCCGTTTTGTTCATGGGTGTGAGGACACGACTGTTGGTGAAGAGTGCCGTGAGTCTGAAGGATCTCACGCATCTCAGAGGAGAGATACTCCTGGGCACAATCAGACCGAAAAGTCTTAATGCGCCGACCAAACTGGGTGTGAAGCATAGTAGTGAAGGTCCTGTAAATATGAGGAATCTCGGAGCGGCGACGCATGAGATAGACCCAGGTGCAGCGGGAGTAATCATCTATGAAGCTCACATAATACAAAAAACCAGTAAAAGAGGCAACTGGAGCAGGACCCCATACGTCAGAGTGCACGAGATCAAAAGGGGCGCTGGAACGGGAAACACTAGTAGAAAAAGGAAGAGCAAGGTGCTTTGCTAATCGACACCCAGTACAGACAGAGAGAGGGGAGAAGGACACCCGACCCAAAGCGCCAGAGCGAAAAACGCTTTGGAGTCGATTACTGGATATGTGACCTAACCTTCTGTGCCACAAATCGGCATCAGAGGTAACAGACAGAGCCGACGGAGTGGAAGTGGGAACCTGAAGATGATCCAACTGATATAGTCCCCCTGCTCGACGACCCAGCCCAACTCTCTGACCCGTCCGCGGATCCTGCACAGAACAAGAAGAAGAAGTAAATGTAACGATCAGGCCCGAGTCACAAAGAGAACTAACAGATATTAAGTTAATGTTTAAGCGGGGAGCAAGGTGAACACGAGGTAAGGTCAGGCGACCAGTGGGATCGGAGGCAGGGGTGATGGATCCACACTGCGAAATAGGTAGACGAGTCCCGTCAGCAGTGTGGATTCCCATGTGGGTAGGAGCAGGGCTACAGTCCGTGAGGACAGAAGGATCGGAGGTAAGGTGGCAGGAGGCACCCGAGTCGAAGATCCATGGAGCAGTAGTACCCGGAGTGGCAGAGAGACTGTGAGCTGTCGAAGAGCTGGTGGAGGCGAGGTATCGAAACAGTAGCTCCTCAAAGCGCTGGAGGCGGTCGGAGTAAGACCGAGACTGAGCAGAAGTACCCGGAGTGGCAGAGGGACTGTAGCTGGTGGAGGCGAGGTACCGCAACAGTAACTCCTCAAAGTGCTGGAGGCGGTCGGAGTAAGACCAAGACAGAGCAGGAGTGGTGGCAGGCGGTGCTGGAGTAGGGAGATCAACAGTAGCAGCAGTCTCGCCATCATGGCGGAGGAGACCCTGACGACGTCCACAGGCGACTGACGTGGTGGAGGGACGTGGCCCGAGAATACCATCAAAACGATGAGACGGAGGGACCCGACGATCAGCGACGGTGTGCAGGCAGTATGGGAGCCGAGAGATGCTGTAGGAAGCCATACCCCTGAAGTACGGGGGCGAACCGGCACAAGGAAGATCTGAAGAAGTCCGTACAGAGGAGACGGGCAGTTCGGTACAGAGGAGAAGGGGGCGGTGGGGCTTCAGGGGGTGCAGGAGGGGGCAGAGTGCAGGGGAGGGTGGAGGGGGGGGGCCGGTCGGTGGAGGAGGGGGGGGCGGGGGGTTGTCGGGTGGAGAAAGGGGGTTCGGGGGGTGGAGGAGGGGGGTCGGGGGCTGTCGGGCGGCGGAAGGAGGGTCGGGGGTGGAGGAGGGGGGGGCGGGGGGGCTGTCGGGCGGCGAAAGGGGGGCCGGGGGCTGTCGGGCGGCGAAAAGGGGGGGGCCGGGCGACTGTCGGGTGGAGGAAGAGGGGTCCGGCGGGGTTCTGTAGGGCGGAGGAGGGGGGGACGGTGGGTGTATAGGGTGGGTCCGGGGGCAGTAGGTGGGCGGAGGAGGGGGGCGGGGGCTGTAGAGGGGTCGGCAGGGGGTCGGAGGGTGTTGGGGGGTGTCGGGGGGGGGGGGGCTGTAGGGGGTCCGGGGTGGTTGGGGGGGGCTGTAGGGGGTTCGGGGGGGGGGGTGGGGGCTGCCGGCGGGTGGAGGAGGAAGGGCGGGGGATTGCCGGCGGGTGAGGAGGAGGGGCGGGAGGCTGGCCGGCGGGTGCGGAGAAGGGGGCGGGGGGGGCTGCGGCGAGTGGGGAGGAGGGGCGGGGGGCTGCCGGCGGGTGAGGAGGACACCGGAGGGGAGGAGCTCGCCGGAAGGGGAGACCGTCGTCGTCGCCGTCGCACAGGAGAACCCTAGAGCTCTGATACCATGTTAGGAGATGACGGCTAGGGTTTGGAGAGGAATAGAATGCATTCCATTAAGGGACTCAAGCCCAATATATGTACATGTATCACTATACAATCCGACCCGACTGTACAGTAAACCCGACCCATCTATATATACATTAACAGATATGAAGGTAAATAAAATAAAGATTGTAAAAAGAGGGATTTAAAATTACTGGACAATCTACTTCTTGGATAGTGGAACTAGTGTTCCCTAGCCCAAGATCCTCAACGAATGTAGAAGAAGATCAATCACACGACTAGAGCGATGGAACGATGAGACAAGCTAAGGAGACGTATAAGGAAGAACTTGAATTGAACTTATCTTCTTGAATATGAAATGGGCATGTGCACATGGTTATTTACAGGCCGAGAACTCTAGAATACATCATCTTCCAAGAAAAAGTCCAGGTATACGGACGTTATAAATACATCTCTTATAAGAGCTATCTAGATACAAGGAACATTGATGGGGATACGAGTACACCCAGAGCATAGACGAGGAGTTTTGACTGTTAGATCGTCCAGATTGTGTGTTTCCAGTGTTGGATCTTCCTGAAGACAACTATCTATCATCTGATTGGCCGAATGAAGACTTTACATTGAAAGAGTCGTCGAATCTGATTTCCAAGGCCTCAGACCAGTGTATTTACCTAAAGAAGTATCCTTTTTTATTTTTATTGTGTTTATTTTTATTTATTTGAGAATTTATTTAGTATTTTTGTCATTTTAATTACTCTGAATTTTGCAGATGTTGAAACCCAACTTATAAGGGTTGTATACTTGTATAAGTGTTTTTAGGTGTCCTACTCCTTTACTTTGTCAAAACCCAACTTATAAGGGTTCTACGAGTAGTTTTAGGAGTCCTAGTCCTTTATTTTGTTGGACTACAATTGCTATGCGTTTATATGTTGCTTGGGGCCTATAAAAGGACCCCGAAGCCTCTCATTTATTCTCAATGAATACTAATTACTGATTTGTGTCTATTTGCTTCCTATGAGAGGAATCTAGAGCGTGAGGATCGCTGCTCGATCATCACTAGCTAGAGGTTGGTATATCTTTTATCTTTCCTTTTTTTTATTGTTACACCCCGCTTCGATTCATCAACACCACCATCATCACTCTCATCTACACTTGAAACACCTCTCTAGCTGAACCTTTAATCCATCCGAAACCTTATCAGAACTTGTCTGAAAACCTTCAAACATGATCCTAAAGAAACCCCTCAGAACCCTAGACACTCCCATACGCAAATCCCCAATTTGTAGGATCGAATCAGGCTCTAATTTCAGGAAATTCCCAAATCTTGAAACACAGTCAAGATCTGGTAATTCATTGATCTTTCAAGATTTAATGGTCTGATCATATGGAAACTTATATATAACCTTCCTAACATCTATACCTACTCCTTCAAAAAAAAAACATCTATACCTACCTACCTAGTTTCATCGCAATCCAAAAAATGGAGCCTAGTAGGAAGACCAAAATATCCTTCTATTGCCCCGAATTTCTGCACCTTCCCAAACCCAAAAATATCACCTAGAGCGAGAAATCTTGCTTTTGTAGGACCCCTTGTCCGTCCTGCATCAAACATTTCAGAGAAAACTATAGTATGAACCTTGAAGAACTTTCTAAAACTTTAATTTAAAAAGTAATGCGCCCCCCTCCCCCCCCCCCCCAAAAAAAAAAAAAGAAGAAGTGAATTTCTATAAACTATTCGAGTTGTGTGCAAAGAGTTTCGAACAACCCTTTCTGAAAACCATTTTGTGAAGATGGCAGCAATGTTAGCATTACTTTGAACTTCTCGTGCTTCGGTAATACATTCGAGGACCTTCTTTTGACTGAAATGATCTCAACCTCAATATGTTTTATCCTTGCATGACAAATTATATTAGCAGCAAGCTTTATTGAACTTTGATTGTCACCAAGAACTGTGGAAGGAGTGTGAATTGGCGAATGGATATCCATGATCAATTACTTTGTGCAGTAAGTGATGAAGCCTTGTCCTCTTCCTCTTTTGTTTAAAGAGATATTGAATCTTGCTTCCTGCTGCACCAAGAGATACCAACTTATCCGTCCGAGAATACATAATCTGATGTAGTTTTTGTGGTGCCAGTATATACCAACTAACAAGTCCAACAGAGAGAGCAGAGGGGTAAATATCAGACCCCTTGCCCAGCAAAATGAAAAAACACAATGCTCTCAAACATCAAATAAATCATCTCCACACTTCGCCGCCGGTTCCTTCAAGTCTATCGTTTAAACCAACGTATATCTAAGAAACCTCTAAAAAAAAAAGAAAAGAAAGAAAAGGTATTTCTAAGAAAATTAACGAACTCTGATGCCCTTTCGCAGCGCTTGGCACCAAGGATGGATCCAAGAATCGAACCTTGGGAGGGAGGGGCGAACTTATGTAATTTTAAAACAATCCAAGCTAATAGTAATCTAGGGGGGGCGATCGCACCCACACGCCCCCTGGATAGGGTTGCAATGGGTCGGGTCGGGTCGTGTCCAAAACCCCTAGACCCGGACCCAACCCGTTTAATTAATCGTGTCTAGATCCTAAACCCGTACCCGACCCGCTAATAAACAGGTAGACCCGATAAGACCCGGTAAGACCCGTTTACCACCCGGGTCTATTCAGTTGACCCGATCCGACCCAATCCGACTCGACCCGACCTAATCGAAAGACCCGCTGATATTATATATTATAGTATCGGATTGCGGGTAGACCCGACCCGACTCGACCCGTTGAATACTAAACGGGTCTTCCCAGGTCTACCGTGTCCAGACCCTAAAACCGGACCGAACCCGTTATTAAACGGTTCTATCGTGTCGACCCGTTTACGACCCGAACCCGTTTAGCCCTGACCCAGACCCGCTAACTTCGTGTCGGGTCTGCCGTGTCGGGTCCGAAATTGCCAGCCCTACCCCTGGATCCATCCCTGGGTCGAACATGCTTTGCGCGCCGTAGCAGGAGGAGAGTTGAGGTGGCCGGGTGATTCAGGAATCAGGGGTCCGATCAAGCGCAAGATCTCGAGGATCTGAACTCGTCGAGCAGGTAGGTCGATCGGTATCCAGAGAGATGGGTTCTTGAGGGAAATTGGAATGAATTTTCCCCGATTCCGCTTCTCTTTTTCCTCGATCGATCGATCTTGGGCCTCGTGATGGAGGAAAAGAAGCGAAATTTGGGCACAGATCTTCAAAAATGTAAACAGATATAAGCCAGAAATTGGCAATGGAGGCAGGGTTTGGAGAATGTTACCGCCGCCGTTCGCAATCCTTCCCGGTTTCCCGCCGCCTGGCCTTCAATGGGGGATGGGGTGCTTTCGCCGAGGCAAAGGGGTTTGAAACGCCGGAAGGGCGAAGGCCCCGAAGGTTTTACTTCAATCCCCGCCTATGGTGTAAAACGGGCCGGGCCCGTCCAGTTCAAACATATCTTCGGGTTTTCGGATCTGAACCCACACTCTCAGAAGCTTCCGTAACGTTGAAGGTGGCGGTCCGAGTCGGCCCATGGTATGTTCGAGTCAGGCTGTTGATTGGACCTGACAGAACTAGAACAGGTGGCATGAGTCCTACCCAGGCCAGACTGGCTCGCTCCCCCCATTGTTTGGACGAGTAGGGCTGGCAATTTCGGACCCCACACAGCAGGACCTGACACGAAGTTAGCGGGTCTGGGTCAGGGCTAAACGGGTCGGGTCCGGGTTTAGGGTCTTGACACGGTAGACCTGGGAAGACCGTTTAAAATTCACGGGTCGGGTCTACCCGCAATCCGATATTGTAATATATAGTATCAGCGGGTCTATCAGGTTAGGTCGGGTCAAGTCGGATCGGGTCAACTGAATAAACCCGTGTGGTAAATGGGTCTAACAGGTCTTATCGGGTCTGCCCGTTTATAAACAGGTCGGGTACAGGTTTAGGATCTAGACACGGTTAGTTAAACGGGCCGAGTCTAGATCTAGGGGTTTTGGACACGACCGGAAACTAGACACGACACGAACCCGACCCGACACGACCCATTTGCCACCCCTAGGGACGAGTAGGAACATCCCAGCTCCGTCCCACTAAGGAATATCATATCCCAAACACGTCCCAATCTCGTGTCGGGTTTGAATAATCAATCTCAAACACATCCCACTCGCACCGGTAAAAACCCAAGCTCGTCCTGTCTCATCCCACATTATATTTATGTAAGACAAGTCCAAACTAGTTCTTTATAATTTGAACTAAATTTATTTTCGTTAAGAGAAGCAATAAAGGTATTGAGATATAAAATTCGTTATAACATGAAACAACAGTTTCAATATTTTTGTTAATAGATATACATTGAATGAATTAAACATATGTACTACAATGAAAATGTATTAACTTACTACATAAAATAGGATATTAAACATATGTACTACAATGAAAATGTATTAACTTACTACATAAAATATATATACATTGAATCAAATATATTCTAGATTCTAGAAATTATATAAACAAAAGGCATGAGTTGTATTATCTCTTTAAATATAGTACTAGTACAACATTAAAATAGGATGATTAAACTATATCTGAATAAATTATCAAACGTCAAAAGAAATAACATATATATAATCAGTTTGGGTCGGGACGGGGTAGAATAATCCCAACTCCGTTCCAAATCCGATCGGGTTTATTTTGTAAATCCCAAATCCACCCAAACCCAACTACTTCCATCCCAACCCAACTCAATAGGGTCGAGTCGGGTTGGGCTTTCCATTTGGCCCGTGCCGTTGCCATCCCTAGCTGATAAGAGATGGAAGGGAAAGTGACAAGTGAGTTACCTGGTTGCGAAGTTTAGTGATTGAAATAGGTGAGGAGCAAAAGAAGCAAGTGGGGAAAGTTTTTTCTCCAACAACTTTTTTAGCACGTTCTCAATAGCATTTTTGTTAATCGATTGATTTGTTGCACTTGCTTACGGCCAATTCCGTGTGCCATGTTGTCCATAATGGAAGCATGTGCCAATCGGCATGCAGCAGGCACCTTCGGTGTAACTGTCAACACCATCATGGCCGCCGTCAGCGTCTTAACATATTTGGCAATGATAATAAAACTCATTGGCGATGGCGCCCAAATTAGTCTGCAATGACCATTTTTAGCGGGAGGCAGCCATGTCCGGTGGCCTCCGACGCAGAATGTGGGCTTTGCAACTGACCTCTCTCTCTCTCTCTCTCTCTCTCTCTCTCTCTCTCTTCTCTCTCTCTCTCTCTCTCTCTCTCTCTCTCTCTCTCTCTCTCCTCTCTCTCTCTCTCTCTCTCTCTCTCTCTCTCTCTCTCTCTCTCCTCCTCTCTCTCTCTCTCACATCGCGTTGCTCATATCATCACCACATGAGGACACTAGATCGCGTGTTACTATACGATGTTTTCTATACATGATCGTTTACTAAGAACACACGACCCATAGGTCGAATACAAACTAGAAGATAAAAAGAAAAGGGGGGGGGGGATTTCACAAAAATGTTTTGGACGTGACTTTGCTTGCATTATAGATGTAGAAGACTTAGAATGCAATACAAGAAAGAAACAACCACAATGCAAACACACATAGAGTCGAGAGATTTACGTGGAAACCCTTGCGCTAAAAAACCACAGGCGAAGACGATCGGTCGATTCACTAGAATGAAGAACAAGACAGAGTTACAAGCAACGCCCAACTTCAATGAGATAAACTCCCTTAGCCGAGAGTACCTATTTCTTCTCCAAAGCCTCTCCCAAGTTTCCTCTTCAATGCAATGCAATGCCCTCTCATCCCCAAAACCCTAAACCCCTTTATATAGTAGAGGAATATGTTACATAAGTTTAATCTCGAGATTCTCCAAAATAGCCAAATCTAGAAAGTCAAAACGTGCATGACTAGGTCAGACCCATGCCTGTCAGCCATAGTCGTGCGCATGACGTGCGCATGACCTAGCAAAGTCGTGCACACGACTGCCCTGGAGCCTTTCACTGAAGGATGTGTCGACAATCTCTCGGGCTCCAGGTTGTGTGCACGACTGTGGGGTCATGCGCACAACTTCCTGGGGACAGACGCTCACCCTTTTTCAAGGACACATCGATAATGTCGGAGGCCGGATCGTGCGTACGACTTTCCCAAGTCATGCGCATGACCCGTATTGTAGAGGTTTCGAACCATATATCAACAATTTATTCACTTACTCATCTAGATCCGTCAATTTGGGTAGGATACTACCGAGGATCTCATCTTGCAAATTATCTGATCTTCTCCATGGATGAATCTTGGTATTAGCCACTATGACAAAATATGATAGCAAATCGGAGTCTCTGATACCAATTAACGCAGGAGGAAATTAATACAAGGAGTGCTCTTTGATACCAAACTAGCACATACCACTCGAATGAGGAGGGCGTTTTTCTCACTAGCTTGCTTTGGAGAGGCATAGTTGATGTATACTTCAATCATGTTCATTGGTTCGGGTTGACCCAGTAAACTGAACTAATCTATTCAGTTTGGTTTGGATTGGGTATTTTTAACAATCTGTTCGATTCAGTTCAAAAATTAAAAATCCTGCTATGTTCGGCTCGGTATCGTACATATGGGGGAGGATTTCGGCCGTCGTACATGACCCTCCTCCAACAAGGTTTTACCCTTTAGGATGTGGTGCGTTTTGAAGCGCTGAGCTATGACTTACTGGGCTGTCACACAAGCACTGTAGAGTAGAAAAGTAGACAAAGAACTGACACATGATGTGATGACGGAGTTCGACCGAAGCCTACGTCTCCATGTGGTAAGATACAACCTTTGAATCCACTATCTCTAAGTAAAAAACAGAGCTACTCTCGACAGGCCGAGAAGTGCTTCTTCTAAATAGACAGAGGGATGAGAAGGAGTCTGAAAACCAGAAAACTCGAAGAGATCTGGAAAACAGAAAGTGAAATTTTAGTCTGGAATTCCGGATCTGGATTATTTCACAGGGTTGGCTATTTATAGAGATTTGGTTTATAGAAAATATTCTAGGAATATTCCCCAACATATCAGGGATTTTGGTAAATACCCGGGAGGGGATTCACTAGGTACCACTGTTGCCTTCGTGGGCCCTAGGCATGGCTGCGGGTCCTACTATCGTCTTTGTGGGCTCCAGGCAGGGCTGTGGGTCCTACAGTCATCTCTATGGGCCCTAAGCAGGACTGCGGGTCCCACAATCATCTTTGTGGGACCTAAGCAGGGTTTTGGGTCCTACTATCATCTTTGTGGGCCCCAGGTAGGGTTGCGGGTCCCACAGTCATCTTTGTAGGCCCCATGCAGGGCTACGAGTCTCACTGTAGGGCATTAGCCAAATTTTGCACCCATAGTTACCCCCTCCCAGCTAGATAGGTGCTAACCTAACTGGCTAGAACTTTCTGGTGCAAAAAATCGGCCGCTTGTCTGCCGATTTCCTATCCGAAGTCGATCATCGTGCCAGCCGACCCCCTGTCAGGGGCCGGCTGGGTGTGCGTTTGCCGACCCATTGCGCTGGGCCAACTGTCGTCTGTCTGCCAACGCTCTATCAGGGGCCGACCTTTGCGCCCACTAACCCCCTGTCAGGGGCCGGCCAGGTGTGTATCTACCGACTCGTTGCGCGGGGCCGACCGTCGTCTGTCTGCCGACCCCCTATCAAGGTCGACCGTTGCGCTCGTCAACCCCCTACCAGGGGCCGGCCGGGTATGCGTCTACTGACCCCCTGTGCGGGGCCGATCGTTATCTGTCTGCTGACATGCTGCGTGGAGCCGACCGTTGCCCCTGCCAAGGGCCAGTCAGGTGCGCATCTACCGACCCATTGCGCAGGGTCGACTGTTGTGCCCGCCAACCCCCTGCCAAAGGCTGGCCGGGTGTGCGTCCGATCGTCATCTATTTGCCGACCCCCTGCTAGGGGCCGACCGTCGTCTGTCTGCCGACCCATTGCACGGGACCCACCGTTAAGCCCGCCAACCCCCCGCTAAAGGCCGGCCGGGGGGCATGTCTGCCGACTAAACTCACACCCCCTCCCAGCCAGCTAGGTGCTAACCTAGTTGGCTGGGATGCCGTTTAGTGCGAACGCCGGCGGTCAGTGGCGCGGGTGGACGATCGTGCAGGCTAGCAGGGGGCGGGGGTTGGACGCCGGCAGAGGGGCGAAGTCGGGCTGAGGGGACTCCCTAGGGCCAAGGTAGGCAAAAACCACCCAGAGGGGTCGGATACAAACAAAGGGGAATAGGGGGTCAGTTGCAAAAGGGAAAGGGTGGGGGGGCTGATTGCAAATGTAGGGAAAAAAGGGGTGGAAAATTATGAGCCGGAGCTACGTACGATGAGAGTCAGCGATCGTATCCGGGGTCGGAATCCGCCAATTTTAAAGCCAGTGCGACTCTTTTATGACCCTCTATAAGAGTGGCTATAGATGAGAGGGGGGGGGGGGGACGAGGCCCAGAAGACCATAATATTGCAATGGGAAAACAGGACAAAATATGAGTATAAAAAGTCCAAATTGCACAGGGGAAGCGTTGCGAAATCGCGACCCGAAGCCACGTACGACGAGAGGTAGCGGTTGCATCCGGGATCAGAATTCATCGATTTCAGAGGCCGTACGATCCTTGCATGACCCTCTACAAGGATGCCCAGAGACGAGGGGAGACCAAATTTAGGACGAGTACTAGGTTTCAATGGGGGGTCGATGGTGTGAACGCCGGGGGGGGGGGTCGGTTTTGAAGTAGCCGTCAGGGGGGGGTGTAACATCCGCCCCAAACACACAAGATACTGTCCGCTTTGCTCGTGCCCGCACAAGAACTTCCCAGGGTGGTCACCCATCCTAGTACTGCTCTCGCCCGAGCACGCTTAATTACGGAGTTCTTACGAATTCCGTAGCGGCTCACGATTTTAAAACGCGTCTTCTATGTCTGGGAGGGGAAATTATATACGTAGCTCAGGATCTCCTTCTCTCCAGGCGATGTGGGGCTAACTCGTGGCCTTGTCCCCACCTCATCCATCTTGGCATCCCAGCCTCAGGAGTCTTGGCTCTTGGCTCTTGGTCGTCACAATCCACCCCCCTTAGGGCTACACGTCCATGTGTAGGGTTAGACCCCTCATTGCGAGGAGAACTGGCTCTGATACTATTTTGTAACATCCGCTCCAAACACACAAGATATTGTCCGCTTTACCCGTGCCCGCACAAGAGTAGTACTAGGATGGGTGACCATCCTGGGAAGTTCTCGTGCAGGCACGGGCAAAGCGGACAGTATCTTTTTGTGTTTGGGGCGGATGTTACAAGGGGGGTCAGTTTTGCAGTAGCCGGCAGGGGGGGTCGGGTTTGGCGCACAAGGGGGGTCAGGTTTAAAGTAGCCGGCGCGGGGGGAGGGGGGAGGGTATGACACGCAGGGGGAGCGATTGGGTGAATGGGAGCAGCAGGGGGCCGGTGGGTGTTGGTGGTGATAGAGGAGATGATGTGGATGATGGTGTGGATGGTAGTGATGGTGTAGGTGATGGGGTGGATGGTGGTGATGGTGTAGGTGATGGTGATAGAGATGGTGTGGATGGTGTAGGTGATGGTGATGAATATGGTGTCGATGGTGTTGATGGTGCCGAGGATGGAGATGGTGTGGATGGTGATGATGGTGCAGGTGATGGTGATGGAGATGTTGGTGGTGGCCCGCTCTTTCTCTGTCTAACTTGCTCTCTCTCTCTCTCTGAACTCTCTCTGTGTTTTCGTGAGTGGAGATGTGGGAGAGGGTGTCAACCCGGTCCGGCGGCGATAGCGGCAGAGGGAACCCTTCCTTCTTGTCCACCCTCTTTGACGTAATCTATCGCTCTATCGATGACGAGGCAGGCGGCGGGGCTATGAGGGTGCACCACATCGGGGGAGCACGGGACCCGTGCCCATCACCCTCTGCGACAAAGAAACATGATAGCGGGGACAGAAGGACCCCGGAGGCAGCGGCGGTCGACAAGGCGGCACCCCGACGGAAGCCAGAGCACTAGGGGTAAGGTCGAGCCGAGATGAGCCGAGCCGAACCGAGATTTGGATTGTTTGAACTTGACTTGGCTATTAACCGAACGAACTCAAAAGAGTTCTTATTGAGCTTGTTTGTGAGCCACTTACGAACAGTGAGCCTGCCGATGTAGCGTACGATGACGAGCGTCGCGTCTGCCGACGCGTTGTTCAATGTTGGTCGTCGCCTCCCATCATCACGTTGTCCGATGTTGACTGTTGCGCCAGCCGATGTGTTGTCCAACGACGAGAATCGCGTCTACCGACGCATTATCTGGTGTCAACCATTGCGCCTATCATCGCGTACTTTGTCGGGTACCGAAGCGGCGATTGCAGCCTCGGGCTTTTTGTTGAGCTTATGTGTCCTGAGTGTGGATTTTTTGTATTAACATTAATAAAGATGACTTTGGTTATTGCATTAATTAGAATACTACTTTGGTGTATGTTAATTCATATATATAATAAAGGATCCTAGGGAACACAGTAGGTTACCGAGGTGCATGGTGGATCCTATGATGCTCTATTTAAAGAAAATGTTCGAGGGTTGTAGTCGGGTAACTCATTACCTAACCATCAAGAAATTTGTATCTACGAAGATGGCAGAGGGGACTTTAGTTTGGGATCATATGCTAAAATTGTTTGGCTATGTGAATAAACTTGATTTCTTCGATGTCATTTTGGATGCAGAGATTCAGACCAATATTTTTCTTGCGTCTTCGTCAGGAATATTTGAGAGCTTCGTTATCAACTTTAACCTTAACCGGTTGGAGATGACTAATGCAGAGCTCTTAGCGGCGCTCTAGGTGGAAGAGGACGGGATGAAAGCAGGTGCCCAATCCCTAAATGTAGAGTGGAAGTCTTCTCTGAAAGCCAAAAGCAAGTTTCAAAAAAAGAAAGTCTAAGAAGCCCGTGAAGGTGGGCCAGGTGTAGTTGCAGGTTCCTAAGCAGGATGCGGTAAGAAGGGGCATTGTAAGAGTGACTGCCGTGCGGCTCCTAAGAAGGCTGAGACAGGTATATCTCAAATCCACATAGTGGAAACCCTTGTAGCATCCAGTTGTTCTCCAGTCTCATGGATTGTGGATTCTGGTTCTACTAACCATGCTTGCAATAATTTGCAGGGGTTCAAGGAGACAAAAAAACTGAGTGATAGGGAGATCATACTGAGCATGGGAACTGAGGCCGTAGCAGAGGCTGAAGCAGTTGGAGATGTCGTCTTGCAGTATTTTGATGGAAGAAGTTCATTACTTAGAGACATACTTTATGTACCGTCCTAGAGACGAAACTTCATTTCTATTTTCTTATTGAATAATAAAGATTTTTTTGTTTTATTTGATATTTCTGGTGCGTCAATTAAATTGAATGGTTCCTTTGTTTGCAAAGAAAAGACACAGAATTGTCTCTATATAATTAACTCCACTCATAAGCAGTATAACATAACTGAAGCCTGTATGATTAATTCATCTAAAAGAAAAAATCTCTTATATAATCCAACACACTTTTGGCATCTAAGGCTTGGATACTTAGTCTCAGACATGATTTATAGGTTGGTTAAGGCAAAACTTTTAAGTCCAGATATTTCAGAAAGCCTACCAATGTGAGTCTTGCCTGGAAGGAAAGATGACCAAAAGAACTTTCCGAGCACAATATATCAGATCTCATGAGGTATTGGAGTTAGTACACACTGATGTATATGGGTCCATAAGTGTCCGTGCTATAGGAGGCTTCAAGTATTTTATCACCTTCACGGATGATTAATCGAGGTTTGGATATATATACCTAATATGGCGGAAGTCTGAATCCATTGATAAGTTCAAAGAATTCAGAGTTGAAGTAGAAAAGCAGATAGGTAAGAGTATCAAGTCTCTTCGATCTGATCAAAGAGGCGAATACCTATCGGATGAATTTATAGAGTACCTACATGAGCATAGGATTGTATCCTAGTTGACCGCAACAGGGACACCACAACAAAATGATGTATCTGAGAGGAGAAACTGAACTTTGTTAGACATGGTTCAGACAATGATGAGTTATGCAACAATGTCACCTAGTTTTTGAGGATATGCCCTAGAGACGATAGTATATACCTTGAACTTTGTTCCATCAAAGTCAGTACCTCTAACTCCTTGAAAGTTGTGGTTGAAGCGAAAGACAAGCCTGTAGCACTTTAGGATTTGGGGTTATCCAGCATATATGCGGAAGAACAAGCGAGATAAAATAGAGTCAAAGACTACGGTATGTCTATTTATTGGGTATCCAAAAGGGACAAAGGGTGATTTATTTTATGATCCTGAGGATAGAAAGGTTGTCATCTCAACGAATGTCATATTCCTATAGCAAGATTATTTAATAGACCATAAGGCTACCAGTAAAGTAGTTCTTGAAGAATTATTTGGTACTGATGGGAGTACGCAGACAAAAAACGTAATGGGAGCTGATAACACTAAGAATAACGATATTGTAGAATCGACTTCTATGGAACCACCGCAGGCTCGTCGTAGTGGGAGGACCATAAGAGCTCCTAATAGATACATTAGAGAAGCCTTCTTGGTGGATCCAGAGTTTCAGGAGGATGATCATCTGAACTGCAACAAAGCGATGGTATCCTCTAACCATGCGACATGAAAGAAAGTCATGGAGGCAGAACTGACATTGATGTCCCAAAACTCGGTCTGGACACTTATAACACCGCCTCATAATATTAAACATGTTGGGTGTAAGTGGGCGTACAAAAGAAAAAAAGGTCCGGATGGTACCATTGAGACTTACAAAGCTAGCCTAGTCGCTAAGGGTTATACCCAGTGAGACTGGATCGACTATGACGAAACCTTTTCACCAGTGGGTATGCTTAAGTCTATCCGGATCCTCTTGTCCATTGCAGCCCATTATAATTGGAAGATCTAGCAAATAGACATCAAGACCGCATTCCTCAACGAGGATTTGGAAGAAGACATCTATATATCTCAGCCTCCAGGCTTTGTCGCAAAAGGTCAGGAAAGTCTGGTGTGCAAGTTGCAAAGGATTATTTATGGACTGAAGCAAGTATCCAGAAGTTGGAACATGCATTTTGATCAGGCTATCTAGTTTTATGGATTTGAATAGAACATGGATGAACCATGTGTTTATAAAAGGAGCGATAAGACTGTAGTAGTTTTTTTAGTGCTTTACATAGATGATATCCTGCTCATTGGAAATGATGTTGGAATATTATCTATAGTGAAGATGTGGTTATTTTCTCAATTTTACATGAAAGACCTGGGTGAAACGAGTTATATTCTGGGGATCAAGGTAACTCGAGATATTCAGAACAAGATTCTCTCACTGTCACAGTTAGCCTACATAGATACTATATTGGTCAAATTCAGTATGCACAACTCCAAGAAGGGACTAGTTCCATTCAGACATGGAATGATATTGTCCAAGGATCAGGATCCTAAGACTCCTAAGGAGAGGGCAGAGATACAGAAGATACATTATGCTTCGATTGTAGGAAGTCTGATGTATACTATGCAGTGCATGAGACCGGATATATACTATACAGTAGGTATGATGGGTAGGTATCAATCAAATCTGGGTCCAGGGCACTGGACTGCTGTGAAAAGTATACTCAAGTATCTCTGTAGAATAAGAGATTATGAGTTAGTTTGCTCTTCACAAGAACTGATGCCGATTGGATACACGGATTTTGACTTTGAAGTAGATCCAGAATCTAGGAGATCAATGTCAAGGTTTGTGTTTTCATTAGGAGAAGGAGCTGTCAATTAGAGGAGTGTGAAGCAGGGATGCATCACGGATTTGACGACAGAGGCTGAGTACGTTACGGCGTGCGAAGTAGCTAAGGAGGCGGTGTGGCTCAAAAAGTTCCTCACGGACTTAGGATATATACCGGGAGCTCAAGATCCTATTATCCTTTACTATGACAATAGTGGAGCAGTAGCACAATCTAAGGAGCCAAGATATTACCAGAAGAGTAAGTATATTGAGTAAAAATACTACATTATCCGGAACTTGCAGAAGCGATGGGAGGTTACAGTGATTCAGGTGGTGTTTGCAGATAACATAACGGACCCTTTCATAAAGGCGTTACCGACCAAGGCTTTTGAGAAGCACGTGGATGCCATGGGAGTTAAGACTGTCATCCCCAGCTAGGCCAAGTGGAAGATTGTTGTAACTCGTGTATCCTGAGCGTGAATTTTCTGTATTAACATTAATAAAGATGCCTTTGGTTATTGCTTTAATTAGAATACTACTTTTGTGCATATTAATTTATATATATAATAAAGGACCTTAAGGAATACAGAGGCCACTAAGGCGCATAGTGGATTCATGTTTAGGAGATCCAGTATATCGGTTATGCGTAAACCTAGATCTAGCTCACGGCTTTGGTGATGATGGTCGCTTCACCGAGAATAAGCTGTTAGCAGGTAGAGGATATGGTGAAGTCTCCACCATGGTAACGTGAGATTCTCATTCACTTGACCAAGCACGATAATCTTGTTGAATATGAACAAAGACGGTGCACAGTTCAGTAATTCAGACACTGGTGCATAAACCGTCTTACTACTATAGATAATTTATCCTTAATCCTAAGGGACCATGTACACTGATCCAACTAGTTGAGTGGTACTTTGATGCACCAATGTGTGTGGTCCTTCCATAGTCCAATACCACGATATGTTGAGTTACCCGACTGACACTTGAGTGGCATACAATCCCTACTGGTTATCCGAAGTCCAGTGTTGGATGGGTGCCTTTTAATGAGTCAATATGTCAACACAATTAACCCAGGCCTGGTGGTTGTTAGTATGACTGATGACGTTCCGGATGCTAGACATAGCACCGGAAGGTATGTGGTGTTATAGATAACAAGTCATCAAATCCTAGTCAGATGATCAATTGGGATCTGACGGTGCTCCCCACCGCCCGAGTCGAATCATAGCACCAGTAATAGAAGGGACTAATGACTATTAGAGTATAGTAGGGAACAGGGTTACGAGGGAGTAACATAAGTTTAGAATCACTAGAGTTCAACTCGCGTCGCACTCTGGGTGGCTACGAGGGTTAATCGGATCAGGGATGATTAGCGGAACTTTCGGTGTGTCACCGGAACAGTTAATTAGAGATCCAGTTGGAGCTAGAGATCCTGAACACTGAAGGTTTCACTCTGTTGTTGTGTATAGGAATTGTTTCTCGACCTGGTTGGACACGTTAGATGCGAAGTAGTGCGATGGTGCACAAGCCCGAAGCCTAAGAACCAAATTCACATGTGTTAAAAGCCATAGGGGTATTTTGGTAAATACTAAAATATGGCTCAGAACATATTGAATATAGATCTCAAAATGAGCGGAATAATTCCAGGAGCTCATAGACGCTGACGGAACTCAATTCCGAGTAGCGCACCTCACTCAATCTCTCTTACAGTGTTTTACGTACTTTTCATGATGGTGTTTTCGTCCAGGCTTCACGATAGACAAGGAGAAACCCTAATCCCCCCCCCCCATCCCTATCTCTAGGGCTCTAGGGGTGGGACTTGGGCGGGTTGAAGGGTCTGCCCATGCCCAACCCGACTTGCACAAACCTTTGCCCGTTTTGACCGTGGAACCCGTGGAAGCCCAACCCGTGCTTGCCCATTCGGGTTCCTCGGGTTGCCCAATTTGCAAAATAATAAGCGGGTTGGGCAGGTTGCCCAATTAGAAATGCTTGTGCACATAAATAGATGGAAAAAAAATCCAACAGATTTTTGAATTGGATAAAAAAAATCTTTGATTTGCATAACAAAAGCATAAAGTTCAACCCATATCCTCAAATATCTCAAACGAATTCTTATCATTCAACATCAAATAGGTAGTCTTTGATTTCCATAAAAAAAACTATCAAAGTATTCAACCTTAGTGTGTCACTTCCTCGGGTTCCTCGGGTTGGGGAGATCGGTGCCCAAACCCGTCCAAATTGAAATCGGGTTGATCTTTTTTTGTCCAAACCCGTCCAAGTTTTAAACCAGCTTTGCCCATGTTTGTCCATTGTTCGAGTTGGGCGGGTTGGGTTCAGGTCAGACCCACCCAAGTCCCACCCCTACCTATCTCTATGGAGCTGGCTTTAGCTTGCGTAGAGCACTTGGGGGCCGGCCCTTTATGAGGATTACAGAGAGAGGGGCCGACCCTAAGTGCTTCCCCTCTCAGAAAACCCGACCCCCCTCACCTCTCTCCCTCTTTGAGGTTTCGACCAAGAAAGAAAGAGGAAGAAGAAGGAGGAAGGAAAGAGAAGCAAGAAGAGAGAAAGAGAAGAAGGAGATCTCGCGGTTTGCCGTCGTCTTCGCAACGAATTCCTCCATCGGCTCATAGTCCTTGCGCTCAGAGATAGGACTTCGAGGATTCCTCCCTTCGCAAAAAATAAGGTGTCATCCGATAGGTTCCCTTGCGATTCACTTGCAGTTCATCATCGTTCCGTTCTCTTCGGATCAAAGATACATAAGGTATAATGGTTCTAAACACCTAACTAGATGCATACATGCCTTCCGTAGATCGTAGTATGCCTCTAGGGTGTCCGCACATATGCTAAGATCATAGATTTGCATGTAGATTGATTTGTAGAATTAATTATAATGAAACATACACCGTGAGATCTTCGGATCTATCTTTTGCTTCCGCTGTGACTCTGATAATAGGATCTAAATCCAACAGCTTTGCCAAGGGCTGAGGCAATGACGACGGCCTCAGATTTTGTCTTTGAATGCCGAGGCAGAGGTCGCCTCAGGCCGAGACGGTGGCAATGTCTCGGGCTTTGTCTGGTGCCAGCGCAGTGAAGCCTACCTTGGATTTTGTCTTCAAATGTCGAGGCGGAGCAGAGCACCTCGCACTCTATTGGTGAGTGTCGAGGTTGTGTGAAGCATCTCGCACCGTGTCTGCGAGTGCCGAGCCAGTGCCGAGCCTCGCACTCAGTCGCCAAGCGCCGAGGCTGTGCAAAGCATCTCGCACCCTGTCTGTGAGCGCCGAGACGGTGAGGAGGACCTCGCACTTAGTCAGCGAGCACCAAGGCTATGCGAAGCATCTCGCACCTTGTATGCGAGCACTGAGGAGGTGCGATGCACCTTTGAATCTGCTTTCAAATGCCAAGGTCATCACCTTGGGCCAAGACGATGTTGCCGTCTCGAGCTTTGTCTGTTATCGAGGCAGCAGAGCCTACCTCGGACTTTGTCTTCCAATGTCGATGCGGAGGTTGCCCCGGGCCCAGACGGTGCTGACGTCTCGGGCTTCATCAAGTGTCGAGGCGGCGAAGCCTACCTTAGACTTTATTTTCAAATGCTGAGGCGAAGGTCGCCTCGAGCCGAGACGGTGTCGATGTCTTGGGCTTCATCAGGTGCCGAGGCGACGAAGCCTGCCTTGGACTTTGTCTTCGAATGCCGAGACAGAGGTTGCCTCGGACCAATATGGTGCCGATGTCTCAGGCTTTGCTTTCAAATGTCAAGGTTGTCACCTAGGGTTTAGACGATGTCGCCGTCTCGAGCTTTGTTAGGTGCCAAGGCGGTGGAGCCTGTCTCAAATTTTGCTTTTGAATACCAAGGTTCCCACCTTGAGCCAAGATGATGTTGCCGTCTCGGGCTTTGTCTGTTGCCGAGGAGGTGGAGCCTTCCTCGGGCTTTGCTTTTGAATGCCAAAGTTATCACCTTGGGCCGAGACGATGTCACCGTCTCAGGCTTTGTCTTTGAATGCCAAGGGCAAGGGCTTAGGCTTATTGATCAATAGGGGTTAGACTTCGGAGTATTCAGCGTGGTGTCTTTGTATCGGTTGGACTTAGGCGAAGCACCGTTTCAGTCGAACCTACATCAAGACGCGTAGCTTTGTACTGTTGCAGCTTAGTCGGTCGTGTCGCAACGAGAACCAAACTAACTATGGTGAGACACTATTTCATGTCTCCTTACATGACAATAGGAGCATGTGTGATGCCAATGATTCAGAGTACTCAGCATAGCGCCCTTGTATCGGTTGGACTTAGACGAGGTGTCATTTCAGTCGAACCTACGTATCGGGACATGTAGCTTTGTACCGTTGCAGGTTAGTCGGCCGTGTCATAACGCGAACTGAACTAACTATGATGAGGCACTAGTGCATGTGTCCTTACGTGATAACGGGAGCATGTGAGATGCCAATGATTCGGAGTACTCAGCGTAGCGCCCTTATATCGGTTAGACTTAGGCGAAGCGCCATTTTAGTCGAACCTACGTATCGGGACACGTAGCTTTGTACCGTTGCAGGTTAGTCGACCGTGTCGCAACACGAGCCGAACTAACTGTGTGAGGCACTAGTGCATGTGTCCTTACGTGACAATGGGAGAATGTACGACGATAATGATTCGGAGTACTCAGTGTAGTGCCCTTGTATCAGTTGGACTTAGGCGAATCATCGTTTCAGTTGAATCTACGTATCGGGATATGTAGCTTTGTACCATTGCAGGTTAGTCAGCCATGTCGCAACACGAACTGAACTAACTGTGGTAAGACACTAGTGCATGTGTCCTTACATGACAACAGGAGCATGTGCGACGCCAATAATTCGGAGTACTCGACATAATGCCTTTGTATCGATTGGACTTAGGCGAAGCACCATTTCAGTTGAACCTATATCGGGGTCACGTAGCTTTGTACCGTTGTAGGTTAGTCGATCGTGTCGCAACGCAAACCGAACTAACTATGGCGAGGCACTGTGCATGTGTCCTTACATGACAACGAGAGTATGTGCGATGCCAATGATTCGGGGTACTCAACGTAGCGCCCTTGTATCGGTTGGACTTAGGTGAAGTACCTTTTCAATCAAACCTATGTATTGGGACACTTAGTTTTTTACCGTTGCAGGTTAGTCGACCGTGTCGCAATACGAACCGAACTAACTGTGGTGTTGAGTAGAAGTTAAGACAGAATTTGAAGCAGCTATTATTTCATTGATAACTCAGGATATGTTACATCATAGATTTCAAATGAGCGACCTTCCAAGTTGTTAATAGTTGGCGACCTTCTATTATGATCAGTCGATTGGCTGCTTTCCTTTGGTGTCCATGGTCTTCTGAGGCTCTGCGAGTCGATCGCCTGCCCACCTCGGCCTCTTGGAGACTCTATCTTTCTCAATCTAAGCGTTGTGAGCTTAAGCTGTTGGTCTCGTTGGTTCTTTATCAGAAAGATGTTTCTTGAGGTTACGTCTCTTACGAGCGACTTGATCGTCCTTAACCTCGATCTCCTATTGGATCCGATTGAAGAGCACTCCGAGGGAGGCTGGAGGATTACGGATGAGGTCATTGTAGATGTGAAGGTCTAAGTATAGGGCGTTCTGGAATATGAGCATGAAGACTTCATCATCGAGGTGATGCCCGAAAAGTGCAGCATGCTCGTTTCGAAACCTCCGAGTGAACTCTCTGAGGGTTTCATCTGATCCCAATCCTGAGTCGATATAGGGAGTCCAGCTTCTTCTCCGGCTTGAGGTTCAACCGATAGTGTTGAACAAAGAGGTCTGCCAGATCCCCGAACCAACTCACGGAGCTGATCGGGAGGTTGTGATACCAATCAAACGATATGTCGTCTAGGCTGCCAGCAAAGGTGCGACATAGAACCTGGTTGTTGTTATCATGTGACTTCAGTGTTTGATTAAAGGCGATGACGTGCATTGTTGGATCTCCCGTGAGATAGTTGAATTTGGGGAGAGCGAGGGTTCTCTAGCTTCGAGGAAACTGGGCTCGGAAAGCTGTTGGTGAAGTGGTCCTTCAGAGGCATAAGTGTTCCGATAATCACCTGGCTGGTCAGAGAGGTGTCTTAGAGGAAGAGGAGGCAGAGAGGGCGTCGGAGTCCCTTTCGTCATCCGATGCTCGATTGGGGCTCGATCGTCGTTGTAATATAGCCAAATTTTGGAGCGGTGGCCATCATTCTGAACATCCTTCACGATGCAGGGATCGGGGGATGATTCGGAGCCGAGAGGCTCAGGACGGTGAGTAAACTTATTGAGACGTTCCCATACCATCGGCTTGGGAGGAATAGGCGAGGGTCCTCTCGAGAGGGATTCGAGTAACCATCGAGGGATGTTGACGACGGATCATCTGGAAGGAGTAGGGGATTGGTCGATTGACTAGAGGACGTCTGCTCCGTCGTTGATGTCGGCGGCTGACCATGGAAGGTTGACTCCCGTGTCAACAGTGATTTTTCGGAAGGAGTCTCTCTCAACCATGAGAGCAGCATTCTGCTTCATGAGAGTAAGGAGCTAGAAGCCCTTTGTTTTGCTTTGATACGTTGCTTGAGGGTCGGCGAAGGGTGAGACGTGCGCTTTCCCTAAGCGCTGTGAAGTTGGGTCGGCAAGTTGAGGTGATGGCCGAGGTTGAGCCTAAGAGACGCGATCAGTCGACGGGTGCAGACTCCTTGAATTAGTAGCGAGTTATTGTTCTGGGTGTTGACTTATCGTGAACTGACGACTCATTGAACGAGTCATTGGGTGCTGAGTGTCTGGGTGCATGCTGCTTTCCTCCGGCTGGTCCAAGGGTGTCTTCTCCATTTAGGTGTAGCAAAATAGAGACAGACAGCTTGTTCAAGCAATCGGTAGCTGCCACTTGACCGAAGGAGCTAGGAAGCACAGAGGTTGCAAGTTGATAGGACATATCCCACTGACGGTGCCGACCTGTGGGGGAGGATTTCGGTCGTCATACATGACCCTCCTCCAACAGTCGAGTGAAGGTTTTACCCTTCGGGATGTGGCACGCTTCGAAGCGCTGAGCTATGACTTGTTGGGCTATCACACAAGCACTGTAGAGTAGAAAGGTAGAGAAAGAACTGATACAGGATGTGATGATGGAGTTCGGTCGAAACCTACATCTCCATGCGGTAAGAAGCAACCTTTGAATCCACTATCTCTGAGTTAAAAGTAGAGCTACTCTCGACAAGCCGAGGAGTGCTTCTTCTAAATAGATAGAGGGATGAGAAGAAGTCTGAAAACTAGAAAACTCGAAAAGCTCTGGAAAATAGGAAGTGGGATTTTAGTCTGGAATCCCGGGTCTAGATTATTTCACAGGGTTGGCTATTTATAGAGATTTGATTTATAAAAAATATTCTATGAATATTCCTCAATATATCAGGGGTTTTGGTAAATACCCGGGAGGGGATTCTCCAGGTTTCACTATTGCCTTCGTGGGCCCCATGTATGGTTGCGGGTCCTATTGTTGTCTTTGTGCACCCCAGGCAAGGCTGCGGGTCCTACTGTTATCTTTGTGGGCCCCAGAAAAGGCTGCGGGTCCCACTATCGTCTCCGTGAGCCCCAGACAAGACTGCGGGTCCCACTGTCATCTCCGTGGCCCCAGGCAGGGCTGCGGATCCCACAGTCGTCTTTGTAGACCCCATGCAGGACTGTAGGTCCCACTGTAGGGCGTTAGCCAGATTTTGCACCCACAGTACCAACTCAAACCGAACCATTGACAAAACACGTATTTAGCCACCCTTAGATGTTAAGCCCCATCACCATTCACGGTGTGGTTTAAAACCCTACATCCCTAGTATATATATATGACTTATCAGGCTAATAACTACCGGTCCATCATTCCACGATACCAATTTTCACGAACATCCCTACCCACCATATTGGAATCAAAGTTATCTCCTAAATTCATCCCGTCGATTCCCAAACCAAAGTCTATCTGGATCACATTGAGCCATCGTCGCCGTGCCGGTCCCCTTCTTCCAGTAGGGTAAGAGCGTATGAGGCCACGGACGATCAACAACGATCCCCTTCAGGCTTTCGTCCCCGGCTAGCGCCATTGTCCATCTCCATCTATCCGGTTAATATCTTTATTTGGGCATTTTTATTTCTTCATCTACTTATGTTAGATGTTATATCTTTCTAAGGTGGGATGTATACCTCAACAACTCACATAGTAAAGATGTAGAGATTAGCTCAAAAACTCAAGGGGAACCCGTCGGACCACATTGTGCATAAGAGTGGTGTGATCGAACCACGTTCAACAAATTCGGATGCAATAGCTGTTTCTTGTTGAACCCGACAACACATGTGGATGCATCTGGTGTGGGCCCGACAACAAATTTGGATCTGATGCCAGCAGTTCCAACTTCCAAGTGGAGACAACAGCAGTGAACAAAGGCTGGGGTTCATCGAGCAGCAGTGAGGTGAGTGTCTAAGCTCTGTCGTCTGCCTCGCAAGGTCACCTTCGCCTTCCATTTCCCGTCAAACAGAAGGGTATATAGGGTCCACGTGGCATCCAGTGCATGACTTCGAGCCTGCTGTTGCCAATTGGAGAGGCATTGAGCACTTGTTCCCTTGCTGTTGCTGTGGTTCGAGCCCACACACAGCCACTGTCTATTGTGCTGCTTCCTTCTCTGTTTCGTGTCTCTCTCACTTGAGGGGCTCTAGGTGAAGCCTTTACCTTTGACTTTGGCATCGGCTTTGACTTTGGCATCACCTTAGGAACAAGGTCTCCTTGGATGTTGGGATCTTGGTTCTTGGTGGTGTGGACACTTCAAAGTAGGGACACAGAAACTGATGATCAGGTAACGGTCTGGTTCGGACAATTCCGGGAGTTTTTGATCCATGTTACGAGCCACGTCACCAATTCGGGTGTCGTTTTTTTTTAAGAAAAAATGTTCTAAATGCGATTTATTACTATCTAGGAAGCATGGACATTTTTTCAGACCTCCCGTACCCGTATCGGACACCGATACTTGTCGGACACTCGCCGGACATGCACCAGACACGCATATGCTATGTCCTACGTGCTTCCGGGAGCCGGACATACACCGGACACTCCTCGGACACTCGAGACACTGCAGGTTGACGGACTATTCGATATAGGGTCGGGTTACAAGCTGTGGTGATTCAGTTTTGGCTTCAACCTATCTGATCCTCTGAGATTATAACCTTAGAGAATCAGATAGGTTGAAGCCAAAACTGATTCGCAATCGTTCTTTTGCATGCCATTTGAGACTGAGTATGATTCACTTGTCAGGATGATTATGATGGGCGGTTACGATTCAGGTTTGGCTTTAACTTAGCTTATCCTCTGAGATTTCAGATAGGTTAAAGTCAAAACTAAAACACAACCGTTATTTTTCATACCATTTAGAGCTGTCTGTGATTCACCGATCGAGCTGGATGTAACTAAAGATAGCGATTCAATATACATTAAATTTTTATTTTAGTTATTTTCTATGAGGTTTTTTCGGTCATTGAAATATTATGAATTGCAAACACACATAAAATATTAATTTATTTTGTCGTGTCCCTGCTGTACTTGTGTCCTCCTTTTTTAGGATTTATCGTGTCAACGAACCCGTGTCGTGTGGTACCCGTGTCCCCGTACCAGTGTGAGTGCTTCTTAGATTACTACACATACTCTTTTCCAATTTTTCAAAATCAATTTTTATTTTAAAAAATCATGATCTTCGTGCTTTAAATCTGATTTATACATCTTAGTCAGGATTAATCATATTTTAATCCTATCAAATAATGCTGAAAAAAATTGTTGGAACATCTTTGCCAATTTATATGTTTTTTAAAAAAATTTACCAATTTTTTTCAGTGACTATTTTCTAACTAGCTTTCCTTTTCTTTTTTTTTTTTCTACTTTTCCAACTACTTCTCTAGCTGATTTTTTTTTTCCGACTTCCAACTCGGTACCTATGCAACACGAGGTTGACAAAACAGATGACGATTTGCTCAGAGGTGATCGATGTTGCCAAGCCTAGGCTCTGGGGTCCCAAGAAAGGATTGGATGCAGAAGTGTATCTTTCGATTTGCTATCCAAATAATATTATCCAGCTACGAATGGCTCATCGAGAGAATTGATGATGATAAGGATGTTGAACTAGGGGTAGCTCGAAGAGATCGATCGATCGCTGATTGATCATGTCACCGATGACAAGAGCAAAATGATAAGAGGTTCAGTTGCTCCAGCTAACCTAAGATAATCAATGGCTAAGTTCTCGAGGCCGATTCCTTGTCTCCCTCTTCTGTAATGATCCAGCAAAGATTCCTTTCCATGCATCACTAAGACCATGGCTGATGCCTTTTTCGCCTCTGCATTGCTTGTCTGTAGGCTCGTATTGACATTATCTTACCTGAGAAAACCTCATGGAAATCTCAGTTTTCTAGCTGAATTTTTGAAAATTTTCAGAGTTTTCTCGATTTTCATTGGATCGAATGGTTCTGGATTTTTTTTAAGTGCCATCGCACAAAAGAGACCACGGTTCAAAGCTTGCCAACTGTAGGAGTGTAAAGTACTTTTTCTTCCTAGCCATAGACCGAGTCATGTTTCTACCCACAAATGCACCATTTTATTTACACGCCACACATATAAAACAAGTTTGGGGTTTGATCCGATAACCACCCAGGACAAAAACAATAGGGTTAAGCACTGGGATACAACCGTAGTTGTGACTCTAAACTATTTTCCCATGGTCAAAATGTTCAGACTGAAGTTTCTTTGAAAGTCGAGTGATTCACCTGGTAAGAGTCGAGCAACTACGTTTGACTGTTCGAGTTTAATTCATAAATAAAGCTCAAATGCATTAGAGGACTGATAAATAAGAAACATTGAGACGGATGTATGAAAAAACTCGGAGGAATAGAGTTACCCACCAGGGGATAAGGGAATTGGTAAGCAACTGATGCTTTGGTGAGGAGGTTGTGGGTTCAATTCCCACCCCACCCCCCCCCCCCCTCGAGTTACCCAAGATTGCATAGGAAACTTTCCGAGTGGGTTGGTGAGTATTAACGCAGGGATTAATCCGAGCCCGAAGTGGGTCCATTGCTCGAATGACGACTCGATACATTAGAGAAAATTAGCGTTGCCCTGACTTAGAACATACTGATGAAAAACATGGACATGTTCAACGAAGAGTCGAAACGGAATTTTCAAGAGGATGGTATGGGATTATTGTCGAAGGATAAACGACATGGACAAAAAAAATTAATCTAAGCAGAATAATTGACGAAGAAGGACCGGTACAACCGACCCCAAGTTGATGGGACAAGGCTTGATGGTTATGATCATGGCCATGACATCATGCTTCTAGTAAACCTTCCTTTCAAAGAAAATTTTACACTATTTCTTCTGTTTTCATTTTCCTTGGAAGAAAAACCGAGCCCTTGGTTCAAGATTTGAAGAAACAACGAACCAGTCGGTTTGTTTAGTAGGAGAAGACCGGTTCAACTCGTTTAGATGTGGACTACTCTCAGGCTCAGTCAAGCAAAACATACACTGAATGGATGCTGCAAACCCCTCCCTCCAAACTCCCTCCATTTGTTTTGATATGAAACCAAAGAAGGCAGAGACAACAAAGGGATGGGATCAAGTCACATAAAGACTTGGTGTCCCCTTATATATACCAAGCTCTAGTGGCCTCTGAAATGTAGATTGAGACAATGGTGAGGAAGAGGAAATCCCCGGAGGGGGAGGGGGACGGCGAGGGCGGCGGCGGTGGCGCGGGGTGGGAGGAGGGGGCGGCCGAGGCCGCGATCGGGGGCGCGCGGCGCGCCCGGAAGCGCTTTGTCGGGGTGCGGCAGCGGCCTTCGGGGAGGTGGGTGGCCGAGATCAAGGACACAATCCAGAAGATCAGGGTGTGGCTCGGGACGTTCGACACGGCCGAGGACGCCGCCCGGGCCTACGACGAGGCGGCCTGCCTCCTCCGCGGCGCAAACACCCGGACCAACTTCTGGCCTTCCTCCGCGCCGCAGCGGCCGACGGCGGCGCCGGCCCTCCCTTCCAGGATCACCAACCTCCTGCTCTTGAGGCTCAGGGCCAGGAACAGCGCCGCCTCGCCGGAGGGCCAGCAGCTCCTGCTGCAGCACCCCGACCAGCAACTGCCGTATGGAGCAGAAGAAATGGAGGAGGATGCCGACATCAACTTCGCTGAGTTCTTTGATGACCCCAACACATCCAACACTCCACTCACCAGTCTCACCACTAGTAGTAACGAAGGTGGTAATGGCGGTGATCGCCGGTATGAGTGCATCCAAGCCAATCGCACGGAGAGCGAGGATTGCCGGCGACCCGAAACGGAGTTCGAATCGGACTACTACTCGGGGGCGGTGGATCAGTTCGTCGGCGAAGGAGGAGGAGGGGAGGAGGAGGAAGGAGGAGGGGACACCATGGACTTCCAATTCGTGGACGCCATGGAGGATTCCGTGAGCTTCTATTCGCCGTTCGAGATGGCGGAGGAAATGGAGGAGCCGATCGAGCAGGACTACACCGGGGATGAGCCGTCGTCGGTGCTCCGAGCTGCGGTGGAGCGGATGAAGTACGAGAGGAAGATCTCGGCGTCCCTCTACGCTCTCAACGGCGTGTCGGAGTGCTTGAAGCTGAGGCTCCGGGGTGCGAAGGGTGGCGACGGGGTGGCTGATCCCCTCTCCAAACTCAGAAATGCATGCAGCAGGCAGCGAGGGGATGAGGCGAAGGCGGCGGAAGATGAGCAGATTGGAACCCCGCAAGCTCCGACCGAGTTAGCGTCTTCTTCTCTATCATCCTCATCGTCTTCTTCGCCTTCGACGGCCGCCGACGACGGTGATCAGTCGCTCTGGAGCTCTCTTGATCTCCCTTCCATATGCTTCGTCGCATAAACCGAAGGCTTATGTATTAATTAGATGGTTATGTGATTGATTCCTCGGCAATTAGTAATCAAAAGCAAAAATGATTCAAATGTTCATGCTTATGCAACATGCCCTTACAATCCTGATGCAATCGAGTGGTTAGTCCCAATAGTCCCACATCGGCTATGGGTGGAAGTTTCGTCGTTTCTTCATATATCCGTTGCCCCCTTCCCCTCATGACCGATTTTGAGGGAGTAGAGAATTCATAACTTGTCAAAGCCAGACCGTCTCTGTACGCACGGACTGATCTAGAATGGGATATTAGGGGTGAGCGTCGGTTTTATCGGTTTTATTTTTTTTCGGTTTCGATTGATATGAGGTATGCGAGAGCCCTTGGGTCTTGAATCTTAATCGCCAGTTCGTCACAAATAAGTGGATGATTGCTAAAATGAAAGTTCAAAGCAAAATCAACCGACGTTCACACTTTTGAAGCATTGTAGATGTAACATAATTACTTCATACTTGTACTTAATGGAAACAAAAGTATTATGGCCGTTGGGTTTATGATTTAAGAAGTCGGGTCGGTTTTTTCGATTTCGGTTCGGTGTTCCATACCTGGGAATCGAAACCGAAACCAATTTAATCGGTTTTGTCGATTCGGTTTGTTTTCGGTTCGGTTTGGTTATTTCGGTTAAATTTTGGTTGGTTTCGGTTCGGCTAGGCGGTTCGGGTCGGTTTTTGCATAGCCCTATGGGCTATTACAATTTAAAGAAGGGATTATGATTTGAAAATATTTGGGGACCAGGTGGTAGGGGTGGCAATGGGTCGGGTCGGGTCTAGTTTCAGGTCGTGTCCAAAACACCTAGACCCGGACCCGACCCGTTTAACTAATCTTGTTTAGATCCTAAACCCGTACCCAACCCGTTTATAAGCGGGTAGAACCGATAAGACCCGTTAGACCTGTTTACCACACGGGTCTATTCAGTTGACCCGATCCGACCCAGTCCGACTCGACCCGACCTGACTCGATAGACCTGCTGGTACATCATATTACAGTATCGGATTACGGGTAGACCCGACCCGACACGACCCGTTGAATTTTAAACGGGTCTTCCCGGGTCTACTGTATCCAGACCCTAAACCCGGACCCCACCCGTTTATTAAACGGGTCTATCGTGTCGACCCGTTTACGACCCGAACCCGTTTAGCCCTGACCCAGACCCGCTAACTTCGTGTCGGGTCTGAAAGTGCCAGCCCTACCAGGTGGTGTGCTCATGAAATTAATTAATTGCAGATTTAAATTTTTCATCACAATTAAAAGTTGAGGAAATCAAGCTACAACTAGTGCAAGTGAAATGCAGAACAGAAATGACTTGGCTTCTTTAGGATCGATGACAATTGCGGGAAGATTTCATGAAATTTTTCTTAGTCAGAAATTAATTTTGGGATCCTAAAGGTTGTGCTAGATTCCCAGCGTATCATTGGAAAAAAAAAAAGGAACTATAAATTTCCTTCAATAATGGGTGTTTGGTTGACGAAAAAGTATGATCACCACAAGAAAATAACTATAAGTTGGTTTTTCATCAAAAGACCACAGATTTTTTTGTCAAAATCATGTAAAAACACGAGAAAGAAATTGAAGTCACATTCTTGCCTTCTTTTCCATGTAGACAAATAATGGTAAGGAATTATATTTTTTTCTTTTCCTATCCTTTCATTCTAGTTCCTTTTTAGTAGATTACTTTCCTACAAAACTTTCTCGGCAACCAATCATGCAAAAAAATCACCTTGATGTTGTCTACTACCAAAGGGATTATAGAGAAATGTGGGGTGTGGAAAATATTAGATGAGGTATCTAGATGATCAAGACTCCTACTTCGGTCAAGTAAACAATCTAGAAGGAAAGTGTTGGGAACCAAGGGCTCCGACGATCCACAACCGACCGCCGAGTCGACCTCCACGGAAGCATGATGTACCGAGGGATCGATGCCAACGTTTCCCACAGATGTTACAAATATAGAGAAGATTGATGCACACCGCACCACACCACACAATGCACAAATACAAGACACAAAAATTCCGACAATCAAAGAATATGATTTCCACTATAAAAGATATAATAATCACCAGTGGTGAATCACTGTTTGTCGGATCCCCCAACACGTATTTTAACCTTCTACTCATAACGATACTACAGCGAAAAAAAAAACAAACAATGACAGTGCACCAGAGATTACCAAGCAATACCTAGAGATGATCAATTAGAGAAGATACCGAGATCGACATGATGAGGAACCTTGATGAAAATCCGAGAATCAGAGAGAGATGACCGGAGAAACCCTCTTCTCTCTCACCTCTTCTTCCTTCCTTATTCGTCTTCATTCCTCTTCTTTCTCTTTCTTTCCTTATTCCTCACAATCTTTCTCTCTTACGACAGTTGCAAAACCTCTTGGTGTTAACCCTAAAACCCCAACACGTCCCCTTTTATAGTCAAGGAAATGTATGACTTTTGTTTTTCAAAAACAGCCCAAATCGCAACACAAACCCATCGTTGCTAGCTTGGGTTGTGCGTACGACATGTACAAGTCTTGGGCATGACCTGTTCAAAAATTTACCTCAGTGTTTTTTTTGATGATTCATCCATTCGCACAGTTTCTGCAAAATCCATGCACACGACAATCCTGGGCATTGACTTTTGCAAGCCAAAACTCAACAATTTCCATCTTGGTTTGAAAAAATCAATTCCATGCCATCGCCGCTACTCGTTCTGAGAACCTGTGGAAATCCATGACATCCTTATCATCACCATAGCATCTGACACTAGATGCGCAAACCCTATACCAGGTGTTCGATCATATGCACCAAAGATCGAGAAAGGCCACATTTGTTGTGGATTTAAAAGGGACCCACTTCTTCTTCATTTCTTGTCGCTCGAGAATACTCCACCTGTATTCTTGCCCCTCGTTGATGCCACTGCTCTTGAAATTACTCTTACAACATCCTTGTACAAGTCTCAACTGCAGGCTTCTTCCAAAACTAAAAAGTATCGTCCCAAACCTTCAGGACTCCACCTGAACCGGTATTCAAATACCTGAAGGCACTACAAGAAATAGGGTCTTTACCGACGGACATTATTATCACCGTCGGTAATAATACACTTTTTACCGACGGTTACAATAATATCCGTCGGTATTATAACTTCAATTTTTTTAATTTTCTTTGCATATTTATACCGACGGTATACATATTTACCGTCGGTAATATAATTATTACCGACGGTTACATATAAACCGTCGGCAAAATGTCATCGTCGTGATATTTTACCGACGGTAATTGTATGTCCGTCGGTATAACCAATGTTACCGACAGCCATAATATCTCCGTCGGCAATATACCGACGGTAATAAAATGTCCGTCGGTAAAAGTGTCCCGACGAAACTCAGTGTAAAAACCGAGCCTCTGGAAAAAAATAGGAGGTTGAGTTTCGTCGTGCTATTTACCGACGGGCGTTAAAGTTCCGTCGGTATAACTAATTATACCGACGGTATTTATATGTCCGTCGGCACAATACCGACGGTAATTTAGTTTCCGTCGGTAAAATGTCCCGACGAAACTCAGGGTGCCAAACCGAGCCTCTGGAAAAAATTGAACTTGTGCTTTCGTCGGGATTATACCGACGGAATTTATATATCCGTCGGTACAATACCGACGGTAATTAAATTTCCGTCGGTAAAATGTCCCGACGAAACTCAGGGTGCCAAACCGAGCCTCTGGAAAAAATTGAACTTGAATTTTTGTCGTGGAGTTTTACCGACGGATTGTTATTTACCGTCGGTAAAAAAATTAGTTTTACCGACGGAAGCTAAAATGTCCGTCGGCAAAAACCCTGTTATATAACCAAACAGTCGAGGTCTTCTTTGATTCTTCTGTTTCGATCTCTCCGGCGCGCGCCCCTCTCTCAATCTCTCTCTCTCTCTCACCGACCCGACCCCCCGGCGACCCCGTCCCCCTCCGGCAGCCCCGAGATCCCCTCCGGCCACCCATCCCCCTCCCGGCCACCCATCCCCCTCCCGACCTCCGCCCCTCCCCGGCCTCCCGGCCCTCTCTCTCTCTCCCCCGGCCTCCTCCCCCCCTCCCCGGCCTCCCTAGCCTTCCCTCTCTCTCTCTCTCTCTCTCTCTCTCTCTCTCTCTCTCTACTTCCTCCCCTCACCTGTCTCTCTCTCTCTCGATCCCTTGCACCTCCGGCCGGCCACCCATCACCTCCCTTGCACCTCCGGCCACCCCTCCGCTTTCTCGCGCCACCGACTGCGACACCAGTGCTCCTCCTCCTTCTCGAGGCCTGCCGACCATCGCTGGTGAGCTCCTCCTCCTCCTCCCTTTCCCCCTTCGGTTAATTTGTGGTAATATATATATTAACCTGTCGCATGTCAGTCAGACATAGTCCCGACTTCAAGCAATTATAGACAGTGACCCTAGCATCAACGTTAATTACCAAATCGGGTAAACCTTTTTATTTATTTTGTTTTTTGGTAGATTGAAGTGGGGAGGTCATCGCCGGACCTCCAAGAGGCGCCACATGCCCACACTAATAGACCGCCCACACTCAGCCCGAAGGTTTTTTCCGATTCCGCTCAACCCAATTGACGTGACAGCGTGCAACTGGTGGTGTAAAAGATTTAAATGTCACTAGTAGGTTTCAGCCACCAATTGTATGCTGTCAAGTTAATCATGCTGGCGGAATAGGAAAAACCTTAAGGCTGAATAGCATTTCTCTAATTCTTATGGCTCCATTTGTTAAGGGCTAAATATTTTGATAAGTACTTTGTCAAGTATTTTAGAATTATGTAATAAATGTTTCATTTGGCTTGAAGTACGTATCTACCATGGTGGTAAATATTAGGGATTTTTTTGTTCAAAATATTATTAATTTTTTAATTGAATAGTGGTTTATCAGAAGTATTTAACACACTAGTGCTCTAACAGCCATGTGACAGATTAATTAGTGCCGTAAAGTGGTGTCACGTTATTCGCCGAGTCGACTCGAAACTCGGCCGAGTCGACTCGACTCGGCTGAGTTTCGATCCGACTCGGTCCAAAACTCGAGTTTCGATCTGACTCGGTTGAGTTTCGATCCGACTCGAGTTTGTCGGGTTTTAGCCGAGTTGTCGTGTGTACTCGACTCATTAAGGTTTCGAGTCGAGTCGAGTTTTCGTGTTTTAAAACATTGAATTTTATCCTATCAAAACTGAATTGAATGGGGGAATGGGGGGCAAAATGTAGTTTTTAGACTAGGGTGAGCGTCGGTTTTGTCGGTCGGTTTCGGTGTGGGTTTTGTCGGTTATATTTTTTTCGGTTTACGAAAAATCAAAACCGAAATCGAAACCGAAACCGAAACCGAAATAGTCGGTTTTTGTCGGTTCGGTGTGATATGAGGTATGCTAAAGCCATAAATCTACTCGAGCGACAGAGAGAACCGTCAGACCCCAAGTGTTTACTTGATGAGGCTCCCTGACTTGTTGACTTACTGTCGCATAACTTTGGTGCTATGCCTAGCATTCGAACTATCAGCAGTTCAAATGATGGCCAGCAACCCTAGGTTTACTATGTGACTAGTCTACTCATCATAATACACTCATCCATTAGGGATGTGGATGGCCTGTAGAAGTTTTGGTTCGGTGTTCCATACCCGGGAACCGAAACCAAAATTGTGCGGAGTCTTATAACATTGTTTGAAATTATATGTCAGGTGTTGTATAGCCAGATAGACGAAGATGTCTTCGATCGATAAGAGTTGGATGCGTAATTCGAATCGTATGAGCCAAGAGTACAGAGAAGGAGTCAGGAAATTTCTGGATTTTGCATTTGAGCGTCTTGCACCGCTTGATGGAAAAATTGTGTGTCCCTGTATAAACTACGGAAGGGTGATTAGGAAGGTTCGAGAGGAATGTGAGGTTGATCTGGTAATGCGTGGCATTGACGTTACCTATACCCGTTGGTTCTCGCACGGTGAGGAGCTAGATGCAGTCCCCATGGCAGCTCACGGTGAAACTTCAAACACAGTGATCGCTGATGATAATATTAATACAGACGATGACGATGACATGCAGGGTATGATACATGATTTGCAAGGTGGAATAGGCACGAAAACACCGTCAGGTGATCAGCCCAATATCGAAGCGGACAAGTTCTACAGATTGCTTAAAGATGCCGAACAACCTCTATACCCGGGGTGTGAGAAGTTTTCAAAACTCTCTTTCACTGTAAAGCTTCTTCATTTGAAGTGCCTCAATGGTTGGAGTAATAAGTCATTTAATATATTGGTAGAGTTGCTGAAAGAGGCTTTTCCTATGGGTGAGACAGTACCGAAATCATTCTACGAGGCGAAGAAGACAATTAAAGATCTCGGTCTAGGTTATGAGAAAATTGATGCATGCGTGAACGATTGTATGTTGTACCGGAAAGAGTACGAACATGCGCGGTCATGCCACATATGCGGAGCAACGAGATATAAAGAGACGGATGCCGAGTCTAGTACCAGTCGAAGGAAGAAAAATGTATCTGCAAAGGTTCTCCTATACTTCCCGCTCAGGGACAGGCTTCAGAGGTTGTTTATGTCATCGAAGACTGCTGAGCACATGAGGTGGCATGCACGAGAACGTACAGATGACGGGATTATGAGACATCCGGCCGACTCTCTGACGTGGAAAGATTTTGATCATACATATCCTGAATTCGCATGTGAAGTTCGCAACGTCAGGTTAGGGCTTGCTAGCGATGGCTTCAATCCCTTTGGGAATATGAGTGTGTCGTACAGCATTTGGCCAGTTGTCCTAGTTCCATACAATTTGCCTCCCTGGATGTGCTTAAAAAAGCCATACACAATGCTCTCCTTGCTCATTCCCGGACCCAGGTCGCCTGGTAATGATATTGACGTTTACTTGCAGCCGTTGATTGAGGAGTTGAACGAGTTATGGGAAGTTGGGGCCGATACGTATGATGCCTCGTTGCGCCAGAATTTTCGGATGCATGCGGCACTTCTATGGACCATCAACGATTTTCCTGCATATGCCAACTTATCCGGGTGGAGTACTAAAGGAAAATTGGCGTGCCCTACATGCAATAAGGAGACAGATTCATTACGATTGAAGAACGGAGGCAAGTTCTGTTATATGGGCCATCGAAGATTCCTTGTTGACGGCCATAAGTGGAGGCAGAACAAAAGAGCTTTCAACGGCAAGAAGGAACTTGCAAAGGCCCCGGAGCAGCTTTCGGGGGTAGAAGTCTTGTGCGAATTGGATCAGCTTGATGCCGTGGCACTTGGAAAAGGTAAAAAGAAGAGAACGCATGAAGATTCTACGCGTGAGCATAACTGGAAGAAGAAGAGTATTTTCTTTAAACTACCGTACTGGAGCAGCCTACTCTTGCGGCATAACTTGGATGTCATGCATATTGAGAAAAATGTGTGTGACAACATTATAGGAACACTGCTGAATCTCGACGGTAAGACGAAGGATAATCTTAAATCTCGTCTCGATCTTAAGGAGTTGGGCATCCGAAAATCACTTCATCCCCAAGAGATTGGGGATAAGTATGTGTTGCCAGTTGCATGCTACACCATGAGCTCACAGCAAAAGGCAGCCTTATGTGCATTCCTACGGTCTGTGAAAACGCCAGACGGTTATTCTTCGAATATCGCACGATGCGTGCAAGAGAACGGCCGGAAGTTGTCTGGATTAAAGAGCCACGATTGTCATGTTCTTATGCAGCGATTGTTATCTCTTGCTATACGTGGGAATTTAACCGAAGAGGTGTCCGGTCCGTTAATTGAGCTCAGCACTTTTTTCAGACAGTTGTGCTCGAAGGTACTTAGAGTGGACCAACTTGAACAGATGGAGAGGGATATTGCGCTCACATTGTGCAAGTTAGAGATGATATTTCCACCTTCATTCTTTGATGCCATGGTGCATTTGACCGTTCACTTGGCAAATGAGGCCAAACTCGGCGGCCCAGTTCATTACCGGTGGATGTATTTTATCGAGAGGTAATCGTCTCGTCTCATTCGCACAATGTATTTGATCGTTCTTGATATATTCATACAAATATTTTTTTCTCAAATTAGGTACTTGCGAACATTGAAATCATATGTTCGTAATAAAAGTCGTCCGGAGGGATCAATTGCTGAAGGATACCTAGCAGAAGAATGTCTAACATTCTGCTCAAGATACCTACATGGTATAGACACGCGATTCAATCAACTTGAGCGGAACTATGACGGTGGTCCAATAGACTTCGATGGGGGTCTGTCTATATTTGCCGAAATGGGTAGACCTGTAGGAGGAGGCAAAACCCGTCGATTGTCTGTAGATGAGATTCAACAGGCACATATGTATGTGTTGCGCCAATGTGATGAAGTGTGGCCATTCATTGAGTAAGCATTTTACGATCATTTACTCATTCTTTCAGTCCATTCATTAAGTATATGTGCTAATTATAATCTAATTCATAACCGGTAAAACAGGAAGCATAAAGCCATCATTAATAATCGGGGTATTCGAAATGCTCCCCAAATTCATGATCGTGAATTCCCATCGTGGTTCGAGAAACACGTAAGTATTCACATCATTACTGAATTTCATTGACATCCATTACCGAACAATAATTATGTGTTCATATCATGAATGTCGTGTGGTTATTATAGGCACAGGAGCTGCACGACAACAACGATCCGCTGATGAATGAGGATCTCTGGCGCTTATCTTGTAGTCCTTTGCAAGACGCAATATCGTACGATGGTTATATCGTGAACGGTTATAGATTTCGGACGAAAGATAGTGAAAAATCACGAAGAACCCAAAATAGTGGGGTTGTCGTCAACGGTGAGCAAGAAGAATTAGAAAATATCGACTTCTACGACGTCCTCAACGAGATTCTCGAGATTAAATTCCTTGGCCAAAATCGGATCGTATTATTCAAATACGATTGGTATGATGTTAATAATCGCGGGACTGGTTATAATGTCGACAAATACGGTTTTATCAGCATCAACACTGCCAAGAGATTGAATACCCAATATGAAGATCCATTCATTCCTGCCTCTCAAGCGCAACAGATATTTTATGCACCGGATAATACCTCTCCAGGTTGGCAAATTGTAGTCAGGTCACCACCCAGAGATTTTTACGACATGGGAGACAAGGATGCGGGGGTCGTCGATGATGATTTGGATGCATACCAGAATGATGAGATAATCATTATCGACGCAGTGCACGACGAAAATGAAGATGTCGACAATATAAACTGGACAGCGAATGCAGATCAAATAATAGAAGAGGGAAGCGATGAGAGTGACAGAGATGAGACAGAAAATGACTAGACCGTATGTAAATCAAATTGTTTCATATTTAAATCATACTGTTTCACCGATTCATATGTAAATCATACCGTTTCATATGTAAATCATACCGTTTCACCGATTTACGATCCGACCGATTCACCGATTTAGAGTCTAAGAGTTGGAAAATCATAAGTTAGCGTGTTTCGGATATGAAATAGGTTTCGATTCGATCGGATCGTCATCGGATCGGCATCCGATAATTCGAAGTTGGAATTATTCCGTATTTCGGACTTGCGAGCGGGTTCTAATTGGATATTTGACCAATTTACGCTCCGATTCACCGATTTAGAGTCTAAGTGTTGGAAAATCATAAGTTAGCGTGTTTCGGATATGAAATAGGTTTGGATTCGATCCGATCGTCATCGGATCGGCATCCGATAATTCGAAGTTGGATTTATTCCGTATTTCGGACTTGCGAGCGGGTTCTAATTGGATATTTGACCAATTTACGCTCCGATTCACCGGTTTAGAGTCTAAGTGTTGGAAAATCATAAGTTAGCGTGTTTCGGATATGAAATAGGTTTGGATTCGATCCGATCGTCATCGGATCGGCATCCGGTAATTCGAAGTTGGATTTATTCCGTATTTCGGACTTGCGAGCGGGTTCTAATTGGATATTTGACCAATTTACGCTCCGATTCACCGGTTTAGAGTCTAAGTGTTGGAAAATCATAAGTTAGCGTGTTTCGGATATGAAATAGGTTTGGATTCGATCCGATCATCATCGGATCGGCATCCGGTAATTCGAAGTTGGAATTATTCCGTATTTCGGACTTGCGAGCGGGTTCTAATTGGATATTTGACCAATTTATGCTCCGATTCACCGGTTTAGAGTCTAAGTGTTGGAAAATCATAAGTTAGCGTGTTTCGGATATGAAATAGGTTTGGATTCGATCCGATCGTCATCGGATCGGCATCCGGTAATTCGATGTTGGAATTATTCCGTATTTCGGACTTGCGAGCGGGTTCTAATTGGATATTTGACCAATTTACGCTCCGATTCACCGATTTAGAGTCTAAGTGTTGGAAAATCATAAGTTAGCGTGTTTCGGATATAAAATAGGTTTGGATTCGATCCGATCGTCATCGGATCGGCATCCGATAATTCGAACTTGGAATTATATTCCGTATTTCGGACTTCCGAGCGGGTTCTAATTGGATATTTGACCACTTTACGATCCGATTAACCGATTTAGAGTCTAACTGTTTCATATTGTTTCATATTGTTTCATATTGCGAGCGGGTTCATATTATTTTATATTGTTTCATATGTAAATCATACTGTTTCATATATAAATCAAACTATTTCATATTGTTTCATATGTAAATCTTAAATCTTACTGTTTCATATGTAAATTAAATTGTTTCAGATGGCATCACGGTCATATGTTCGTAGAGGCAGAGGCAGAGGCAGGGGTGGGGTAGCTCAGAGCGCTCCGGCTGCCACCCCAGGGTCCGAGGCTGAGCCGTCCGGATCTGGTAGTGCTGTTCCTCTCTCCACACCAGCTCCTGCTGTGGTCACAGCCTCCGGAGCTTCGAGCAGTGCTCAGCACTCGGCTGCAGCGTCTACGCCCACAGGTAATGTTTAGATCTAAAGTTTTATACATGTTGTAAATACTTCTTCAGTACTGATGTATATTTTATTTGCAGGGTCGACCAGGTACGTAGGCGACCGGGGCGTGACGACGGCCCGGCGCTTGTCGGCCTTACGCGAGCCGCTGTCCCTACAGTGGAGCGGCCATACCTTTGTGGGCGAGCACGCTTCTGACGCCGCCACGTGGGTCGGCATGATAGTACGGGAGGAGAGGAATGCCCCGATTGTGGGGTTAAGGGGGTGGAAGAACATTGATGCATCCTATAAGGAGAGGATGTATCAGCAGTTTTTGGTACGTTAGTTTCATTAAAGCATTTTAGAATAATATCGTACTTCTTTATAATTTGATTTGATAAAATGACTTGTTTCTAAATTGATTTTACAGGAGAAATTTAAATGGGAGAACATGGAAACCGACACCCATCGGGAGGACTTGTGGAAGACGATGGGTGAGCGGTACAGGGATTACCGTCACGAGCTCTACAAGCTCTACGGTTACTTGGTCGGCCAGCCGGCTGAGGAGGTACAGGCTGCGGCTGGGACGAGAGACGCGCCACCGCTACACATTCTACAGTTTTTGGTCGCTCACTGGGCCACCCCTAACTTTCAGGTATAATTATAATTTTGTTGATTCGTACTTGTTTTAATGTTATACTAAAAATTTGTATTGATGTTTCAAAATTTAATCGATTGCACAGAATAAATCTGCTATAGGCAAGCAGAATAGAAGTGCCTCGACGACACCTGCTCCAGTGAAGGGGAGGACCTCCATGCCCCAGCTTGCCCAGCAGCTGGTAAATGATACAAACATTGTTATTATTTAAAACTCTATACATGTTATATTAACTCGTCTATTTATTTTATATGTCCAACAGACACAGTCCTTGGGCCACGAGCCTAATAGGATTGACCTTTTTGAGGCCTCTAGGAGGCGGCGTATCGATGGGGCATTTCAGGACGACAGGGTTGCCTCGCAAGTGGTAAGTAATTAAATTACTGTTAATATATTCTTATACATATGCCATAAAATATCATTGAATATCATTGGTTGTTTTTATATAGGAGAGGATGCGACTTATGGTGACCCCGTCGGGCGAGGCCGGCTCCTCCTCCAGCTCAGTATCTGTCGACTCAGCGATGGATACTGTGCTGAGACCTGCCACGCACGGCCGTGTCCTCTGTACGGGCCTTGGAGTCACGCCCTCCTCCTACTTTGGACGAGAGGGTATGCGCTCGAGGGCACGGGACACCCAGACCGGTGCTATCACTCAGCTGCAGTCTGCGCTAGACGCGGAGCGAGAGCAGAGGCAGGCCCTCGAGCAGAGGATGGAGGCGGAGCGAGAGCAGAGGCAGGCCCTCGAGCAGAGGGTTGAGGCGGAGAAGAAGGCCCTCGATGAGGAAAGAGAAGCTCGCAGGGAACTGGAGCGTAAATTTAATGAATTCATAAGCCGGTCTAGCGGTGGCTCATCCTCATGATCAGGTACTTACTAATCTTTATAATATTAGCAAAAAATATGAATCTTACTAATTTGAGTTTTGATCATATTATCACACTTATGATTTTCCAACACTTAGACTATAAATCGGTAAATCGAATCGTAAATGGTCACTCTCTCTCTCATGGTAATGATGTAGCCTCTGTTTTTCTTTTAAATACGGAATAATTCCAAGTTCGAATTACCGGATGCCGATCCGATGACGATCGGATCGAATCCAAACCTATTTCATATCCGAAACACGCTAACTTATGATTTTCCAACACTTAGACTCTAAACCGGTGAATCGGAGCGTAAATTGGTCAAATATCCAATTAGAACCCGCTCGCAAGTCCGAAATACGGAATAAATCTAACTTCGAATTATCGGATGCCGATCCGATGACGATCGGATCGAATCCAAACCTATTTCATATCCGAAACACGCTAACTTATGATTTTCCAACACTTAGACTCTAAACCGGTGAATCGGAGCGTAAATTGGTCAAATATCCAATTAGAACCCGCTCGCAAGTCCGAAATACGGAATAAATCCAACTTCGAATTATCGGATGCCGATCCGATGACGATCGGATCGAATCCAAACCTATTTCATATCCGAAACACGCTAACTTATGATTTTCCAACACTTAGACTCTAAATCGGTGAATCGGAGCGTAAATTGGTCAAATATCCAATTAGAACCCGCTCGCAAGTCCGAAATACGGAATAATTCCAACTTCGAATTATCGGATGCCGAGCCGATGACGATCCGATCGAATCCAAACCTATTTTATATCCGAAACACGCTAACTTATGATTTTCCAACACTTAGACTCTAAATCGGTGAATCGGAGCGTAAATTGGTCAAATATCCAATTAGAACCCGCTCGCAAGTCCGAAATACAGAATAATTCCAACTTCGAATTATCGGATGCCGAGCCGATGACGATCGGATCGAATCCAAACCTATTTTATATCTGAAACACGCTAACTTATGATTTTCCAACACTTAGACTCTAAATCGGTGAATCGGAGCGTAAATTGGTCAAATATCCAATTAGAACCCGCTCGCAAGTCCGAAATACGGAATAATTCCAACTTCGAATTACCGGATGCCGATCCGATAACGATCGGATCGAATCCAAACCTATTTCATATCCGAAACACGCTAACTTATGATTTTCCAACACTTAGACTCTAAATCGGTGAATCGGAGCGTAAATTGGTCAAATATCCAATTAGAACCCGTTCGCAAGTCCGAAATTCGGAATAATTCCAAGTTCGAATTATCGAATGCCGATCCGATGACGATCCGATCGAATCCAAACCTAGCTATTTCATATCTGAAACACGCTAAGTTATGATTTTTCAACACTTAGACTCTAAATCGGTGAATCGGAGCGTAAATTGGTCAAATATCCAATTAGAACCCGCTCGCAAGTCCGAAATACGGAATAATTCCAAGTTCGAATTATCGGATGCCGAGCCGATGACGATCCGATCGAATCCAAACCTATTTTATATCCGAAACACGCTAACTTATGATTTTCCAACACTTAGACTCTAAATCGGTGAATCGGAGCGTAAATTGGTCAAATATCCAATTAGAACCCGCTCGCAAGTCCGAAATACGGAATAATTCCAACTTCGAATTATCGGATGCCGAGCCGATGACGATCGGATCGAATCCAAACCTATTTTATATCCGAAACACGCTAACTTATGATTTTCCAACACTTAGACTCTAAATCGGTGAATCGGAGCGTAAATTGGTCAAATATCCAATTAGAACCCGCTCGCAAGTCCGAAATACGGAATAATTCCAACTTCGAATTACCGGATGCCGATCCGATGACGATCGGATCGAATCCAAACCTATTTCATATCCGAAACACGCTAACTTATGATTTTCCAACACTTAGACTCTAAATCGGTGAATCGAAGCGTAAATTCGTCAAATATCCAATTAGAACCCGCTCGCAAGTCCGAAATACGGAATAATTCCAAGTTTGAATTATCGGATGCCGAGCCGATGACGATCCGATCGAATCCAAACCTATTTTATATCCGAAAACTTATGATTTTCCAACACTTAGACTCTAAATCGGTGAATCGGAGCGTAAATTGGTCAAATATCCAATTAGAACCCACTCGCAAGTCCGAAATTCGGAATAATTCCAAGTTCGAATTATCGAATGCCGATCCGATGACGATCCGATCGAATCCAAACCTATTTTATATCCGAAACACGCTAACTTATGATTTTCCAACACTTAGACTCTAAATCGGTGAATCGGAGCGTAAATTGGTCAAATATCCAATTAGAACCCGCTCGCAAGTCCGAAATACGGAATAATTCCAACTTCGAATTACCGGATGCCGATCCGATGACGATCGGATCGAATCCAAACCTATTTCACATCCGAAACAAGCTAACTTATGATTTTCCAACACTTAGACTCTAAATCGGTGAATCGGAGCGTAAATTGGTCAAATATCCAATTAGAACCCGCTCGCAAATCCGAAATACGGAATAATTCTAAGTTCGAATTATCGGATGCCGAGCCGATGACGATCCGATCGAATCCAAACCTATTTTATATCCGAAACACGCTAACTTATGATTTTCCAACACTTAGACTCTAAATCGGTGAATCGGAGCGTAAATTGGTCAAATATCCAATTAGAACCCGCTCGCAAGTCCGAAATACGGAATAATTCCAAGTTCGAATTATCGGATGCCGAGCCGATGACGATCCGATCGAATCCAAACCTATTTTATATCCGAAACACGCTAACTTATGATTTTCCAACACTTAGACTCTAAATCGGTGAATCGGAGCGTAAATTGGTCAAATATCCAATTAGAACCCGCTCGCAAGTCCGAAATACGGAATAATTCCAAGTTCGAATTATCGGATGCCGAGCCGATGACGATCCGATCGAATCCAAACCTATTTTATATCCGAAACACGCTAACTTATGATTTTCCAACACTTAGACTCTAAATCGGTGAATCGGAGCGTAAATTGGTCAAATATCCAATTAGAACCCGCTCGCAAGTCCGAAATACGGAATAATTCCAACTTCGAATTACCGGATGCCGATCCGATGACGATCGGATCGAATCCAAACCTATTTCATATCCGAAACACGCTAACTTATGATTTTCCAACACTTAGACTCTAAATCGGTGGATCGGAGCGTAAATTGGTCAAATATCCAATTAGAACCCGCTCGCAAGTCCGAAATACGGAATAATTCCAAGTTCGAATTATCGGATGCCGAGCCGATGACGATCCGATCGAATCCAAACCTATTTTATATCCGAAACACGCTAACTTATGATTTTCCAACACTTAGACTCTAAATCGGTGAATCGGAGCGTAAATTGGTCAAATATCCAATTAGAACCCGCTCGCAAGTCCGAAATACGGAATAATTCCAAGTTCGAATTATCGGATGCCGAGCCGATGACGATCCAATCGAATCCAAACCTATTTTATATCCGAAACACGCTAACTTATGATTTTCCAACACTTAGACTCTAAATCGGTGAATCGGAGCGTAAATTGGTCAAATATCCAATTAGAACCCGTTCGCAAGTCCGAAATTCGGAATAATTCCAAGTTCGAATTATCGAATGCCGATCCGATGACGATCCGATCGAATCCAAACCTAGCTATTTCATATCTGAAACACGCTAAGTTATGATTTTTCAACACTTAGACTCTAAATCGGTGAATCGGAGCGTAAATTGGTCAAATATCCAATTAGAACCCGCTCACAAGTCCGAAATACGGAATAATTCCAAGTTCGAATTATCGGATGCCGAGCCGATGACGATCCGATCGAATCCAAACCTATTTTATATCCGAAACACGCTAACTTATGATTTTCCAACACTTAGACTCTAAATCGGTGAATCGGAGCGTAAATTGGTCAAATATCCAATTAGAACCCGCTCGCAAGTCCGAAATACGGAATAATTCCAACTTCGAATTATCGGATGCCGAGCCGATGACGATCCGATCGAATCCAAACCTATTTTATATCCGAAACACGCTAAGTTATGATTTTCCAACACTTAGACTCTAAATCGGTGAATCGGAGCGTAAATTGGTCAAATATCCAATTAGAACCCGCTCGCAAGTCCGAAATACGGAATAATTCCAACTTCGAATTACCGGATGCCGCTCCGATGACGATCGGATCGAATCCAAACCTATTTCATATCCGAAACACGCTAACTTATGATTTTCCAACACTTAGACTCTAAATCGGTGAATCGAAGCGTAAATTGGTCAAATATCCAATTAGAACCCGCTCGCAAGTCCGAAATACGGAATAATTCCAAGTTCGAATTATCGGATGCCGAGCCGATGACGATCCGATCGAATCCAAACCTATTTTATATCCGAAAACTTATGATTTTCCAACACTTAGACTCTAAATCGGTGAATCGGAGCGTAAATTGGTCAAATATCCAATTAGAACCCACTCGCAAGTCCGAAATTCGAAATAATTCCAAGTTCGAATTATCGAATGCCGATCCGATGACGATCCGATCGAATCCAAACCTATTTTATATCCGAAACACGCTAACTTATGATTTTCCAACACTTAGACTCTAAATCGGTGAATCGGAGCGTAAATTGGTCAAATATCCAATTAGAACCCGCTCGCAAGTCCGAAATACGGAATAATTCCAACTTCGAATTACCGGATGCCGATCCGATGACGATCGGATCGAATCCAAACCTATTTCACATCCGAAACACGCTAACTTATGATTTTCCAACACTTAGACTCTAAATCGGTGAATCGGAGCGTAAATTGGTCAAATATCCAATTAGAACCCGCTCGCAAGTCCGAAATACGGAATAATTCTAAGTTCGAATTATCGGATGCCGAGCCGATGACGATCCGATCGAATCCAAACCTATTTTATATCCGAAACACGCTAACTTATGATTTTCCAACACTTAGACTCTAAATCGGTGAATCGGAGCGTAAATTGGTCAAATATCCAATTAGAACCCGCTCGCAAGTCCGAAATACGGAATAATTCCAAGTTCGAATTATCGGATGCCGAGCCGATGACGATCCGATCGAATCCAAACCTATTTTATATCCGAAACACGCTAACTTATGATTTTCCAACACTTAGACTCTAAATCGGTGAATCGGAGCGTAAATTGGTCAAATATCCAATTAGAACCCGCTCGCAAGTCCGAAATACGGAATAATTCCAAGCTCGAATTATCGGATGCCGAGCCGATGATGATCCGATCGAATCCAAACCTATTTTATATCCGAAACACGCTAACTTATGATTTTCCAACACTTAGACTCTAAATCGGTGAATCGGAGCGTAAATTGGTCAAATATCCAATTAGAACCCGCTCGCAAGTCCGAAATACGGAATAATTCCAAGTTCGAATTATCGGATGCCGAGCCGATGACGATCCGATCGAATCCAAACCTATTTTATATCCGAAACACGCTAACTTATGATTTTCCAACACTTAGACTCTAAATCGGTGAATCGGAGCGTAAATTGGTCAAATATCCAATTAGAACTCGCTCGCAAGTCCGAAATACGGAATAATTCCAACTTCGAATTACCGGATGCCGATCCGATGACGATCGGATCGAATCCAAACCTATTTCATATCCGAAACACGCTAACTTATGATTTTCCAACACTTAGACTCTAAATCGGTGAATCAGAGCGTAAATTGGTCAAATATCCAATTAGAACCCGCTCGCAAGTCCGAAATACGGAATAATTCCAAGTTCGAATTATCGGATGCCGAGCCGATGACGATCCGATCGAATCCAAACCTATTTTATATCCGAAACACGCTAACTTATGATTTTCCAACACTTAGACTCTAAATCGGTGAATCGGAGCGTAAATTGGTCAAATATCCAATTAGAACCCGCTCGCAAGTCCGAAATACGGAATAATTCCAAGTTCGAATTATCGGATGCCGAGCCGATGACGATCCAATCGAATCCAAACCTATTTTATATCCGAAACACGCTAACTTATGATTTTCCAACACTTAGACTCTAAATCGGTGAATCGGAGCGTAAATTGGTCAAATATCCAATTAGAACCCGCTCGCAAGTCCGAAATACGGAATAATTCCAAGTTCGAATTATCGGATGCCGAGCCGATGACGATCCGATCGAATCCAAACCTATTTTATATCCGAAACACGCTAACTTATGATTTTCCAACACTTAGACTCTAAATCGGTGAATCGTAGCGTAAATTGGTCAAATATCCAATTAGAACCCGCTCGCAAGTCCGAAATACGGAATAATTCCAACTTCGAATTACCGGATGCCGATCCGATGACGATCGGATCGAATCCAAACCTATTTCATATCCGAAACACGCTAACTTATGATTTTCCAACACTTAAACTCTAAATCGGTGAATCGGAGCGTAAATTGGTCAAATATCCAATTAGAACCCGCTCGCAAGTCCGAAATACGGAATAATTCCAAGTTCGAATTATCGGATGCCGAGCCGGTGACGATCCGATCGAATCCAAACCTATTTTATATCCGAAACACGCTAACTTATGATTTTCCAACACTTAGACTCTAAATCGGTGAATCGGAGCGTAAATTGGTCAAATATCTAATTAGAACCCGCTCGCAAGTCCGAAATACGGAATAATTCCAAGTTCGAATTATCGGATGCCGAGCCGATGACGATCCGATCGAATCCAAACCTATTTTATATCCGAAACACGCTAACTTATGATTTTCCAACACTTAGACTCTAAATCGGTGAATCGGAGCGTAAATTAGTCAAATATCCAATTAGAACCCGCTCGCAAGTCCGAAATTCGGAATAATTCCAAGTTCGAATTATCGAATGCCGATCCGATGACGATCCGATCGAATCCAAACCTAGCTATTTGATATCCGAAACACGCTAAGTTATGATTTTTCAACACTTAGACTCTAAATCGGTGAATCGGAGCGTAAATTGGTCAAATATCCAATTAGAACCCGCTCGCAAGTCTGAAATACGGAATAATTCCAAGTTCGAATTATCAGATGCCGATAATTCTACGATCGGATCGAATCCAAACCTATTTCAAAATCGAAACACGCTAACTTATCATTTTTTAACGCTTAGACTCAGTTATAGATATAAACCATTTTTTTAACAAATACATGTTAATTGCAGGAGCAGGGCGGCGTCAGGGGATCGATGAGAGCACCAGCGTTGGTGGTGGGCGGGCGTGGTTGAGATAGGGCGGCGTCAGGGGATCGATGAGAGCACCGGCGTTGGTGGCGGGCGGGGGTGGTTGAGATAGGACATGTATCATCTCTCAGTTCTGGATTGTGTAAATATTATTTTGTAATATATGGTTATTTTTTGTTCTTGTCTATAATTGTCGGCCGAGAACTGTGGTAATATTTGATAATTTGCTGTAATTTTTTATCAATTTAGGTAATATTTTATAAATTATGGTAATATTTGATAAATTGTGGTAATATATTGTGGTATTGAATCACAGGAATTAAATAACATTATTTAGGTAAATTTATTAAAAAAAAAAAAATACTTATTACCGACGGAAATTAATTATTCCGTCGGTAATAATATTTTTATTTTTTTTAAATTATTAATGATTTGCCGACGGCATATAATATCCGTCGGTAATATATATAGTATTACCGACGGTTATATGAATTTGGTCGGTAATATATATATTATTACCGACGGGTAATATATATATGTGTCGGTAATATATATATTATTACCGACAGTATGAAATATACCCGTCGGTAAAATGGTTATATATTACCGACGGATTCTTATATTTCGTCGGCAATACTAAATTATATTAGTTTTAAATTGATTAAATATTACCGACGGCGTTAATATTACCGTCGGTATTAATTATTATTACCGACGGTAATATTTGGTCCGTCGTATTGTTTTCCCCGACGCCTTCTTTCCCGACAGCAAGCGACGGAAATATCTTCCGTCGCTATAGAATATTACCGACGAAATTTTAATATTACCGACGGATAGTGTCCGTCGGTAATAACTGTTTTTTTTGTAGTGAGGAATCTAATTCAAAAAGTGAAATTAGAGTCGCTCTTATCATTGGAACATGACAAACGTTCTTAAGGATCTGAACAGTTCCATCAAACAACCTCAAGTGAATGTTATTGACTCCCTTTACCAGTAACCGTGAGTCATCATCGATCGTTATACCGCCACCCTCACACGTTGTATAGCTGCTGAATCACGTCCTGTGTGAACACACATGATGTGTGACACCACTATCAAGAATCCAATCTTGGCTTCTATACTTAATTGTCGTCAAGATCACAACTTCTTCATTGGAATATACCATTGATACTTGATTCTCGTTCTCTTCGGCTTTTGACAAACTGGAGCTATTTTCGGAACATGCCCCTCCACCTTTCCATCTGCAGTCGTTATTGAAGTGCCTATATTTTTCACAATTCCAACATGAAAACTTCTTCTTACCCTTCACACCCTCCTAGACCGCTAATATACCCTCCATATGATTTCCACCGGTAGCACCTGCCCCCTTCAACCGCAACTCATATGAAAGAAGTGTACTAGCAACATCCAAGAACTTGATGATTTCTTTTCCATAGAGAAACATGATTCTCATATGCTCTAAAGATGAGAGAAGTGAACTAAGAAGAAGTAGCACTTTGTCTTCATCTTTATTTCTTCACTAACATTAATCAATTCTAAGATCACCTGATTAAAGGTATTGAGATACTTGACAACCTCCGTGCCTTCCTCCATTCGAAGTGTGAACATCTTCTGCTTGAGGCACAAATGACTAATGAGCGACTTTATCATATAGACTTCCTCCAACTTTGTCCAAATTTTTGCCGCAAAAACTTTCCTTACACTTGACAGGACAGTCTTCGTCCAACATAGCCGAATTCCACTCGCTGCCTTAATTATATTCTTCCTAATTTGCATTCTTTATGTACGTTGGCTTCTCAACCTTTAGTGCCTTGTGTAAACCGACTTAAATCAATGTGTCCCTAACTTGCACTTTCCATAATCCAAAATTGATCTTCCCATTAAACTTCTCAATCTCGAACTTTATGACAGGTGTTCTTCTCGGCGTTAGCTCCACCGACTTCGAAGCCTAACATCGAATGCCAAAACTAGTTGGTGATCAAACAACCAAAACCTCGCTCTGATACCACTGTTGGGAACCAAGGGCTCTGATCGACTGTCGGGTCCTTCGCGGAAGCGTGGTCTACATAGGGGTCGATGTCAATGTTTCCCGCAGATGACACAAATACAGAGAAAAATGATGTACACCACACCACATCACAGAAGACACAAGAAAATTTTGACAATCAAGGAATAGTATTTCCACTATAAATTAAGATATTACAATTATCGGTGGTGGGTCACCGTTTGTCGGACCCCCCCACATGTATCCCAACCTTCCTCTCGAACAATACTACAGCGAAGAACAAAAAATGACAATGCACCGAAGATTACCGAGCGATACTGAGAGATGATAAACTTGAGAAGAACCCAAGGCCGACACGATGAGAAACCTTGATGAAGACCCAAGAATCTGAGAGAAACATGACCAGAGAAAGCATTTCCTCTCTCCCCTCTTCTTCCTTCCTTCCTTCTTCATCTTCCTTCCTCTTCTTTCTACACTCTCCTTCTTCATGATCTCTCTCACAAGCTCTCTTATGATGACTGCAAGACCTCTTGGTGTTAACCCTTAAGCCCTAGCACATCCTCTTTTATAGTCAAGGAAACTTCTGACTTTAGTTTTTAAAAAACAACCCAAATCGTAACGCAAACCCATCGTTGTCAGCCCGTGTCATTCGCACGACTTCTGTATAAATCGTACGCATGACCTACAGAAGTCATTCACACGATCAGCCATGGGCATTGGCTTTTGCAAGCCAAAACCTAACATAAAGATAATTAATAATTGATGATAAGTGGCCAAAATTCAACAAAAATTATATATGACGGAGATATGAACATTGTTTACTATATAAAAAGAAAGGGGTTTATGATGCAAACAAAATTGTACATGTTACTACCTTGCATAAAAAAAAAGGGGGGTAGTAGCCTGGCATGCTTTTGGTTTTTCCAAGATAACCAAGCTGATAATTAAATCCAAAAAAATACCAAGCTAATATCCCTCTACCCATGTTGTCCCACATTTATAAATTAAAATCTGTATGCTTTTGGTCTTTTCAAGGGCCTTAGGACACAACCAACGCAATACCTCTCTCTCTCTCTCTCTCTCTCTCTCTCTCTCTCTCTCTCTCTCTCTCTCTCTCTCTCTCTCTCTCTCTCTCTCTCTCTCTCTCTCTCTCTCTCTCTCTCTCTCTCTCTCTCTCACTGTGTCTGTGTGTTGGGGTGGGGGGGGGGGGGGACTATACCGGTTAAAGGGGAATGCTTTGATATTGGAAAACGATTTAGGTCTCACCTTCTATAGGCCCCAAATAAGCCCCATGACGTGGCAGTCCAAACTCATTTATTTGATGACTGTCCTACCCTTTGTTTGTACCTTTATTTTTTTTAAATGATTAAAGAATGGGCTAATTGATCTTTTTGGGAGTTCTGTTTTTTATTTTAAAAAATCGATAACTTTTTGTATACTCATCGAAATTAAGAATAATTTATATTTTGGAATCTACTAATCAAGATCTCTTAATTTTACAATTGTTAGTTTTATGTGACATTTGCTTCTATAAGTGACAATTAGTCAGTTAACGTGAAACCAAGATTTCAAAAGTGACATTTTTAGTTTTTTATAAATATCAAAAAATATCACTTAATTTGATAAATGTTACATAATTATAGAGTAGTCTTATATCTAAATTTTTTTCTTAGAATTTCATAGACAATATAGGTCTAATTTTTTAGAGCCCCATGAGTAGATTCCAAAAATATAAATTTTATCAAATTTCAATATGTATACAAGAAGTTATGGATTTTTTAAAGTGAAAAACTGAACTTCCAAAAAATAATATTTAAAAAATCTGATGGAAATAGGAGCTGATGTTTGCTGCTTATAGAGCCTGCTGTTGAAGGCAATTAAGACATTTGAACTTTACTTTGTTTTTTACATGAGATTGTTAATCTATTGGATAGTTGCCACATCATGGGGCTCCTGATGGGGCCGATATAATGAGGCTCCCCTATCACTACTCTTTGATCTTTACCAGATGCCCAGTGAAGAAGGTGTGGTGTGGCTACTCCACGTGCCTCCTATCCGTCATAGCTCATAACGAGGTGGCAATATATGGTGTAAACGTTTTTAAAAAAAAAATGTAAAACACCCTCCGTTAAAGATGGCGTGAGGTATACTGATTTATGTAATCTTTTAATAATTAACAATGTGGTACCCACATATTTTCCGCAACCCGCATATTGCCACCTCCCCGTGTGTTAGGGAGTGTTGAGGGTATCTACCAACAATTGTTCTTAGATAACTATGAGTAGCCACTTTTAAGTAGGCTTGTCAAAGGGTAGGGCCAAGGTAGGGTTGGGGTCAAACTCGGCTCGGCCTTTTGTTTTAAAGGGCATGCCCTAGCCCTTCAAGGTCGAAAAATGTTGGGCCCTAGCCTGACCCATAAAGGGCCAGGCCCAGGCCAGGTTCAAGCAAGGGCCAGGTTAATGTCATTAAGATAAAGCTATTGACATATTTATTTAACCTCTTAGGTCATTAAGGCAAGAGTTAATTTTTTTTTTCCCTCTAACTTTTCATGTATCATTGCCTTTTGATATTTTGTAATTATTTAAAAATATCCTTCTATATACAGGCATGAGACCAACAATTTAATTTAAAATATTATTAGTCTTATGAGTATTATATAATACTTCTAATACTAATATATCCGAACTTGATAACTCCAATTTCCACTGGGCCACAATGAGAGTGATCAACTAATGATTGATTAGTCCAAATTTGTCCTTGATTTAGCCCTTTAATAAGTATTATATATTTATAATAATTTATGTGTATGGAGGGTAGGACCTGACAGCGCCGGGTTGTAGGTTTTCCTAACCCGACCCTCATCATGGAGGGCTTTTGAAAGCTGGGCCTGGCCCGGTCCTCAGGTCCATGGAGGGCAAGGCAAAGCTTCGTAGGGCTAGGCAAGGTAGGATATCCTCTCAAAAGGCCAGATTGACATGCCCTCTTCTAAGAAGATAGTTGTTTGGACGTGTTGTGGGCCAAAAATGAAATTTGAAGAAATTGATGCTCCATTATGTGCACACCTTAAGAATGGGCTAAGTATATTGCGTAAACTTTGTCATGAATCTATACACGGGGAGTGATTGATTGTTATAAAGAGAGCATAATTAATACACAAAGTAAATTATTGTAGGCAAAAGGTAAGAAAATTAAAAAAAAAAATCATAAAGATGTCTTTACACCATTCATAATTCCTAATGCTTGATGGTGGAAAAGAATAGATAAAACCAAATATTATCATCTACAAAGGCTTACAAGTTACAACCACTAAAATTTTCAATCGACTCAAAGATACTTTCTAATTTATCAGGAGTTAATGATACTACTGTTCTAACTTCTATTTAGAAGAAGTAAAGGATTCTATAGTTAAGCTAGTGTTCAGACTTCTATTTATAGTTTCATGCTTCTTATTATAGGTTGAGCTTATTGATCATGTAAGACCGATAAGCACTTAATTATATCATGGAAGAACACATGTTCCGATCTTACTTAAACAAGAAATGATACTTTTGTTTAGGTGATGCTCGAGTTTTACTGATAGGCACATCTCAAGAAACCTCTTGGAATATATCGAATAGAACATAATATAGCCACATCAGTTTAACATGATAATAAGTTTTGAAGCTCGAGTATTGTATAGAGCTTGTGTATTAATAATTCCACATTTTATTTAAGTCTATAATTTTTCAAAGATATAAGAACAAAACACCCACACCTCTCTCTCTCTCTCTCTCTCTCTCTCTCTCTCTCTCTCTCTCTCTCTCTAAAGTTGTTAGCACATAAAATTCAAAGAGGGACTTGGTGATAGATCCTTGACAAAAGTATCGACTTGCAATAAGCCCCCTATAAATATTGTATTGCATTAGGTCCCTCCCGAAATCCTGTCACTCCAAAAGAAAAGAAAAGTACAACAATGCCCAACCGAAGTTTATCAAATTTACATTTATTGCCATGATTGAACCCGAACGCTTTCTTGCACAAAAAGCAATTTGAACACACTCCAAACCATCGATTTAAACTCACAAAACAATATGGAATTTTTTTAGTATATTTTTATTAAAAAAATATTATGTCAATCGAACAAATAGTTACTTTTTTTTACTGGATTGTTACTCTTTATGTGAGAGATAGAATTAACTTGGTTTCGCATAGTTAAATGTATTTTTTGTCGCAAAAATAAATCATATTGTTATTAGATGTGCTATTTAACAAATAGTTACTCTTTTTTACCGAATAGTTACTCTTCTATGTGTGAGATAAAATTGATTTTGTTTGCACAGTTAAAATTCAATGATCATATTATGATCAAATGTATATACATATTATTTATAATAAACTACAATCAATTTACAATTAATGTATGTTACCGTATCAATTTGTTACTCTTTGCTGCTAGATTGTTACTCTTTACCCATTGTTACTCTTTGCTACCGAACGGTTACTCTTTATATGTAGGGGTAAATTAGTCATTAAAAAATTATATTATTTCCTGTGTGTGGCAAAATGATCTCGCGCTAGCCAAATTCCAATCACAATAACTTATCGTTAACTACAATCTTTACTTTATCCGTCCTACGGTTAAACGGAAAACTTTTTAAGGGCCTAACACCAATTATCTGAAATTCAAACTTGGCCTTAACCGGAGTTGGTCGACCGATAAAATGAATCAAAACAAAAACCCAATTCAGTTCTCCATCCGTATTAAACTAAACTTTTTAAGAATGTCAAAATAAAAGATAGGGAATTTTTACTTAAGATCAGGTTGGTTTGGGTCGGTTCTCGGGTTGGTAGTTGATCTAAAAAAAATAATGGCCATCGGTTATTTACTAGCAAGTTGGAGGTCCACATTGGGCTTTAGTCCCCCTATTGAGTTCTCTTGGTAGTGGGTTCAACGTTAGCAAACAACTAACGTTTACTCGGGTGCTAGTGTGATGTAGCCCAAAAGCCCAAACCCGTGACATTTATATATACGTAGACTAATATATATGAGTTCTATTCAGGTTGGGTCAGGTCTACCCAAGCCTCAACCCAGAACCAACCCGTATTTAATCGGGTCCACAAACCTTAGAACCAAACCAATCCATTTAGTCAAAATACCAGAACCAACCGACCCATTTTGGTCGGGTTGGGTCGGCTCTTGGTTTTACCCAACCCAAGTTGCACCCCTATTATTGACGGTGTAACCGCACTGTGAAGGGGGAGGGTTATGTCAAATTACCATGGTCGGTTCTTGGTTTTACCCAACCCAAGTTGCACCCCTATTATTGACGGTGTAACCGCACTGTGAAGGGGGAGGGTTATGTCAAATTACCATGGAGCCAAGATGACGATGACGACAAGAAGGAAGGGCGAGCACCGACGGCTACAAGATGCACAAAGACCGAGTAGTACAAGGGTAAAATGGTCAAAAAATTAGCTATAGGATTTTTTTGTAGCAAAAATCGAGATTTGTGCAGGTTTATCAATAAAACTTTTCAAGTGGGGTTGATTTTAAGCGGGTAATGAAGACTATCTTCTTCATTAAACCTTACATTCACAAGAATATCCCCTAGGCCATGTTTGTATGTTCCAACAATAAAGTAAAGTGCGGTAATGTGTCTTAGGTCCCTGAAAACAGTTTCAGTTAGGGATAAGGATAATTAATGCTTATCTTTAGCATTAGGTCCCTCTAAACAGTAAATGACTAATTTACCCCTTTGCTACCGTACTATGCCACAGTAGCAGAAAATAGAAACATTTAGGTGTAAAGGAATAACATACTATTGAAAAAATAGTAGCTTGCATGCACAAGAGTGACAATTAATACAGTACTTTGCAACTGCAGCAAAGTAACAGTAGCTGAAAAGAGTAGCATTTTGTGTGCACAAGTGACAATTGCTACTGTAGCAGTTGTTACTCTTTTGTACCTAAATGTTACTCATTTTTGCTACAGTACTTTGCAATAGTAACTGAAAAGAGTAACATTTACGTGCACAATAGTAACAATTGCTACAATAGTTGAACAATGTTAGATTTGCGTGCAAAAAAAGTGACAATTGCTACAATACTTTTGCTATAGTATTTTGAAACTCACACCAGAGTTTCACAATGTGAAACCGGTTGCCCGCGACCGGTACAACTGGAAGGTAATCGAAGAGCACTTTTGTCACATTAAGGGTGTAAAGTTAAAACTTGCGACTGGGGACCTGCACTAAATTTTTTTGGAGGGATCTGATGCAAAATAAAAAAAGATCCATGTCCTTAAAACGATCTATAAAAAGACTTATGGCTAAGCCCCTCTCCCTTGCTATAAAATGTGAATTAACTCCAGTCCTGTTGCAATCCATTTGTAGTTTACACCCAAAACAATATGAATTAACCCCAGTTTTACGCATTATCATCCGCCTGTGTACAATTGTAGATTTCACTCAAATGTAATTTACCTAACATTATTATTTTTTCAATAGTAAAGGTAAACAACATTTGGGTGAATAGTTATAGTCATGTTGCAATACATTTGTAGTTTTTACCCAAAACCATAAGAATAACTATTGTTTACCGCACTATCATCCATCAACATCCATTTGCAGTTTTCACTCAAATGTACTTTATTGCATTGAATACAAGCAGCAAAGTAAAGTAAACTACATCCGAGTAAAATTTTAAAAATCTTTAATCTGAAACACTTTACACGGTCTTACTAATAAGGTTCTAACCGTAAGACAACAAAAGAAGAAACAACCACACCTCTAGGTGTTCTAATATTTGATGAACTTTAAAAACTTCACCCAAATGGTTAATTCACTGCTTTGGATACAAGCATGCCCTTAGATTCACAAAGAGGAAGCGAGAAGATTCCAATGTTCAGAATTAATTGCACAATAGATGACTAATTATAGCATCACTTATCTAAACTTCATCCTAGTATTAATTTGTCAAAAATACTAACTTAAAGAAATATATCTTCAAAAAGCGCATGAGTTGATCTGACCCTGAATTTGTCCAATTCAATAAAAAAAAAATTATTTTTTTTAGTGAAAGTCAAGTGGACCAAAGTACATCTAGTATGAGGAGATTAATAAAGATAATCATAAGAACAATCACTTGTGCCTGTAAAGGTAGACTTCTTTTAATATATAGTCACAAGAACAAAAAGTCATTCACTAAAGATCCAGCCACTTGATTAAAGATACAATGGGCCAATGGCAACCGAACACAAAGGAGAAACCCTCCTCGACCTGAAGACCAATATAGTTCGGCTCAAATATCCAGACCTGGGTGGAGTAGCACTACCACCACCCCTAAATATGTATAAGATGCATCACTGAGTGTAGACATGACAGCTGTTAAGCCACATTTTGCTTGTGCTAGAGTAGGAATAAATTCCCAACTTGGGCACAACAAACACAATTGAGGCTCTAGTGGAGAAGGGAAATCCTCCGTCTCATCCAAAATTGTCGAAGCAACGCCGGATTCCTCAAGCTGAAGATTTCAATATGCAAGGGAAAAGCTACATGGGGAACAAGATCCTCTTATCTCTCATGTACCTGATCCATTCATTATCATTCTTCTTCCTACTTTGTGGGGATCTAAGCTTTAGTTTCCTTCAATATCTCAAAAAATCATTTGCTCACATTTTTTGCACACATAATTGTTGAGAACAAAACGATTTGATCATAGAAAAGAGGTAACTGACTATGCAAACTCCTAATCTTCCAATTCCTGCATTACTTCATGAAACGATTAGGAATTTATTGAATAGGAAGAAACAACCTGCACCAGTTTAACATGATGAGTAGTTTGGAATATCATGTGTTGTATTGAGCATTTCCCATCCTAACAGTCACAATGTCACACAATATCTGTTCTAATATACTTGACAAAAAAAAGTGTGGCCATTAATTATAGATAGCGGTTCAGCGGACCCTGAATCAATTTGTACTCAAACCGCACATAAAATTCAAACTTTCAGTGCCAAACAAGATGCAAATCTCTAACTAATCCAAATTTAATAATCGCAATAAAAATGATCAGGGTTGAACTGGCCCAATGAGTGAGACTCAGTGAAAGATTGGAAAAAAAGAAAAAAGGGGAAATGTGTGAGCGGTCCCTCACAAAGAAACCGATTAAGTTAAAGGAATTTTGAAAAGCTGTAAACCAAAATGCCCTCCACAGCATTTCAAATTTTCTTTTTGTATGCCACCGAACCAGCAAACCTCTGAACCACCGCTCACCGCCGCCAGTGCTTCCCATTGTCGCCAAACCGAACCTAAACCTAACCCTAAACCCAAGATCTATGGACCATGGGATGAACCCTAGATCTATGATTTCTAACCCTAACCGAACCTAACCCCTCTGGCCCCATTACTTCTCGTCCCCGCAGTTCACCGCCGCCAGGGTAGCGGTGGCGACCAGCTGCAACTCCAGATCATCGCGCCGCTATTGTCACGCCGCTCGCGTGCTTGAGAGAGATGGGAGAAGGAGAGGCTGAGGTCATTTTTGGGTTTTTTGAAAAAAACCAGAGAGCTATCGTTCGTTGAAATGTTGGGATGTCCTGCGCATTCAAGATAAGTTCTATCAAGGACTGATCACCAATTAACCCAAGCAAAAACCTGAACATAGATCAAAATAGCATGTTCACTCATACAATTCAAAGCCAAACTTAACCTGAGTTAGTTGAAGCCTAATATAAACCAGACCAGAAACCAATTCCATATTTTAGTATAGATTTTGCTAATACCGAAAATAATTCGAAAAGTGAAATAGCAGCATACACCTCTCACCAGCAACTTTACAGCAAAGAGATTTTCGGAATTGGGAAATTTATCTTTCCATTACGAAGTGTGAAACATTTATTCTAATAGAACAGTTGATTTCAGTTTTTCTATCACACACTACAACCATATGCAGTATAATGGGAATTTGAAAACAGATGATTCTCTACTGATGTAGGAGAAAGGCAACAGTAGAGCTATTCAAAGAAGACAAGAAGGCAGCTATGATGTGGCGCCCCATTGCTGGTTCTGTCAACAAAGCAGAACAGCATATGACTCTTGGACAGTCCAAGCCGTCGCTACTATTTGAACGTACAAGAGGACATACTCGCAGACATAATGCCGATATGGATGTCATCAGACAATGCTCAATGCATCAACCATTGGACTGAGCGCTGACTGATACCCCCACATCGGCATTATGTCTGTGAATATGTCCCTTTGTATGTTCAAATAGCATTTTCCATATGGAACATACACTGACAAGAAGAGTCACAATGAGCAAAATGGTTTCATCTGTTTAGGTCAAAGGACTGATGAACATTATAAGAGGGACTCTCTCTCTCTCTCTCTCTCTCTCTCTCTCTCTCTTACTCAGTTGACCTACTCGACCTGTCCTGACCCGATATAAATTAAAACATATGAATTAAAGCCCCCAAATCAGTGAACGAATGAATTAAAATCCCCAAATCAAGATCCCAAACAAGAGAAGATGGGGCATATAATCAGTAAGAAGGGCTGTGAATATGAAGGGGCTAATGGGTGAGCAGAGAATGACATGACAATGTGGGATCTATGGAAAATTGGAGAGCATCCTCGGAAAGGAGACCTCACAAAGGGTGGTCGGAGCCGCCGAGGCTTTCTCCCTCAAAGCCCACAATAGACTCAACCTGTTAGCCGTAGTCGCTCCCTCGAAGGGTGGTCGGCGCCATAGAAGAGAGACCTCAATGTGTGGTTAGAGCCCACAGTTTCAGGTGTCCCTCGAAATTTCTCGCTCATCGCAGCCGCAGAGGAACTACTTAGCTGTTTGACGCCTCAAAGACTCAACCTGATAAACTTTGAGTTTAGTTCTAGGGTTCAATTTGGTTATTTGAGTAATTTATTTTAAACCCAAAACACTAGTATTAATTACAAATGTGTCCAAAACAAAAATACTTACAATAGTTAGCCATTTAGCCTACATCCATACATAACATTGTAATGGATTACGGGTAGACCCGACCTGACACGACCCGATCCGTTGAATTTTAAACGGGTCTTCTCGGGTCAACCGTGACTAGACCCTAAACCCGGACCCGACCCATTTATTAAACGGGTCTACCGTGTCGACCCATTTACAACCCGAACCCGTTTAACCCAAACCCCGCTAACTTCGTGTCGAGTCTGCTGTGTCGGGTCCAGAATTGCCAGCCCTTATTCGTACCATTACATGTTTCACGAGGCGAGCTAAGTTCGTTGAATATGTACCTCTATCTGGACACATGCAATCGTTACACCCGACAGACCAGTGAATGCACTTCAATACAGAAATCATTGCTACATGCGATAGTTTGTGAGCGGGGTCCAATGAAGCCAGAAAACACAACCAAAAGCCAAGAGCTCTCTCCACTCTCTCTAATTTCTTCTCTTATTAGTGATTCGATTGTTATCTGGAGTACGCTGAGAGTCCCAAGAGGGTTCCCTTCGGTACTGAAGAGCAGTCGTTATACCCTGTGAAGCATTCATGAGAGGCCTTCAAGCACCTACCGAGGCGGTAAAATTGCTTTCAGGGCATTGTGCTAGCCAATGTTACCAAGTCAAAAGTTGGAAAAAAAAGTCGGTAAGGGAAAAAAAAGAGAAAAATTCAAAAAAAAATCGATAAATTAGGTAATAATTAGATATATGTATTCTAACTTTTTTTTAAGCAAAAATCATGAAAAAGTTGGGAAAAAACGTGTAATTCGCGATTAATATGCGTAATTCGTGATTTTTTCAAAAAATCCTGACTTTTTGAAAAAAAATCACGACTTATTCCCGTAGCAAACGTTAGGGGAATAAGTCGCGATTAAAACGCGACTTTTTAAAAAAATCGATGATTTTGGTAACACTGGTGCTAGCACAAGCCTGAACTACAGCTAAGTCTATCTTCTCTCCTTCCCATTCTTCCCCTTTTGCCATATTTGTAGACAACCATAGGTTCCCTCCAAACCATTATTTGATTGTTGTGTCAACCTCTGCATGCTTATCCCCTCAACCATAGTTCTATTATTTTGTTGTTTCTACACTTGACTGTTAGCCTCGATATTCTCTTGTTAGTCATCGTTTGCATGCCATAATAGAGTAGAATCCCAACACTATTCACAGAAGAAGAAATCATTCTATCGCCGCAGGTAGGCTAAAGACCTAAGAAGCACTGACACTGGTACGGGGACACGGGTACGACACGACACGGGTTCGCCGATACGGCAAATCCTAAAAAAGGAGGACACGGGTACGACGGGGACACGGCAAAATAAATTTATATTTTATTTGTGTTTGCAATTCATATATATTTCAATAACCGAAGAAACCTCATATGAAACAACAAAAATAAAATTTTAATGTATATTGAATCGCTATCGTTAGTTACATCCAGCCCGATCGGTGAATCGCAGACAGCTCTAAATGGTATGAAAAATAACGGTTGTGTTTCAGTTTTGACTTTAACCTATCTGAAACCTCAGAGGATAAGATAAGTTAAAGCCAAACCTGAATCATAACCATCCATCATAACATCCTGACAAGTGAATCACACTCAGGCCCAAATGGCATGCAAAAGAACGACTGCGATTCAGTTTTGGTTTCATCCTATCTGATTCTTTTGAGGTTATAATCTCAGAGGATCAGATAAGTTGAAGCCAAAACTGAATCACCACAGCTTGTAACCCGATCCTATATCGAACAGTCCGTCAACTCGCAGTGTCTCGAGTGTCCGAGAAGTGTCCGGCGAGTGTCCGAGAAGTGTCCGACCGTGTCCGGCTCCCGGAAGCACGTAGGACACGGCACATGTGTGTCCGGTGCGTGTCCGGCGAGTGTCCGATGAGTGTCGGTGTCCGACACGTGTCCGACACGGGTACGGGAGGCCTGGGGAAGTGTCCATGCTTCTTAGCTAAAGACTATATATGTAGTTTCTCAAAACTCGGATATGTTTGAATGCGGAAACTAAAGAAAAGCTAGTCTAGCAAGGGAGATCCCCTATGGATCCAAAGGAAGGTAACTGTTTTTTTTTACGGAAGTGGGCCAAGGGCCCAAGAGAAAGAAGAGGGTGACCCAGAGAAAGGGAAAGAGAACCGCTATATTCGGGAAAGAAAGATAAGAGACTTTTATACCTAATGCATGACAGAAAGACGAAAAAAGGGAATTAATGAAAGAGAGAATCAGGAAAGTGGGCCAAAAAAAAGAAGGGGCTTGAGGTTGACCTAGAGAAAAGGAAAGAGAACCGCTATATTCAAGAAAGAAAGATTAAGACTTGTATACCTAATTCATGACAGAAAGACGAAAAAAGAAAATTAATGAAAGAGAGAACTAAGAAATGCTTTACAGACGAAAGAAAGATAAAACCACCTAAATAGAAACGTCAAGGAAACCATGATCGCCTGGATACTTAGGCCTCTTATAGTGATGTATACATCTCCTTAGATAAGTCCATCGAGTGAACTATAAGCCCTCTGTTACTTAAAGTTCGCAATAGAAAAGTTAGTGGGGATAAGGTTTAAGAATGACCTCGACCTTATAATCTAGTAGGGTTGAAACTTGGACATGTTGAACCTGAGCGACACATGTTCAACCCGATATTGGGTTGGGTTTGGGCAGCTTCATAATGGGTTGGGTTGAAAAAAAAGGCCAACCCGGTTAATATTTGGACGAGCTCGGGTTGAGTGTCTAGGTAGACCGACCCAACCCAAACCCGATATTCAAAAATATATACATATATATATATATGGCTGTTACGTTGAGCTGTGACTTGCGGTAGGAGAAAATGAGCTGCGGGTATTTTGACCCCCCTAGAAGTTTTGGAATTTGATGAAATTTGGTGAGGGTGTTGCTAGAGTAAGATGATCATCCTCACTAATTTTCATCAAATTTCAAAACTTCTAGAGGGGTCAAATAGTCAAAGCAAAATCTGCAGATTTTAATGGTGACTGTGGACGGCAAATTTTGATTCGACCATTTGACTCACCTAGAAGTTTTGGAATTTGATGAAAATTGATGAGGATGATCATCTTACCCTAGACAACATCATCACCAAATTTCATCAAATTCCAAAACTCCTTGGGGGGGCAAAATACCCGTAGTTGACTTTCTAAACCGGCAGCTCACAGCTCACTGTAACATTCCTCTCTCTCTCTCTCTCTCTCTCTCTCTCTCTCTCTCTCTATATATATATATATATATATATATATATATATATATATATATATATATATATATATATATATATATATATATATATATATATATATATATATATATATATAAAGATATAGAGTTAAAATTTTGTAACCATATGCATGATTCACTTCAGTATGTAAGAGGGCATGTATCGTATTCCTCATTTCTTTTATTACCATTCTTACTAGGTTCTAACATTAAATTAAGAATAATGTTTTGATAGAGTTGTAGAAGACATTCAAGCCAGCCATTGTATGTTTCTTCTTACCTCTATTTTATGCTTTTCTTTCTTATTTATATGTTTTAGTAAAAATTATGCCGAATCAAAAGTTTTGTGGTTAGGGATATTTTTTTTTGTATTAGCAATGTAGGATACCAGATCCCATCAGAACTCTGCAGTTAAAACTTAAATGTGCTTGGGCGAGAGTAATACTAGGTTTGGTGACCTTCTGGGAAGTCCTCGTGTTGCACCCCTTGTACATGGATGGCAATATATATATATATATATATATATATATATATATATATATATATATATATATAGGATAGATAAATTATTTACATTATATTTATTTCCTGGCAATCTTTTTGTAAAACTTGAGATGCAAGAATGTTAATTAAGTAGTTGTCTTGCTTTTGTTTAAAAACAATGGTCTTTTTTAGAATAACTACACACATAATTAACAAAGTCATTAATTTAAAAAAAAAAAAGTTGTACTATAAAGAATGCATTAACCTGTCCAACCAGGGCAAACCCACTTAGGTTTGGTTGGAATGAGAATTCCCAACCCAAGGTTGGGTTGGGTTTAGGTTTGAGATATACTAATTACGCGGTGGGCTTGGGTTGAGCACCAACCCGACCCAGCTCTTCCGAGTTTCACGAAATGCTACAAGAATATCATGTATTGGTTCAGATAAATCCATTATGTATAAAATAAGCTTAAAGAAACCACCGATTTCGCTTGGTGGGCGGGGAATGCCCCTATAATCTAACAACCCTTCCTCCTAAAAGCACCACGAATAACCTATCAGTAACTTCAATTTCTTATGATCTTGTATATTTTATGACAAAAAACAATAGCAATTTTTATTAAAAAGACAAGCAAAATTGCATAGTACTTAATTAAAATTAATGATCTGCAATGCTTACTGCTTAGACTACCTTCCATAACCACTAAGAAACTTCCAATCTTTGATAAGGCTATAGAAATTAATGTATAATGTGTATTTGCATATTAGAAATATGAAGAAAAGATGGATGTATTAAAAGAGTGAAGGGTGGAAAAAGATGGATTGAGAATTAAATAAGAAAGAGGGTAAAAAAAACCTACGAGCGAAATAAGATAACTACGGTCCAGTGACTCTCCAAAACTGTAAATAAGTCTCAATTTTCTTTCCTTTTCTGGGATGTGAAGGATCGAATCTCAGACTTGTCTTACCTTATACCGTATGGCATGTAAATAAAGTGATGCATTTGTAGGCAGAAAAAAGCTCGGTCTTTGGCGAGGGAAAAATTACTTAGCGCTCCTACAGTTAGCACTTAGCAGACTTCAAACTGTGGTCTCGCTCATGCAATGGCACTTACAGACTTCGCTCTAACCAGGACATGTATGTCCTCTTCAAAAAACAAAAAAGAGGAAGAGGCTGAAAAGGAACAGGCAGTGAAGGATGGGGAAGGTAAGTGAAGAAAAAAAAAACACGGATGTGACCTTTCATACGAGAATTTACACAAGAAAAAAGAAAGGGTGACAGTTATGACAAAAAAGAGATGGCCCACGGTAACATAAGTTGTCCAGATCTCCAACTAACCGTTTCATCTCAACCTTTTATATATTATTAACCTACAGTCTTCCAAACTTCATCAAGTTGTGTCAATGTATTATCTCACTTAAGGCCTAATGCAAAGTGCATGTGACCACTTAAGTGGGTGCAGGCTCCCCACTACAACAATTATAACTTTCAAAATACAAGTCCACATTGTGTCTTGAAAGAGACATGTAAAAGCTAAAAGCAAGATCTAAGAGACTAATTTCCTTAAATTAAAGCAATTGATTAAAGAAATCATAAAAACATGGAACCTAACACATCCTACATTGAACGGGCATATTATATAGAGGTAGAGCGTAGGACATGCACCAAACTAAGAATAAAATGATGCAAAACCAGTAAAAATGGTAGGTATGTACAACAGAGAGTAGTAGCCCCGAAAAGGAGAGCATTAGATTATTTTATGGAGGGGAAAAGTAAAGGGGAAGACATAAGTAAAATGGACAGAAGTAGTGAGGAACAATTCAGAAAAAACTTGCAACAACAAAGAAATGTAACCCTTAATAGGAACGACGGAAGAAGAATGATTCATCTAGTCGGCCCCAAATGGATGGCATAAAGGTTGATGGTTAGGTTCACGGTATTACTTAAGCTGAGATTTTCTTAAGGACAAATCCAATGGTCATTGTTTCAATACCCAATCACTTTAGACGGAGTGGTCCTCTATACCCTACAAGTTGAGGAGCCCTACAATAATATGATGACTGAAAACACGACAAACATATTGGTTAAACTCCCCGAAGGGAGGATTTCTCTCCTAACCACAAGCAAACTCCTATTGGAATTTCTCCAAGTCAACAAGTCCTACGGTCTGTCATCAAGAAAACTATTGTAGCCATCTTTAGCCCTTTTTTTATTTTTCTTATTTTTCTTTCACAAATTGTTTAAAAACGGAATATAATAAATTAATATTATAATAACAGGAACAAAAGTTTCCAATTCATAAAAGACGGAATATAACACCATCTCAGTTGGCGTAAATATGCCCATGTTTCATTCAAGTCTATCAGATCCCTAAAATGCCCTTGTAAGATGAATTACGCAAGTTCAATGCTCCGATTTCTTCCGCCAAGTCCCATTGCCTTATCTCCCGTAATCATTACAGAAAAATCATGTGCCACTAAAAATATCACCCGGTTAAGAAACGAAAGAGGGTGAGAGAGAGAATGCAAGAGTCTTCCTGATTCTAATAACACCTTCAAATAACCTATTTTCCGGACTGTCTAAGATTCCTAGGCTACCAACATCAGGAACTATAAAAGTCAATATTGTTGTTCTAATTCGTCATACACGCATGGATCAATGTATGGATGATATGTTAACTGATGAGAACGATATATAAGCCAGCCGGTGATATTGCTTGCTGGTTTTTTCAGTTTCAGTTTTAGGAATGCCAAGATGGGTGTAAATTGGATTGCACAAAATTCACTAAGGTTTGATCTGTATTTATTTACCTCACAGTGACATACATACAAGCACCACAAAGACAACATATATGGAGGACAAAGGAAACAGAATTATGAAAACTCACCAACCTAATTGCTAGTATGATTCTCATTCGTACTGTCGGACAACTGAAACAATATGAGGAACCTTCTGATCATCGAACGGGAGGCAGACGTACTCCCAAGCAAACTCCTCGGCGATCTCCCTGGCGAGCTCCCCGTGTAACGCCTTGCAGTACATGTACATCACCACATTTGTGACGAGACAATAGAGAAGCAGTAGCGCAGTGACTGCTGAGCCAAAGATGGTCCGGGCAATCACGGGCACCACCTCGCTCCATCGCCCTGACACCCCGACCCCACAGAGACTGAAGGCCCAGAGCGTCACCCCAGTCCCCGTGGCGAAGAAGAGGTAGAGACAGAGCACCGCCCGCCGCATCCCCCGCACGAGATGAGCGCTCCTCCGCAGCGGCTCGAAGCCCCAGCTCGACTCCACAACAGCGACCACGGCGGCGAGCGTCCAGTTCACCTGAAGGTAGATCACACCGAGGGCGGCGGCAGCACCTGCGACGGAGTAGGCGAGCGGAGTGGCGAATGGGGGAGAGGAGAGGCCGAGGAGGGAGAGTGCTCGGAGGGAGAGGAGGGGGAGGGAGGCGAGGAGGACGAGGAGGGCTGAGAGGGGGAGCGCGGCGGCGAGGAGGGTGAGGAGGAGGCGCCAGAGAGAGGAGGGGAGGGAGCGGAGGGCGGGGAGGAGCCTGACGGAGCGGCCGAAGAATCCGCGGTGGACGCTGTGCGTGGCGGCGGCGGTAGCGCAGAGGGCGAGGACGAGGGCGAGGGCGGCGTAGAGGAGGGCCAGGGCGAGGGCCGGGGCGGAGGGGAGGCGGCGGGGACCGTCGGAGAGAGAGGAGCGGAGGAGGTGCTGGGGAGGGTCGATGGAGTGGGGGCTGAGGAAGGGGAAGGGGAAGGCGAGGAGGAGGGATGGGGCAGCGACGAGGAGGGAGGAGAGGGGGAGTAGGAAGAGGACGGAGAGGGCGAGGAAGTGGCGGGAGTGGGCGGCGACGACCCTCCTCGACTCCCACACCACCCCACCGAGCATCTCCGCCCAAGACCACGCCGCCGGCGTTGGCATGTCTGTGTCCGGTGACAGAAAAGTGGAAGCGAAGAGGATAAATTCGGGCTTTGAGTACAGAAAAAAAGGAATTTTTTTAGGTTAGAATCGAAAGGATGATACAAAATTAGGATTTTGTTCAATACAACCACCAACTCACGAAGTGCCGTGGGCTAGGAGCGGTGCACTAATCTTGATGCACAGACATGACATCAGCATTGCGTCATTCAGTATGCATCCCAATCAGGGGGCAATGGGTCGTGTCGGGTCGGGTTCGTGTCGTGTCTAGTTTCGGGTCGTGTCCAAAACCCCTAGACCCGGACCCGACCCGTTTAACTAATAGTGTCTAGATTCTACACCCGTACCCGACCCGTTTATAAACGGGTAGAGCCGGTATGACCCGCTAGACCTGTTTACAACACGGGTTTATTCAGTTGACCCGATCCGATCCGACTCAACCCGACATTACCTGATAGACCCGCTGATACTATATATTATATTATCGGATTGCGGGTAGACCCGACCCGACACGACCCGGTGAATTTTAAACGGGTCTTCCTGGGTCTACCGTGTCCAGACCCTAAACCCGGACCCAACCCGTTTATTAAACGGGTCTATCGTGTCGACCCGTTTACGACCCGAACCCATTTAGCCCTGACCCAGACCCGCTAACTTTGTGTCGGGTCTGCCGTGTCGGGCCCAAAATTGCCAGCCCTAATCCCTACCTAGAGCTGCACCTCATGTGTGTTGGGTTGCGTTGGGTCGGGTTGAGGGTTAATCCAAGCTCAACGCAAGTACTACAACCTCCATCCTAACCCAACCCAACCCAACCCAACCTCCAACCCGAGATGACTAGCCCAAGCCTAACCCAAGCAAAAATTTCTATGCTCTCGGGTTGGGCTTGGGTTAGCCCAAGTTGGTAGGATTGGTCGGTTGTGCAGGTACGAGTATACTTATTGTTTAAAATACTAACCTTTGAATATCAAAATCTAAAAAAAGCTTATACTTGTTAACACTACTATACAACTTTTTTTACATTTCTATCCATACAATTTACTAGATTATTAGATAATGTATTTATTTGATAAGCAAGAGGCAAATAAATAATATGGGACTGGATAAAACAAATGATTGCGACTGCGACCATTCAACATATGAGTACTCGGGATAGTTGTTATTTGTTACCTATATATCTCAGACTTGTAGATATAAATGAGTATTTAGGTTTGGATTGGGTTGGGTTGCTCGGCCCCTAAACCCAAGCCCGATCCAAATTCAACTCGGGTTGTATTTTTTTAATCCTAATCCAATCCAATCTTCAAATACATCAATCCAAACCCATCCAAAGTTCGGATTGGACTCGGGTTGGGTCAGGTCCAACCCGCCCAAGTTGCACCCCCATCGCTCCCATCCCATGCCTAATTGAACCTAACCTATTTGGTACGGATTTGGGCCTATGTCGCAAAGATTAAAAATAGGCTTAGGCATATATTTTGACCTCGGAACAGAAACAAGTTAGGCCTGAGCCTGTATAGGTGCGGTCTAAAACCGGCCCATTTTCATTGTTGGTGTCGCATCAACCGGGCATATCTAGGAGTGAACTTTTTCAATCCGATTGAATTACAAATATATAACGAAAGAAACCTTGGAGTGTCACATCTTCATTGCTAGCTCACACCTAATTATTAAAATAATTATGTGTATATATGTATAATAAAAAAACATGGTAACAAGCTCGATTAATGCTAAATAATTCCACTGAAGGAAGTTATCATTGAAGGCTTTCGGTCACATACCCGAATCATTAATAAGAACTTGGAATTGGTCATGCAAAATAGGCCCGAACTTATGCGCAAGAAAAGATACATTTGCCTAGGTCGAGGCCTGTTGAGTCCAAGCCAATGCCAGCCCGACCAGCCTATGCTCTATCTACAAATATAGTCCCCCTCGGTTAACTTTTTATCCAAAAAATATCTTTATCAATTCCAATAAGGCTCAAAATTAATTAGACTATTTAACTTATACTTACAAGGACAAGGGTATTTTCGAAAATAAAAGCTGACATAGGGGGATAAATGAAGAAGGCGAATAGTTTTTTTTTTCTATGAAAATTAAGAAAGGAGAATAGTTCAGGAATCAAATTATTCAAAAAAAAATTTAGGGACCAATATGAAACGCGGTGTATACTTGGGGTGAGGTTTTTATAATTTGCATGGTTGAATTTTAGAAGAGGATAGAGTATTCTCCATCAGTGACATGAAATTGGAAATCTTTAATATAATTTGGTTATTTGAAATGATAGAAATCTTTGATATAATTTGGTTGTATGAAATGAGAGACGAAGTTGCTTTCTTTTTTGGCCAATTAAACTATATTCTGATTCTTTTGCATGTGCAAATATATTTTTTTCGGGGAGTCATCTGCTTCGTTTTGGGGGGGGGGGGGGGGGGGGGGGGGATGTTGCTAATTACACCCATAAAATTACTAGGTCCCCAGTTTTATGTAGACACCCCGGTCCATTCCTATTTTTCACTAGACCTCCATTTTGATAGGGCACCCCACACAAGGGTCCCCTCCTCCCTGCTGTGACCACCATCGATGCCACACCCACCCTCCTCTACTCCTCCTTCCTCCTCCTGCTACTATCCTGACCGACACGTCTCCAAGAAAGAGGAGGAAGCTAGTGGGAGAATAGGAAGCTGGGGGGGGAGTAAAGAAGAAGGGAAGGAGGAGAAGGAAGAGGATGAGGAGGACCGGTGGTGACGGAGGCAGCGGTGAGGTGCATGGGATTGGCGGCTACATTTATATGTTGCGCGCAAAGATGCCCTTTCTTTTATCTATAGGATGGTGGATCCACACCAAATCATTCCATTCAAAAGAAGTGGACGGCAAAATATAAGGAGTTTCAATTTGGACTTAACTCGGGGCTGGGACCAATAACTTGGTTAGAAGCTTAGATTGTCGGATTTAATTCCAAAGCAGAATAAAAAGAATAATCTGTGCGTGAAAGCATCCACTGGTTCGAAGAAAAACAGTGAAGGTGGTGGTAGCCCCAATCAATTTACCTGGGAGGCCTTAGGGACACAAGTCACACAACCTACATTTCAATTTTTGTAAAGTTGTGGACCCTAGGAATTTGAGTGGTGCAAATAACAACACCGTTTTTTTTTCTTGGGAGTTATTAACGTTAGCACCTAAAAAAGTTTCCATTTAATGTTAAGGATATGTAAAGTTTAAACTTAACGTTAAGCTCCTGCAGTTGGACTTTGGCTAACGCGAGCTCCTTCACCTGCACACATGTAATAACAAAAAAAAATTAATAACAATTTTACCCCTACAAATAAGTGTAAAAATCATAGCAAAAGATTAACAATCGATAAAAAATAAAACTCCGTTAGTATTGGCTAACGCGGGCTTCTTCTGCTACGCATATGTAATAACATAATTTTTATATAACAATTTTAGCCCTACATATAAAGTGTAACAATCGTAGCAAAAAAGTAACAATTGGTAAAGAGTAACAATCCGTTAATAAAGATTAATAATTTGATATGGTAAAATATCTTAATTGTCGATTGATTGTAGCAGTATTGATCTGCTCATCTGGTCGCAATATGATTTTCTTTTTCTTTTTCTTTTTTGAGAAATCCCTCTCGATGAATGAGAAGGGGGGGGGGGGGATCGACCTAGACCCCTACCAGTGGATTAAAATAAAAAATATGTACAGAGAATAGAGATCTAGAGGGGGGGGAAAGGATGTCAGAAGGATACAATCAAGAAATCAGAAGCAAGAGAAAATTCTTCAATCGCGGGACCAGGTGTGTAGCCTAGAGATGGATTAGCGACCTGATCCCATCGGCTGTCTGCTCAGTCGAAAAGCATTCTGCCAGAGAAGATCCTATTGTTCCACTCCAGCCATAGTCCCCAACAAATAGCTATCGCCGCTATATCCGAACCACCTCGCGAATCCGGACCGGTACGTCTGCTCCTCCAGGTACCCCAAAGAGAGGTCAAAGAGGTAGGGTGGAACCTGATGTGTAGCCTCGATCTGAAAATGGATCAGATGCTCCTCGAGTAAGAGCACCGTATCGGAAGGTGATATGAGGTCACATCAACCTATCCACAAAAGGGATAAATGGTAGGGGTGGGACTTGGGCGGGTTCGACCCGTCCAACCCGAACAATGGACAAGCATGGGCAAAGCTAATTAAAAACTTGGACGGATTTGGACAAAAAAATATCAACCCAATTTCAATTTGGACGGATTTGGAAACCGGTCTTCCCAACCCGAGGAACCCAAGTATAGTGGCATACTTGCATCCCATGGAACTCCTTGTTATATTTCTATGCTTTAGTAGTTTTCTTTATGCAAATCAAAGACTGCATTTGATGTTGAATACTAAAAATCCATTTGAAATATGTGAGGATATAGATTTGAGTTTATGTTTTCTTTATGTAAATTAAATATTTGTTGGTTTTTTTATGCAAATCAAAGATCTGTTGGTCATTTTTTCCCCATCTGTTTATGTTTCACAATTATTTCTAATTGGGCAACTCGCCCAACTCGTCCATTTTTTTGCAAATTGGGCAACTCGAGCAACTTGAATGGGCAAGCATGGGTTGGGCTTCCACGGGTTCCCCGGGTTACACGGGCAAAACAGGTTAAGATTTTTATAAATCGGGTTGGGCATATGTAGACCCTTCAACCCGCCCAACCCACCCAAGTCCCACCCCTAATAGATGGTATCTGATATCGTTGGGTTAGGAGGTTGATCTTAATGAGAATTTTGTCCCTTGTCGCCAACCTTTTGAAAATCTTCGTCTTCAAGGGGCACTTTATTTTCCATATCTTCTTCGTGAGTGGATAAATGACACCCCCAAAGTTAATGAACTGTTAGAAGGAATTCACCGTGAATATTCTAGTCGAGGTCCATCTCCACCTTGCCGAATTAGGCTCATCCGCGAGGGATATCGAGTGAAGGAGGTCAAGAAGCTCTCCAAGTTGTGGGATGAGTTCCATCGGGAAATGCCCGCTAAATTTTGGTCTTCAAGTCGTGCAGAACCCACTAACAAGAGCTTGAGAGCAAACCGACGTCATCTTAGCAATAGCTAGGTCAAACAGCTGGTGGAAGAGCGTTCGAAGGGGTGGGTCACCAAGCCAGATGCATGTTCTCCCAAAATCTGATTTCTATGCCATTCATCGGCGTGCCATTACCCAGCATCGATCTATTACCATAGAGGTAAACGAGTGAGATTCTCGAGATGCCCTTCCAGAACAGCGAGATGCATGGTACCGGATGACCGAGATCGAGTGTGTAAGGGTGAGAAGAGTTTGAAGTACCTTCTCTTGATGACTTTGCTCCAGGAGTCCCCAAGAGATTGCTGAACACGCCACCACCACTTACCCAACATGGCCTGGTTGAACTTCGTAATATGATTATCTTTGTGATAAAAAAATATATTTTTTTATCACAAAGGCAGTATGATTGTCTTTGTGACAAAATATATTTAATTATGCGAAACCAATCTAATTCTATCTCGCACATAAAGAGTAACAATTAGGTAAAAAAGAGTAACTATTTGGTCATTGATAGAAATTTTTTTTTTGATGAAAATATACAGAAAAATAAATAAATTATTTTGTGGTTTTAAATAAAAAATAGGGAGTGATTTTAATTGTTTTTCACGCAAAAAATGGTTTGTGTTAAATGGTAGAAAATGTAAATTTAATAAACTTAAGTCGAGTGTTATTGTCCTTTTTTCTTATGCAATTTGATGTTTTTGTGAGTGGGAGCTATCACTAAGTCCGCCCCACCCCCACCCCCACTTTTTTTTTTTGGTTGGGGGGGGGGGGGTGTAACGCCCCGATATTTTACGGATTAATTCAACCCGTATAATACTGGGGTGTTAGAAATAAAAACTTGATATAAATAAATTCCATCAAATATGAAAAATACTGAGCCATTATATTAAAACATCATTGTTTGATACAATTTATTGAACATGAAAGCCTATGCTAAGACTTTCCATATTGACACATCATATTCCAGCTCCGTCGTCATCATAGAAAGGAGTGTAGAGTGGGTCTTCAACTCCTTCTGGGTCGCATCCCGATCGCTCCTCATCTTCTCCGGTTACTGCAGGGTTGGTCTCTGTAGGGTGCACATCATCTGTAGGGGGGGTGAGTTCTATCCACTGACTCACCAATGACTCAGTTTTGCTCATGCTAAATAATATGTATTGAAAGCAGTAAACATGACTACGAAAAGTAAATAATTAAAACATTAATCACCCGATTCCCTTTTTGGCTCATCCGGCCAGGGTAGGAATCTCAATCCTTACCCGGGTACTTTTAGTCCGCAACAAGGCTAGCCCCACACCTAGGATTATCTTTTTGACCCGCAGCCAGGGACAGCCCCACACCCAGGATTATCTTTTTGGCCCGCAGCCAGGGACAGCCCCACACCCAGGATTTATCTTTTAGGCTCGCAAGCCAGGGACAGCCCCACACCCAGGATTTATCTTTTAGGCTCGCAAGCCAGGGACAGCCCCACACCCAGGTACTTTTTGGCCTCAGCCAGGGCTAGCCCCACACCCCAATAAGTGATTACGTATTTCAAAATTTACCATTCCATATCAAATTACCGACATTCTATAGCATATAATTAGCATGAATAAACTGAGTTTAAATCCCCTACCTGAATGGCTGCAAACTCTTACCCCTGCTACGGAAGCTTTAGTATGCTCAAAACCTGAAAATATATTACTAATAATTTGTTAGTTTTTATCCTAAATTTTTCCAGGACTTTTCCAACATTTTTCGATGTGTACTAATGGGTTTTCTTCTTTGGGGGTGTTTTGGTCAATTCCAAAATATCTTTAAATTTATATTCATTTTGTAGATATTTTTATTAGGAATCCGTGGCCGCAAACGGAATTTGATTCCGAGTTAGAATGAAGAGGTTATGACCATTTTACCCTAGGGGTAAAATGGTAAATATACTTTTTTTATTGTCGGTTGTGGAATTTTATAATCTAAGTAAGTGTATTTTGTCATTATGAGTCCAACGTCACTGACGGAACTCAATTCCGAGTCCGTATGGGTAAGATAGGGTCAATATAGTTTGCATAGATAATCTATATATTTAATTTTAGGTGATTTATAAACATAAAAGGTAAATGGATCTATTGGTTAGCCTAAAGGGTTTTAGAATAGGTTAAGAAGAGGTTGTGGGTTCTAAATCTTGTATTGCCTTTTTGCATCACCAATTTATTAAAAATCCGAACGGGTTTAAATTACGTACCCGACCCAACAGTGGTCGGTGGTGGTGGTGGTGGTGGTGGCGGCCGGTGGCGGTGGCCGGCGGCGGGCGGCGGCCGACGGCGGCGGTGGTCGGAGGTCGGTGGCGGCGGTGGTGGCCGACGGTGGCGGCAGCCGGCGGGGGTGGCCGGCGGCGGGCGGCGGCCGACGGCGGTGGTGGTCGGCGGCCGGCAGGCGGCGGCGGCGGCGGAGGGTGGTCAGCGGTGGGTGGTGGGGCCCGCTTGTCGCGAGGACTGCTGTGAAGAAGTTTGTGGGTGGGGGGGTTTATATAGGCCCCCCGGAAATACGAAGAGTCCCGGGGGCTTTATTGCAAATCTGCCGTTTCGTATTCTGGCCGTCCGATTTGGAAACGAACGGCACAGATGACGTTTGATATGCCCAGTGTCGTTTTGTATTCTGGCCGTTCGATTGCGATCGAACGGTCAGATGACGATTGATATTCCTTGTGTCGTTTTGTATTCTGGCCGTTCGATTGTGATCGAATGGTTGGATGACGCTTGGTATTCCTAGTTATAGAATAATAATTAGTTCTACTATAATTAAACAGAAAAGACTTAATGGATTTTTGGTTAGCGAAAACTGTTTTAAAAATTTAATAAAAGGTCTTGAGTTCGAATCTTTCTATTGGCTATTTATGTTTACATATGTATATAGCCTTTTTCTTTTAATTTTTTAATGCTTTAAATGAGTTCAAAACGAAAAAGTTTATAGATGGTTTTTAATCGTTTCGACGAGACGGACGCAATGGCGTCGTCCGATTTTTATTTTGAATTTTTTTTTTATCATAAATTCTTATTATATAGTTTTAAATTATATTAAATCATTAATATTTTTGGGGATGTTACAGGGGGGGGCACTTGGTGAAATGCCCTTTTCAGAAGATACTTTTAACCTCCAACCCCTACAAATATTTTGGTTTGAGCTCAAACCCATCCCGAAAAGACATGTTTACATTAAACCCTTGTTGACATGTTCGGCCCTATCAAATTACTAAAATACCCCTTCCATTACCCCTATGTAACAACCAAATTTATACTCTGCTAACTCAAATTGATACTACAAAATCTGCTACAGTGATTTTGAAGTATCAATTATGACAATAGAGTATCAATTCAGTTGCTACCTATACTCCCAAATAAATATAGTTGCACCGTAGCTGCTACAGTGAAATAATTATAGCTGCTACAGTGAAATAACTGTAGTGACCAAATTGACACTCTATTGCCCGAATTGATTCTCCAGAATCATTGTAGCAACTACAATGAATTTGGAGTATCAATTTGGTTGCTACAGTGAAATCACTGTAGCAAACCGAATTGATACTCCATTGTCCCGTTAATACTTTTAAATAATTATTGCTATAGTGAAATTATTGTAGCAGCTACAGTATTTTGGGTCTACTATTAGGATTTCAGTATACAACACATATTGAAAAAAAAAATATATACAACGGTTTGCTCTTACTGTACAGCTGCTATATATAAGGACAAAATAGCCATTTAAAAAAAACAGAGTAAGGAAGGGACTTAATGCTCTACGCAAAAAGGTACAGGGATAGTTAAATGAGCCTTAGACTAATAATATGCCTTTTTTAAAAAATCAAAATTGATCTGCTAAAACTTAAAAAAAAAAATTTCAATCTGCTCTGTAGGTTTAGCTGGCGAATACTGGGCTGGAAATTTTTGAGGCCCAGGGTTGCACTAGATACGGTAGACCGCCGTCCAGCATGTTCCCATGGGACCCACGACGAACAACATTACTCCTCTTTACAAATACACCCCCCCAAGAGACGAGACGCGGCATCACTCTCCCCACATAGCTCAACATCGCGGCCATCGCCAGACGAAACATGCATGTCGAGAGCCGCACGGTGGCTGAGGAAGTCCATCGCCAACCAGTCTGTCTTTGCCCTGTTGTCATGAGGCATGTGGCATCGAGAAAAGCAGTCGACGTACTCTAACCTCGCCCCTCCTAGATTTCCATCCAGGCGATAGAACCCCATGATTCCTACAAAAAAAAAAAGAGGAGAAAAAAAGAGAAGAGATACCACAACTCTGCCACTCATAGGCACAACACAAAGCCACCACACCGAAGCGGAGCTCACCGAACCACCGCTCAACGTCGGTACACCCAGCAACCACCGCACTCCAGCAGGACCACATAACACAACCCAACACAAAAAAAAAAAAAGGACAAGTCAAGGAAAGGAGCCACGTCACCGGGACCTCCGACGAGCCATCCGGAGCCTCCATGCCACGCCGAGCCGAAGCCGCAATCCACGCCAAGACCAGGAGCTGGCAAAAACAAGCAAGGGCGAGGTCAGTGACCTATTCAAGGCCACCACAACGAACGTACGAGCCACCGCACCTCACCGGAGAAGGAGATCCCCAACCAAATGTTGCCGGAGCCGGAAGGGACACCCCAAATTCCAAAAGCAAAAGGGGGGGGAAAGGCAGGAAACACCGCCGCCGCAGCCTACATAGATCACATATCAAGTAATTGTTTGACTATCTTATCTTTTTTTTCTGCATTGGCCATTATATTATGACCTGAAGGTCCTCCCAAACGAGGCCCACCAAGACATCTCGAAAATCATCCCAAAAACCTTCACGTCCATAGAGTCGTGCTTCTAGTTGAGATGATGGGTTGCTAGTTTCTACCCTTTTCTGTGTCTTTTGCAGGCTGATGAAGTGAGATGTGAAGTAAACTCCTGGATTAAGAATGCGACAGCCGGCCTGCTTGAGGAGATTCCTCCTTTTGGGTCCGTTGACGATCGCACAAGATGTTTCTTTGCTAACACCCTATACTTCGAAAGAACCTGGGATGAGAAGTTTGAAGCATCTAAAATCAAAGAGTCCGAGTTCCATCTTCTTAATGGATGCTCTGTTCGAGTACTTTACAAGACTACTGATGGTATCCAAAAATTAGCACCATCTTGCCATCAAAGTATACGAGGTTATCCGCGATCAACCTACCCGCGAGGTTGCTCGTGATCAGCTCGCACGCAAGGTATCACCTTTTGTCAGAAGGTCCGAAGAATACTTCTGAAGATTCAGCACCTGCCAAAGTAGTGCAGAATTCCACCCCAGGCGGGCAATTCGCAGATTGCTTCTCCTACAGCTCGAATACCGAGGCCGTCTGCAATCAGCTCACACGGGAGGTCACCCGTGATTAGCTCGCACGCGATATATCGCCTTTTGTTGGAAGCTCAAATAACACTTTAAAAGATTCAGCACATGATCACCTATAGCTCGGATACCGAGGCTACCTGCGATCAGCTCGCACATGAGGTCACTCGCAAATAGCTCGCACGAGAGGTATCGCCTTTTGTTGAAAGCTCAAAGAACTCTTTAGAAGATTCAGCACCTGCATCGCTCTACACCAACAGCTCAGATAACTACCTCACACACGAGACAGACAGCTCGTCCACAAAAGAGATCGCCTTTTGCCTATAAGTTTCCAATCCCGTAAGAAGTCGTTGGATCGACATGTGTCCTCGTTCTGGAGGAACTACGTGGACGATTATAGGCCAAGTTCACTCTGGGCAAATCTACTTGGCTACAAATGAAACCGACTTTCGATCGAGAGCATTCCGAGGTGCCACCTGGAGTAGACAAGGCTGGTGCATCCCCCCCTCGCCCCCGAACAGCCAGCTGACCAGCAAGACGACATGGCGCATTGAAAGACCCATGTGCAAGCACGAGAGTGCACAAAGAGGTAGGTCGGCTGGCACGTGTTAGTCTGCAGTGGTCAGAGAAAGGCTATAAAGGTATGACTCAAAGCTCCAAAGTACAGGTTCAAATTCCAAACACTCGAACTACCTTCTGATCATCCAACCTCCCCTTTTGGGATCTCTGCTGACTTGAGCTTCGGAGGGCCTGTGCTCCGAGAGGAGCCAACCGTTCTAGCCCCTTAGTTTTACAGGTCGCGGGCGACATCTTTGAGATTTCCCCCGATATTTTGGCACCGTCTGTAGGACCTTGTCTGGTCCCTGTGAGGACACTCATGACCACATGGTGCAGAATCAACCCCGAGTTCAGCGTGGGACAAGTGGTGTGGCCAAGAATGAGGCCGCAATGCGCCCAGATGGTCCCTCTCGGCGCGGCCGAGGACGTGCGAAGACCCCAATTGCACCCTCGGTTAGTGCTAGTGCTTCGACGTGGGCCCCTCTGCCCCCTCCTTCGCTTAGTGACTAGCTTCTCAGAGAGATGCTGGTCACGCAACAAACTATCATTGATGAGTTAACTCGCCTACGACAAGCCCCGGCGGAGAGCCTGGGATGTCCTAAACCATTTTGCAGCCCTGAATGGCCTAAGGAGGACGATTGGTGGAAAGGTCTCAGTTGCCGCGGAGCTCGAAGGATGCTCCCACATCCTGCCCCCAGTCATCCAGGTGTCACACCCATCAGTTTCGTTGTGACCTGGACACCTGTCCCAGCTGGACCCCAGTTTTGCCAGGGTGCCTGTTGTCCACCCGGAACGAGACCGAGTTTTCTCGAGGATCCCGAGGTATGAGGAGATGCACCCCGACGAAGCTGTCGATCTATCCAATGTCGCCCAGTGCCAACGAAGTCAAAGTGCGGGATCGAACAGCTCGAAGGCCAGATCGGGACAACAGGATCACAACCCACGTCATCAACTGACTCGTCATCGTGAGAGGACGTCTCCTCACCACGGCCTTAGCGATAAGCTGACATCCTCACATAGACGCCGTAATCCGTGACCCCGATACCGAATGAGAATGCAAAGTCAATGCCCATATGAAAGATCAAATCGCCATAATGGAGAAGACGCAATCCGACATCGGGGGAGCATGCACGATCGCCTGAGGCCTACACAGCCAATTCTAGAAAATTACCCGGAGTGTTGGCAGCTACCCCGTGCGCCTGTGGACCTATTGGAGGACTTAGTTGCACAAGGAGGAAGCTCGCCATTCATAGTTGAAGTTCATAGCGGGGATTTCTATAGTGAAGCCTGATAGCTCTCAGCAGGTGGATAGCATGAAGACCAAAGATGTGGAGAGCATAAAGACCAAAGAGGTATTGCAGCGGATAGAGATTGATGCATCTTCACATGATTCAAAAGTTTTGTATCTTTTGAATTGCTATCATCAGAGGTGACACTGGTAGATGATCAAGAATCTAATACTCTAATTGATTACGACCAATTAGTGGAGCACTTGGTGATACGGAGGTAGATTCTGATGCTGAGAATCAAGTGTCGGTTCTTCAACCGGTTCATGATTCCTTTAATAATTGGAAACAAAAGAACTGTTGGTAGACCTAAATGGCTTACTACAGATTTGGTGGTAGCCTATGCACTTTTTATCATAGATGAGGATGTTCTTTCTACACCAGGAAACAGTTCATAGTTCAGAGACTGTGTAGTAGAAGAGAGCAATGGATGAAGAGATGCAGTCTCTTCATAAGAATAAGACCTGGAGACTTTCTAAGTTACTCAATGGTAAGAAGCCAATAGGTTATAAATGGGTTGATGCTAAGAAAGAAGGATCTTTAGGCAAAGATGTATGCTACAAGGCAAGACTGGTGGCCAAAGGCTATGCTCAGAAGGAGGGGATTGATTATGATGAGGTATTTTCTCCAGTTGTAAAACACTCCTCCATTTTGTATCCTTTTGTTCTTAGTAGCTCAGTTTGATTTTGAACTAACCCAGCGCGCTAGATATGAAGACCGCTTTTCTATATGGCGATCTTAAGGAGGAGATCTATATAACTCAACTGAGTGGGTTTAAAGTTGCAAGAAAGAAAGATTTGGTGTGTAAATTGAACAAGTCGCTTTATAGATTGAAACAGTCTCCGAGACAGTGGTAGAAGTTATTTGATAGGTTTATACTATGGCAGAAGTACACCAAGAGTCACTACGACCATTATGTTTATTTTCGTAAGTTACCAGATGGATCCGTTATCTATCTGCCCTTGTACATTGATGATAATTTAGAAATGGCAACGGTGCTGTTTAAAACCAAAAACCATGGAAAACCGCACCGCATGGTGCAGTTTTGATTTGCCAAAATATAAAATCATCACGGTACGGTGCGGTTTTGGTTTTTGGTTTTCGATTTCAGTGTAGCGATGCGGTTTCGGTTTTGACCAAAACCGCACCATTTAGGCCATTCCAGTGATAAACTGCAGTGCACCACACCGCATGGTGCGTTTTTGGTTTTACATAACGATACACCATCGTGGTGCGGTGCGGTTTTGATGTGGCAGTTCGGTATTACGGTGCGGTTTCAGTTTTACCCGAAACCGTACCGTTGCCATCCCTAAATGATATGCTTATAGTGTCCAATGGCAAGTCTAAGGTTGACAAGTTGAAGTGACAGTTATCATCAGAATTTGAGATGAAGGATTTAGGAGATGCAAAGAAGATTTTAGGTATGGAGATTCAGAGAGAGAGAGAGTGAATAGAAGGGTTTGTTTATCTCATAAGGTATATTTGAATAAGGTACTCCAAAAATTTGGCATTGGCGGTAACAAAAAGTCTGTGAGTACACCTCTTGCTCCTTATTTTAAACTTAGCGTTTCTATGTCTCTAAGTTCCATTGAGGAGCGTGAGTCTATGTCTCACGTTCCATATGCAAGTGTTGCTGGTAGCTTAATGTATTTCATGGTGTGTACTAGACTCGATATTTCACAGGATGTGAGTATGGTTAGCAGATAATGCACAATTCCAGTAGAGGACAATGGCACACTGTGAAATGGATTCTGCGGTAGATCCTTGGTACCATAAATGTTGGTTTGATGTATAGGAAGGATATAGTGGTAAGCAATTATGTGTGGGATATGTTGACGCTGACTACGCAGGTGATTTGTATAAGGGTCAGTCTACTACAAGTTATGTGTTCACATTATCTGGAGGTCCGGTGAGTTGGAGATCTACCTTACAGTCTATTGTTATATTATCAACTACAAAGGCATAATATATGACAATGACAGAGCCTATAAAAGAGGTAATTTGGCTACAGAGTTTGTTGAATGACTTGGGGATAGCACAGGATCACATTGAGGTCAATTGTGATATCATGAGCACTATTTATTTGGCGAAGAATTAGGTTCATCTTGCCCGAACGAAGCACATTGATGTTCGATATCACTTAGTCAGAGAGATTCTGGAGGAATATGACATTCTGCTAAAAGAAGTCGAAACCAAAGATAACTCAGCTGATATGCTTAATTTCCAAAGTTGTTTCTAGGGTTAAGTTACATCATTGCTTGGACTTAATCCATATCCTTCACTTGTGGTGATTTGGCCCCTAAGAGGGATTGGATGAACTATGATTGATTTGATCCCGTGGTGGCAGGTACGTACGTAGGCAGTATTTTTGGTGCAACCCAGGTGGAATGCGAGAGATTGGTTCAGATTTGTAAAATTTTCACCGAGATGGAGAATTATTGGAAAGAGATCTGAAGTTGAAGACAAAGACGATACTTGTAACATCCGCCCCAAACACACAAGATATTGTCCGCTTTGCCCGTGCCCGAACGAGAACTTCCTAGGGTGGTCACCCATCCTAGTACTACTCTCGCCCGAGCACGCTTAACTACGGAGTTCTTACGAATTCCGTAGCAGCGCACGGCTTTAAAACGCGTCTTTTATGTTTGGGAGGGGAAATTAAATAAGTAGCTCAGAATCTCCTTCTCTCCAAGCGATATGAGGCTAACTCATGGCCTTGAACACCTCACCTTACCTCACCTCACCTCATCCATCTTGGCATTCCCGCCTCAGGAGTCTTGGCTCTTGGCTATTGGCCTATTGGATCTTGGTCATCATAATCCACCCTCCTTAGGGCTACACGTCCTCGTGTAGGGTTAGACCCCCCCATAGCGAGGAGAACCGGCTCTGATACCATTTTGTAACATCCGCCCCAAACACACAAGATATTATCCGCTTTGCCCGTGCCCGAACGAGAACTTCCCAGGGTGGTCACCCATCCTAGTACTACTCTCGCCTAGGGGTGTTCATCGGTTCGGGTTGACCCACCAAACCGAACCGAACCGGTCTATTTGGTTCGGTTTGGATCGGGTATTTTTGACCGTTCGGTTTGGTTCGGTTCTAAAAAAAAAAACCCCGCTATGGCCAGTTCGGTTCTGGGTTGTGAGTTTTTTAACCCAAACCAACCCAACCCAAACCATTGGTACTATAACCTCAGTAGTTACTACTATACAGTGTACAATCTCACTAATATTGTACATTACATCGTGGTGATCCCAATTACCACCATTCGATGCATTCAAAACTTTCAAGTGTTCAACGGTGTGATGAAACTGAAAAGTGAGGGGTGTTACCCACATAATTACTAGCACCCCCAAATCCCAACTTATGAAATATCTCAAAAGTAAAAAATTAAGGATAATTCTATAGGTGCAAATAGCAGCATCCAAAGTTAAAGGCTTAAAAATGAAATCTGAGCCAACTCAGTGGCTCAACCATTCATGCCTCACGGTGTGATGACAAGCAATTTGAAAGACCCGCAGAACCGAACCGAACCAAACCGAACTTTTCCGGTTTGGTTTGGTTCGGTTTTTACCAAGGAATGGTTTGGTTCAGTTTCATTTTCTAGAGAACCGATCAACTTTGGTTCGGTTCCAAATTTATCAAAAAACCGAACCAACCCGAACCACTCTCGCCCGAGCACGCTTAACTACGGAGTTCTTACGAATTCCGTAGCAGCGCACGGCTTTAAAACGCGTCTTTTATGTTTGGGAGGGAAAATTATATAAGTAGCTTAGGATCTCCTTCTCTCCAAGCGATGTGGGGCTAACTCATGGCCTTGAACACCTCACCTTACCTCACCTCACCTCATCCATCTTGGCATTCCCGCCTCAGGAGTCTTGGCTCTTGGCTATTGGCCTATTGGATCTTGGTCATCATAATACTGCACAGGCAGTCATGCGCACGACATGGAATAGTCAGGCGCACGACCTGGAGCTTGAGTTTCTCGATGCGTCTTTTTAAAAAAAGATGAGACTGCTTACAGTCGACAGTCGTGCGCACGACTTTTTCAAGTCGTGTGCACGACTGTACCAGGCAGCACGGGTCAACCCAAGTCATACACGTTTTGACTTTCTTTTGCGAGTTGTTTTCAGGGGAATTTCGGGATTAGCTTATATACCATATTTCCTAGATATATAATGGGGTCTAAGGTTTTTGGAGAAGAAGACCTTTTGATGAAAAAATATTATTTTGTTTGGGGGAAAAAATTAGAAAGCCATCTTTGAGGCTTCTCATTGGAGGGTTCGAAGAATAGTAGATTCTCTCTTAATGTAGCCGGTGGAAAAAAAAAACTTCTGGCTCTTGCATGCAAGTCTTCTTCATCTTCATGAATAAAATTAGTTTCAAGTCAGGTCACCTAAGTGGCACCACGTGTCATGTCGAAGCATGAGGAGATTTTCTGAGGCTCTATGCATACAACTTACAAGCCGAGTATGCAGGATCTGTATACTCTCCACTGCAGCCGTACATCACACCGGATGGCGACTAAATTGACCCTGCGGACATCAGCGTAAGGCTGTACTCTTCCAGATTCGTGCATCAGGTCACAGCTGCAGCATAGGTCATGCATATTCTCAATGCTACCTTCCTTCCGGTTACAATGTTATATAATAGGCACACCTTGCTTAGATTTCATGACAAGTTGGAGAATTAGTCTCACCTTGATAATGTAAATGGTGGAAACGATACTTATATGTATGATGGGACCTTATCTAATCATCTGAATTTTAAGAGAGAGAAAATTTCTCATGGTATCAGAACATAACCGTATCACTCACCTGCCGGATGTAGCTCTCACATACCTATCATCCACGTGGCAAGAATCACAAAAAAGATCGGCTTGCGCGTGAGGGGAAGTGTGGGTGCAAAATTTGGATAACACTCTATAGTGGAACCCGCCAGCACTGTTTGTGGTCCACAGAGACTGTCCGAGATCTAGTAAATCTTCCTAGATATTTATCAAAACCCCAGATATTTCCAAAACTCTATAAATAGCATATCCTGTAAATATTCCAAACCAGAATTCATTATTTCTAAGTCCACTTTCGATCTGTTTTTCAGAGCTCCCTAAGCCTACTAATAATTAGACTCTAGCCAAGCCCACTTTATCCTCTGTCTACTTATACAAACACTCATCGGCCTGGCAAGAGTACGTAGCTCTACTTTTTCAGAGTTAGTGGATTCGAAGGTTGCATCTTACTGTACAGAGACGTTTGCATCTTACTGCACAGAGACGTAGGTTTCGACCGAACTTCGTTACCACATCCTGCGTCAACTCTCTCTCTCTCTCTCTCTCTCTCTCTCTCTCTCTCTCTCTCTCTCTCTCTCTCTCTCTCTCTCTCTACTCAACAATGTCTACCTGACGGCTCAGCATTCTACCGCGCACCGCACTTAAAGTTCAACCCTCAATCAGCTGTTGGAGGGAGATTGTATGACGGCCGTAATTTCCCCCCACATGAAGTATTGGAGGATTACTCTCATACCGGTAAAATAGAGGATGGGACCTCATCTCAATACCTGGGTTTTGGAATAGAGAAAATCTCATATGGTATCAGAGCCTAACTGTATCACTCACCTGTCGGGTGTGGTCCCCACATATCTATCATCCACGTAAGTGACAATGATCACAAAATAAAATCGATATGCACGTGAGGGGAAGTGTTGGAGGATTAGTCCCACCTTAGTAATATAGAGGGCGAAAACGGTCCTTATATATATGATAGGACCTCATCTCAACACTTGGATTTTGGGATAGAGAAAATTTCACAATTTCTTATCAACCTTCCAAGAGAGATGCTATGCATACAAGACGTGTATGTCTGGGCTCCATCCTCGCCGTGAGAGCTCTGGGATGCGAGCAGTGCACTAATCTTGATGGACAACCATGGTGTCAACAAGGGGCCATCGACATGGATTGCTTCCACCCCACGGCTCTTGATGCACGAGTTCTACAGTTCTATTGAATGTCCAAGCTTATCTATCGTAGAGACCGTATTTTCAAGAGCCATTGACAGGCCTTATGAGTCAGAGTCGTCCGATGGCAAGCAACCTGATAGGTGACTACCACTCAGTCCAGGCTGATTGAGCTCGACGCATCGGTCCCACCACCTTACGGTACAGAGCACCTTATGGAATCACTACTATATTTTCTATATATGCTACTCCAATAGGACATTAAGAAGGAAAAAAAAAGATCATTTCTATATGTTTTATGAATATCGACTGTTGTCCAACTCATCAACATCAGCTCAACCCGTCAAATCCTTTTAAAAGGCTCCGAGACATAGCAAAACACAAAATTACCATCTTTTTCTTAAGAGAGAGAGAGAGAGAGAGAGAGAGAGAGAGAGAGAGAGAGAGAGAGAGAGAGAGAGAGAGAGAGAGAGAGATGGTCCAGTGATGGAATGCTTATCAATAAACTGCTGACATGGCAATACCACCTTCCAATCAAATAAACCAAAGTCCGATGCTATGAGTCGCAGGACGCCGACGCTGGCCGGCTCTGTAGAGGACACCTTACCTAACATCACAAAGGTGCAATTTTCATGGCCAAACGAGCACGGCTTGTCTAAGTCTTCAATCATGCATGCTAAGTACCACCTAATGCTTATAATGTTGGGCGCCAAACAGTATCAAAAGTTTGTAAAGGCAACCCCCAACCCCCAAATACATCGTTTGCCTGTCGGTACATGGTAGCTCCTCTTTCATGTCATAGAATACTAATGAAGCAATATCCACACATTAAAAAAAAAAAAAATTGTGGATTCTCTCACCAACCAACAGAGATGGTGAAAAATTGATAATCTAACATCGATCTGTTCTTGTGGATTGTGTTCCGAAATAAACAAATTGGCAGGGTCAATGCGTGTGCTCGATTTTTCGAAAATATACAAATATCACTCTTCACGTACTTTGTGTCGGTGGATAGATTCGGTAAAGGCGAGGAAGTAAATCTCGAATTTCCGTTAGATATCGGAATCCCAAAAAATCGAGATATTCCGATGAAATTTCATAAAACATCGCCAGTAATTTGGGATAATTGTACATTGTGACTAAATTTAGGGATGTTTTTGTATACCATATTTCATTTCGGTTATCCCGGAAAAACGAGATATTACACAATATATCTAGATTTTTCATTCCTTAACACTAGGGAATAATCAAAGTATAATTAATGGCAAATCAATTCAAAATCAAAGACATAAACCCTCTCTTTTCTGCAATTGTGGTTGCATCCCAGCGATTAACCCGTTGTTTCCCTCACGTGTGGTCGCAGGATCAAATCTCGGACATATCTTACACCATGTGGCGTATAACTAAGAGCGGTAATGGGTCGGGTTCGGGTTAGATTGAGACATTGATACAAGGGCATAACACCCAATCCGAACCTGACTCGTTTAATAAACGGATCAAAAATTTAATCCCAAACCCAACCCGACCCGCTCAATCCGTTTAATAAATGGGTTAGGTCGGGTAGGGTTGGGACGGGTGGGCTCGCATTGGGTCAACAGAACCCATGTAAAGAGGTCGGGTTAGGTCAAGTCAGGTCCGGTTGGGCCTAGTTTGATCGGGTTGGCTCAGGTCGGGTTGACACGACCCATTTAGTAAACAGAGTCAAGTCGGATCTATCAGGTTATAAGTATAAACCCGAACCATTAAATTCAGGTCAACCCAATTATGACCCCAAACATGTTTTAGGCCAAACCCAAACCTGGTAACCTCATGTCTGGTTTGGGTCAGGTTGGCGGGTCAGGTCAAGGATTGCCACCCTTAGGTACATTTGTAGGCAAAAACAAGACTCAGTCTTTTACTATAAAAAAAAACTGTGTTTCTGTGGTTGGCAGGCTTCGAACCGTGGTTTCTTCGGTACGATAGCACGCACTTAAATGCACCGCTGTAACTAGGACACGTATGTACAAATAAAAAAAAAAAAACCTCTCCTCATCAGCAGAGCTGGCTCTAAACCAAGCTACAGATATTACAAATTGCATGTAGAGATTTTAACAACAAACACAGACACAAGTACGATCTCACCATTGGAGTTGTTGGTCCATCATTCACACCCTTCAAAAGAAAAAAGCTCCCTCTCAACCAACCATAGGCCCCAAGAGATCCTCCCCCCTTTCCATAGCAAATCATAGGCCCCTCCATTCTTATAAAACACTCCAACTCTGGAGGAGCCAAACTCCACCCTTTCCAACCATTCCCTCCCACCATGGGGAAGGCCAGTAAGCTCATGAGAACCTCCATCAATGCCTTCTTGCAGAGCTACCACTCCTTCGCCTCCATCGCCACGCTGCTCGTCCTCCCCGCCTCGGCCTCCGTCCTCCTCTCCCAACCGCTCCTCCCCTCCTCGCCCGCCCTCCAGACCATCTCTTCTCGCTTCCGTTCTCTCTTCCGGGCTGCGGGTTGCCCCGCCACCTCCCCATTCTTCTCCCTCCTCAGCCTCAAGATCTCCCAAACCATCTTCTCCTTCTTCGTCACACTCCCAGTCACCCTCACCTTCCTGATCCTCGCCAAAGCATCCGTCGTCCAAACCACCCGCGAGCTCCCGCGGAGCAGGCGAGCTCCGCCATTTCCATCAGCTTTTCTCCCGCGTCTATACCGTTCGGTCCTGCAAACCCACCTCTTCAACTCCTTCGTCGTCCTCTCCGCCAATGCTACCATCTTCTCCATTGTATTCATCGCCTTCAATCTCGTGGACGTCCTCCGCCTCTCCTCCAGCAGCTCCACCCTGGCCCTCTCAGCCGCAGCCGCAATTCTTTACTCTGTCGTCCTCGCCAACGTCACGGTGACCTGCAACCTCGCCATCGTCGTATCCGCGATGAACAACTCCGGCGGGTACCTCCCAGTGGCCAAGGCTTGCGCGCTCATCAGGGGCAGGGCCGCGACAGCCCTTACGCTAGCTTTGCCTGCCAATCTGGGGATGGCCGCGATGGAAGCATTGTTCCAGCACAGGGTGATGAAGGCTTACCGTCTGTATGACAAATTCAATCCGTCGATTGTTCTGGAGGGATTTACAATCGTTTATGTGCATTCCCTTCTCACGGTTCTTGACACCATCATGAGCTGCATGTTCTTCGAGAGCTGCGAGTCGGGCTGCGATCATCGAACAGCACTTGAACCAGAAGAAAAGGTTGGTCAGCAAGTTTGAATCCATGGACCTCGCTCGAGCGGCCGCGCAATTTCTGAGTACAAAAATGGTCCTGGTGAGAACTGAGATCAGATACTCCAGCAGTAAGTAGGGATAGCACATTGTTAGGTTCCAATGGAGAGCAAGAGATTCAGAACCTTACCATCCCTTTCTTGTAAACCCTGGTTGCTTGGTGCTTCATAACATGGCAGCTGTATTAAACTGTAGATTACCAGAAGAGCAATAAATGGTGAGTTTGCTTCCAATAACAACACTGCAGTCTCAGATTGTATCCCACACATTCCAGTACTGCAATTAGGGGTGTTCATGGCTCGGGTTGGTTCAGTTTTTTGAGAAAGTTGGAACCGAACTGTAGTTGATCGGTTCTCTAAAAAATGGAACCGAACCAAACTATTCCTTGATAAAAACCAACCCAAACCGTAGCAGAAAAGTTTGGCTTGGCTTGGTTCGGCAAGCCTCATCAAGTCAAATCGCTGGACAATCTTGAATATACAACTAAACATAACCAAATGACAACCATGTCAAATAAACATACAACCAACTTCATATAGCATTCGAATAAAAGTTGAATCAAACAACAATCCATAAAGCATAATCTAATCTAACAAAGCAAATACATCTAATGGCTACTACTATTCAACAAACACATATCTCCGTGGTTCGGTTCGGATAACAAAACTCAGAATCCAAAACCGAATTGAACGAACCTTTTTTTTTTTGGGAACCGATCCGAACCAAATATTCAAAAAACCCGAACCAAACCGAACCAATTATGCCGGTGTGGTTTGATTAACCAGGTCAAATCAAACGAATGCTACACAAAACATATGCATTGCATTTCTTGCAAGGAAAAGCTTCGGAAGCGCTCCGACTTTGCGATATTACCTTTGAAAAGCAGCAACAAAGACCACAAAAAAAAGGATAAACTTTCCCATTTTAGTACTGATTGATTACCTTGAATTACCAAAATAATGCTAAAAACTAACATTGGAAAACAGATTCTCATGACTGCAGATTGGTTGAAGGCCCAATGAACCCGAAATGGAACTACCTCACATGGAAATAGCCCGAGAGAAATCCAGTATAAGCTACAGCCAAAGAGATTGTATTTTTCATTACGCAACAGATGATGTAACGCAATTTGGGAGTACAACGGAAAACAAGACAGACGATACAGTGGGCAAAGGAGGTCAAAGCACCCCAAGGTCACCTACAATGCTTGCATCAACGTGGTCGAGCGTCAGCTTGCAGGCCCGCCGAGGATGACGCCTTCAGCTTATCTGCGATATTACCATAGCCCGCATTGACAAGTAGGTTACTCCAGTTTGATGACCGGTGCACGATTCTGGACGGGACCCGATCACTGTCTTCACCCCCAGATGCTTCGTACCCATCGCTTGTTGATCTCGAGAGTGGGGTGCCCTTATGTGCTGCAGCGGTCCCTGCAGATGTTACGGATTTCCAGCTCGGTGCTTCTTCGGCTCCGGATGAAGAAACACGAAACGGGTAGATATCGGGCGAACCCAAACTGCTATCGGGCGAGGAGGCAGCAATCCCAGTCAACGGCATGGCTCGGCTTGTCTGGAAGGCACTCCTCGCTTCGAGCTGCAGAGGTGCCAATATGGAGGACATCTCCGGAGCTAAGTCGCTAGATATCATTGCGATGGGTATGAGTGTCGGCATTCTACCCCTCTTGTTAGGCCGTCTCTGATTATCAGGCCATGGAACCATCCGATCACTGCCGCTGCTGAAGGTACTATCTCTTTCTCGCCGCGGTGGAATCTCTCGCCTCCCAATTGGCTGCAGGATTCTCGACTTTTTCCTCGCGTGTGCTGCTGCCTTCGAAACTTCGTCTGCATTCAGCCGTGCCAGGGTCCAGGGACTGATCTTTACTGGTGCTGGATTATTTTTCTTTGACAACTCCTCCGCTGTCACCCTCTTGGCTACCGAACTTACAGACATGCCAGCTTCGGGAGGAACAACATCAAACTGGAAAACATGGAAATGCAAACATTAATCCTGTGAGACAACCAAGGGAAAGAGGGAGGTATTAGTTTTGAATGGGTCATATCTTTAAAAACAAAAACAAAAAAAGGCCATGGAAGTCTGGAACTATAGGTATTCAAATTGCAAATCTTCAGAAGCTACAACATCCGACATTTCATGTATATCATTCTTGACAGAAAATATTATACAGCCCATTGGAAGACACCTAGATGGTATAAGGCTTGTCGTTACTTGTTCTTGTTCATGTTCTTGTTCTCATTTCAAAATGTTTGACATGATTTTGACTTCAATTGATCTACTTATTGGAGGTAAGTGCTTAAATGAGTGGTTGTCGGTTTAGATGAATGATAAGGTGCTAAGAATGACCGATGATTCTGAAAGACACGGCCACCAAAAAGTTACAACTTTAAAAAAATTATGTAGATAGAGGAAATGACCACGTGGAGGCCTAGGCGATGTATGATCAACCGCATCATCTCATGATTCTCATGTTACCGGAGACAACAACAAATATGATGAAAGCAAAAGTTACAAATAAAATATTTATGCAAAGGTGATTGCAAACACAGTTTTCACCAATCTGCTACAGTCAACTGCAAGAGGTAGATACCCTCACACCCCAAAACCCGAGTCGTAAGGGGAGATATATAACGGTTAAATTAAGTGGCCAATGGGTGCCCCCCTTACCAATGTGGGACTAAACCGGTGGACTATCTCAACCCCCCCCCCCCCCCCCCCTCATGCGGAGCATGCGTGGTAAGGTACAATCGGTAAGGGCGCACCCGGAGTGGGAAACGGGTCAGCTCTGAAACCATGCTAGATACCCTCACATCCCAAAACCCGTGTCGTAAGGAGAGATCCCTAGAGGGTATATTAAGCGACCAATGGGTGCCTCCTTACCGATGTGGAACTAAACCGGTGGACTATCCCAACGGCAAGAAAAGTTACTAACCATTGAAGTGAGGAAAATGCCACATAATAATTATATACTATCAAAGATAAGTCTCAATATGCTATAAGTCAATCTGGCATGACCAAGATATTGAGGAATCTTTATGGTCAGAAGAACTACAAGAGACTATGCAATTTATGCAGTTGGTTAGAATGTTTTTTTTTTTTTTGAGGAATTCCTCTCAGAGAGGGAGAGGATGGGGTTAAGCCATACCCCAAGCTATCTTATTAATAAGGGAAAGAAAGTTACAGATTACATAAGAAAGGAAGAATCTCTCCAGACTGCTTAGAAGAGAAAGCTGTGAACCAGCTAAGAATCATTCTCTTATACTTCTCCCAGACCTTCTCTAAGGGAAGTTCCGTTCGCGAGAAAACTCGAGCATTCCTCTCTCCACACGCACCAGCAAAGCCCAATAACTAAAAGGTCACAAGCTGGTCTGAGGGTACGGCTGATCCGTTTCGTTCGCCAAATAGTCCACAAATAACGAATAGATCCCAGATGACCCTTAATAACGAACCTATGCTTCAGCATTCTCCACAGCTTTCTAGAGTAGGAACAACGTAGAAATAAATGGTCGACGTCCTCCCGATGCAAATGGCAGAGGTGCAGGTGATATCCGGGATATTAGGATTATTTCGCTGCCGAAGATTGACTCGGGCGAGAAGTCTCTCTCTAATCGCCAACCACATGAATATCCTAGTCTTGAGAGGAGCTGGGGTTCTCCAAAGGTGATTAGCAATCGGGCAAATAATCCCTCTTGCGTTGAAGAAGCGGTAAAACGATCTGACCGAAAAGACCCTAGAGGCTTCCCACTTCCAAGACAAGGAATCTCTATCAGGACTAAGAGTAAAAGAGGAAAGGATCTGGTAGAGATCAACAAGCTGGTTCTGAATAGAGAGGTTAATGTTCCGCCTGAATTTGACTGACCAAGAGAAGTCTCCCTGAGCTCTAGAAACCTGGGAACGGACCGAAGCGTTCTGGTCCCACACTATCTCATAAAGGTCGGCAAAAAGAGTTGCTAGTCGGACGTCGCCTACCCATTGGTCTGTCCAGAATTTGATGTTCCTCCCATCACCTAATATCAGCTTCGTTCCGCAATTAAAGGCAGTCCCGACTTTGCAAATACCCTTCCAGAAGGAAGAGATCTTACCAGATCTACGGCTCTTAGCTTGTAGAGGGGAAAACCACCTAAAGTACCGATCTCTAATGATGTTCGACCAATGATCGCCATGGTCGTTCTGGAGTCTCCACCACCACTTTCCCAGTAGTGCTTTGTTGAAGTCTTTCAAATCTAGAATCCCTAGCCCACCTTGTGACTTGGATTTACAAGCTAAACCCCATTTGACGAGATGGTACGATCCTGAAGTGCTATTCGCTCCTTTCCAAAGGAAATTGCTACGAATGTTGTCGATCTTCCTAATCACCCAAGAAGGGACGAAGTGAAAGGCCAGATAATAGGGCGGGATCGAGGAGAGGACGGAGTTAACCAGACAGAGGCTATGGACACATGGAGAATTGCAATTGGCAAATTTTGTTCTTATAGTTAGCGTGTGTGTTGTACTGGGTCTTGGACACATGGCCAGATTGATGATGAAGCTGAAACCTACAAGATCCTCTACAACAAGCACCAGCATTCCGGTACAACACACTAGGATAAGGTAATGGGCTTAGATGCCTGGTTTGCGCATGAATAGAGCACACACATAATTGCATTGCATATTTGATAGATCACACTGCATGATTTGATCGTTCACGTTTCTTAAGAATTTTGCTTAAAATTTTACGAAAAATATTTAATAAAAACTTTATTATTATATTTGAAAGATTTTTTTATTGAAAATCAATTGCTTATTTTTGGGAATGGACCATATGAACAGTCCGATTGATCGAAGTCTTCTGATCTGACCAATCATACTGTTTGCAATTGCAAATCCTAGAACCAGATGCAGAACCGGTCAGAGACCTAATAGGCCAAATTTGACTTATGGTTTGACGGGATTGGTTGCTTTGCAATTCAACTGATCGAATATTGTTCAATGAACCGGTCAAGTTTAGATGATTTTCCCCCTCTACCAGACAAAGTGGTCTCCTGCAGATCGATCGACTTGTCAAGTGATAAATATATTCCTCTGTTAGGCCGATCCATTTCGAGTCGGACCGATTTGGAAAATCCATTTGAAACAAATGATGACTCAGCATCCAACCAATTGGGGCTAGAGTCAGACAGATCAAATAGAGCATGTTACGAAAAGATCAAATGTTTACATACTCTAACTGATCATATATGTTATTCCAACATCGAACTATAACGTACTACTATTCAATCTGTTTTGTTTGGGAGTCATAGAGGAAAGGCTTGTGTTTTCTAGAGTTTTTGTGGGCTAAAAATAGGTCCTTACCCAGCATGAATTAAATGATGCCTCTCAAGTGTTTCTAATTAATAGCTCAAGAAAAATTGATGGGTCCTCTTTTGAGCATTTAGCTTTTAATCTTTAGAGATAATTGTGTTCTTTCTTTTTCTTTGTGAAGAGTGAGATAGAGGACCTAGTTCTTTGTTGTTTCTTGCATATCACAAAGGAAAATTAGCATAATGATTTCAAGGTCATGTGTCATCTTTGAGGCGTGCTTACGATTGATTACGATAGTCGTGTATCAACATCATCACTAAAGTTAAGGTCATTATGGGCACGGTTTCTGTGTGGATCACAAGACGGAGAAATAACACATCAACGAAGGTAGTATCAATGAGTCTGAGTCGTGTGATAGTATAATGGTCTATCATGAATCTCCTTTATTTTATAGTACAAGTATTGGGATATGGTCTTGTGGATAGTCCCTCGGACCCACGTGAGGAGGAGTTGGCTTCGCCCCTAAGCCTTAGTGGGAGGGGGATATTTGTTGGGATTAAGTCCCACATCGACTGGGGACATGCAACGATCGTCCTCATATACCCTCCAGTGGACCTCCCCTTACAGTCCTGATTTTGGGACGTGAGGGTATTTATAGAACCTATGTGGATATGAACCATGTTAAAAATATCGTGTCTTCTCTGTGTGATGGGTTGAGATCTTGTTTCACATATTACTTTGCAATTGTGACTAAACACGATTTCATTTCTATATTCAGTGAAACACCTATCCACTCCCCTCTAGGTGATTATGCCATGGTCTATTCCAGTAATTCTAATTGGGCTGACACATCTTGCCCTCACCAAGCCATGTTACCCGCATTTGGTATCGAAGGGTTTTTGGGCTATCTATGTGTGATTCTCTATCATTGGTTTTATCATGAAAAGTCTACGGAATCTCAACGAGAGGGATATTCCATCCCGATGACCACTATCCGAGGGCATTAATTATACCTATTAGAAAGCTCGCATGAGGGTCATACTTCATTCTCTTAACAAAAAGGTTTGGAACATGGTTGAGATTGGATCGAAACACCCAACCATGATTGTTGATGATGAGGTCAGACTTGCTCCTAAGGAAGCATGGCCCAATGAGGATAATGAAAAATCAAGTTTGAATTGGAAAGGACTTGAAGGAAGATTAAGGGTCGTGAAACTGCGATCCAATCTTTACGACCAGAGAACATGTATACAGGTTTGGACAGTTGGATTAGAAGTGTGAAGAAGTCAGGTTAATTGAGGGATTTCTATTGCTTCAGAAAGGTATGGATATTGAGCCACATGCAAAGAGCTTTAAATCTGACCTTTTACTGTAGTCAAGCACCTTGTCCAAGACGGAAGAGAACTTCTGAGTGAAGTTATTAGAGGTTGAAACTTCTGTTAAGAAGGGACTAACTATTCAATCAGCCATCACTATTAGAATTTATGACAATCTTCAAGTGAGTTATTCAAGTATAGCTTGCAATGTTCTGGGTTTCATTTGTTATTCCATAGAACATATTCAACGCTTGATGCCTGTGCAGCGAAACACTTTGGTGATTACAATTTTCGACCAGATTTTTCATGAATTTGAATTACAACGAATTAAAAATATTTTGAAGGACAAATGTCTTCATCGGTGTTTGACAAGAATGAGTGTTTATCAGTATTTGCACTTGCTTATGGTATTAATTTCCTAGTCTCATTTTGAAGTTTTTTGTTAAAAAAGAAAGACTTTGATGGCTTTCCCTTTGCAAATCCAAGACCATAGCAAGTTTGTCTTAAACTCTTTAGAGAATTTATCTGAAGTACATATGGACGTTAGATCTCTATTCCATAATATGGTGGTAAGAGAAAAGATGGCCTAATCTTATCACTATTGAAGTAGGGAAAAATTATACAACTTTAAGTTTGTGCTTCATACATATTCAATTTGCATGATTTGTGATAAAACTCTTTTCTTTGCGAAGAAATAAATATCTTTAACCAAAGAAACATGCAGATCGTTACCTGATCCTCGAGAAATAATCTTGGAGGAGTGCACCATGCACCACGGTGAAAAGCACTGACGGAACTAGCACTGCTCAATCCAGTAAGAGAGCTTACTGAAGACATTTGAGGGCTTTGAAGACCAGCAACACCTTGCTGTTCCTTCTCCCTCAAAGCTATGATATAGTCATATGTGCTGATTCCCTGTCGCACATATTCAAGACCAAAATAAAAATGCAATTAGCTTATTCGTTTCATAAATGAGAAAATAAATGTTGCATACCTTAAAGAGAACAAAATAGAAATATTACACTAAACTTAGCTAACTTATCCAATAACATGCAACTTTTTTTGTATAGAGCCTGTGTGCGCACGCACACAGCACGCGTGAGAGAGAGAGAGAGAGAGAGACCTAACCCTCGGAGGTGCCTCCATATATATATATATATATATATATATATATATATATATATATATATATATATATATATTTATTTATTTAGGTGCGATCTGCGATCCGTGCAGTCCGCAGCCGTTCGATGCACCACTCCGTGCATCAAATGCATGCGGCCAGTGCATCGGACGGCTGCGGACCGCACCTAAGCATCCCCCTATATATATATATATATATATATATATATATATATATATATACATATATATATATATATATATATATATATAGAGAGAGAGAGAGGGCTGTTATAGTGAGCTGTGGGCTGCCGGGGGGGAAAGTGAGCTGCGGGTATTTTGACCCCCCAAGAAGTTATGGAATTTGATGAAATTTGGTGAGGTTGTTACCTAGTATAAGATGATCATCCTCACCAATTTTCATCAAATTCCAAAACTTCTAGGGGGGTCAAATGGTCGAAGCAATTTTAACGGTGACTGCGGACGGCAGAAATTGCTTCGACCATTTGACCCCCCTAGAAGTTTTGGAATTTGATGAAAATTGGTGAGGATGATAATCTTATACTAGGCAACAACCTCACCAAATTTCATCAAATTCCATAACTTCTTGGGGGGGCAAAATACCCGCAGCTCACTTTCCCCCCCGGCAGTCCACAACTCACTGTAACATCCCTCTCTCTCTCTCTCTCTCTCTCTCTCTCTCTCTCTCTCTCTATATATATATATATATATATATATATATATATATATATATATATATATATATATATATATATATATATATATATATATATATATATATATATATATATATATATATATATATATATATATATATATATATATATATATATATATATGGGGTGGGATCCGTTGACAACCCAAAATGGGAGGTAAATTTACAACCCACTTACAACTCGCTTTAATTGTTGGATAGAGGTTTCCGAATTTGCTGAGTTTTTGTGAGGATGATCATTATGGCAAGTTGATCATCCTCACAAAAAATCAACAAATTAAACAGAGAAATAACTTTTACCCGATGCTTTAATAAAAACATCCCTTAACTGTTCTCCAAACTTGACATAGGAAGCAATAATTAGTTTCCTCATCACCGTATTACATATGATGTGACAATAAACTTTGATGGGTTCGTCCTCAATGAAATAGCAGATTGTTCGCAATATATCTAGCAACTTGATTATCACAAACCATCTTAATGTGTGCATTATTAGTAAACCTCGTTCCATGAAAAAGAGATTTAATCCATGTTAATGTATATACAGTCGGGTCGGGTTTACTGTACAGTCGGGTCGGATTGTATAGATATACATGTACATATATTGGGCTTGAGTCCCTCAATGGAATGCATTCTATTCCTCTCCAAACCCTAGCCGTCATCTCCTAACATGGTATCAGAGCTCTAGGGTTCTCCCGACGACGACGACGGTCCTCCGGTTACACCTCCTCCGGCCTACCTCCTTCTCCGGCTGCCCCTTCCCACCGGCTGCATCTCCCCGACCCTCTCCCGACCTCTCTACAGTCCCCCGCCCCCTTTTCCGACCACCTACAGCACCACCGCCCCCCCTTCTCTGCTCACCTACAGCCCCCGCCCCCTTCTCCGAACCCCCTACAACCCCCCCGCACCACCTACAGCCCCCCCCCCGGCCACTCCTCTGCCCTCCAGTCACCGTCGGCCCCCCCCCTTCTCCCCCCCCGACCCCCCCGAACCCCCTACAGCCCACCCGATCCCCCTCCAGTCACCCCCGAACCCCCTTCAGCCCCCCCCGGCCACTCCTCTGCCCTCCAGTCACCGCCGCCCCCCCCCCCCCCCCCCCCCTTCTCCCCCCCCGACCCCCCCGAACCCCCTACAGCCCACCCGATCCCCCTCCAGTCACCCCCGAACCCCCTACAGCCCCCCCGACACCCCCGACCCCCCCTCCTCCACCCACTTTCAGCCCCTCCCGACCACCTACATCCCCCGTCTCTGTTGAGCCTCCTCCATGGCCTCTCCAGCCGTACCGTCCGTCGTTGCGATCTCTCCACCGCTGAAGGCGGTCGCATTTCAGTTGTCCTCGGCCAGCGACTGGCCTGACTGGTCCCTCACCGTCGAGGCCGCCCTCTCCAGTCGTGATCTGTGGGGTCACATCACCGGCGAGGATCCTCCTCCCACTGACTACTCCGGCTCCTCCTCTGTCACCAGCAGTGCTGCGTCTCCTGCAGCGACTGCTACCACGGCTATCACCATTGCTGCTCTTACGTGGCGCCGCCACGATCAGGCCATCCGAGCGTACCTTCTGGACTCGGTTGCTCGTCCGCTCCTTGCTCCCATCGGCCGCCTTCCGACAGCGCGCGCGATGTGGGAGTATCTCCGGGACCGTTTTCTCCCGCGCGGAGGCGCACGCCGGCATCAGCTCATCTGTGACTCGCAGTCTGCCCGTCAGGGGGAGCGCACCATTCAGGACTTCTTCAGTCAGATGAGTGCCTACTGGCATGAGCTGGACTCACTGATCCCGGAGCGGTGTGCCTGCCCCCGCTCCAGGGATTTCCAGCGCTACCTCGACGAGGGCCACCTGCACCAGTTCCTGGCGGCGCTTCGACCGGACTTTGCTCTTATAGCTGCCCAGCTCCTGCACCGTGAGCCACTCCCTCGGCTCGAGGATGCTCTACTCGCCTTGGTCGACGAGGAGACCCGTCTTCAGACTCAGGGCGCTCGTCCTCCTCCACCTGCTCCTAGCTCCGACTCTGTCCTGGCAGCCGGGTTCTCCGATGAGGCTGTCTTCTGTCACTACTGCAAGGAGCCCGGTCACATGAAGCGCGACTGCCCTACACGTCCTCCACGCAACCCCCGCTGGGGTCCGGATGAGAGAGCCCCCCGCTGGGCTTCCACCTCTCGCGACGATCGACGCGGCGGTCGAGGTGGACGGGGCCGTGGACGTGGTTCGTCTTCCTTCCGCCACTTTGGTGGTACAGCGGCTACTGTAGAGGCCTCGACGCTCCCCACTGCTACTACAGCACCTTCTCAGCCTGAGCCGGACCGTCTTCAGCGCCTCGAGGAGCTCCTTCTCCGCCACCTAGCCTCCACCGGCTCCGCGACTGCGCACGGCTTGTCTGCCACCTCTGGTACTACTGCTCCATGGATCTTTGACTCGGGTGCCTCCTGTCACCTTACTTTTGACTCTACTGTCCTCACGGACTGCTCTCCCACTACCACCCACCAGGAGGTTCGCACTGCGGATGGGACTCTCGTCCCTATTCCGCAATGTGGCTCCATCACCACCACCTCTGACCCTTCTGGTCGTCTGACCCTACCCCATGTCCATAATGCCCCCCGTCTTAATATTAATCTGATTTCTATCAGTTCTCTTTGCGACTCTGGCCTGACTGTCACCTTCACCCCTTCTGTTTGTGTTGTGCAGGATTCGCGGACGGGTCAGAGGATTGGGCTGGGCCGTAGGGCAGGAGGACTCTACCAGTTGGACCATCTCCATGTGTCTTCAGTTGCGTCTGTCATGTCTGTCACCTCTGATGCCGACCTGTGGCACAGAAGGTTAGGTCATATATCGAGTGATCGACTCAAAAGCGTATTCCGCTCGGGCGCTTTGGGTCGACCGTCTTTCTCCCCCCTCTCTGTCTGTACGGGTTGTAGACTGGCAAAGCATCTAGCTCTTCCATTTTCTGCTAGTACTTCCCAGTCTAATGCTTTATTTGATTTAGTTCATTCGGATATTTGGGGTCCTGCTCCTGTTGCATCTCTATCGGGTTATATGTATTATGTGTGTTTTATCGATGACTATTCTAGGTGCACCTGGGTCTATCTCATGCGTCATCGGTCTGAAGTACCTCACATCTTTAGGAGATTTACGACTATGATCCACACTCAGTTTGGTCGGCGCATCAAGACCTTTCGGTCTGACTGTGCCAAGGAGTATCTCTATTCTGAGATGTGTGAGATCCTTCAGTCTCACGGCACTCTTCACCAGCAGTCATGTCCCCACACCCATGAGCAGAACGGCGTTGCTGAACGCAAGCATCATCATGTTCTTGAGACTGCCCGAGCCCTGCTTCTCTCTGCGTCTGTTCCTCACTCCTACTGGGCTGAAGCTGTCATGACGGCTGTCCATCTCATCAATATCACTCCGTCGTCTGCTCTGTCCGGTGCCACCCCTCACGAGCGTCTTCACTCCAGTCCACCTGACTACTCTCTTCTTCGCACGTTTGGCTGCACGTGCTTCGTTCTTCTTCCTCCCCATGAGCGTACCAAACTTTCTGCGAGGTCTGTTAGGTGTGTTCACTTGGGGCTCAGTCGTGAGCACAAGGGGTATCGCTGCTATGATCCCTTAGCTCGTCGGATCCGTGTCTCCCGTCACGTCTCCTTTGTTGAGGATGTCCCGTATTTTGCACCGGAGTCTCGGGATCTTTCCTTGCCTCCTTCGTCATCCTTCTCGCCCTCCTCACATCTCCACATCCCTGTTCTACCCCCGGTTTCTGTTGCCCCATCCACGCCTACTCCACCACCACCACCACCACCTCCTCAGTCTCCACCGCCACCTCCACCACCACCACCACCTCCTCAGTCTCCCACGCCACCTCCACCACCACCCATTACTCGTGTCTATGTTCGTCGGTCTGCAGCTCCCCCTCCAGAGTCGGTTCACACTGGTACTCCCTCGCCTGATGCTGCTACCCCCTCCTCCCCGGTCGTGGATCCTGCTCCTATTCGACGCTACCCAGCGCGCGAATATCACCCTCCTGACAGATATGACTACTCTCCTGACAGGTTTGGCTACTCTGCTTTTCCTTCTGACTCTCCTGACTCTTCTGGCTACTCTGCCAGTGTCTCCTATTCACCATCTTTTCAGGCCTTTCTTACTGCTATCCACACCCATCGGGAGCCCCAATCGTACCGTGAAGCAGCGTTACATCCAGAGTGGCGACAGACCATGTCAGTTGAGCTTGAGGCTTTTCAGCGGACCCAGACTTGGGAGTTGGTGCCTTGTCCCTCCGGGGTGGTGCCTGTTAGCTGCAAGTGGATATTCAAGGTCAAGACTCGACCTGATGGATCCGTTGAGCGGCACAAGGCTCGCCTCGTTGCTCGCGGCTTCTCCCAGGAGTATGGGATTGACTACGAGGAGACGTTTGCTCCAGTTGCTCGGATGACTACTGTGCGCACCCTCTTAGTTGTGGCAGCTGCTCGAGGGTGGCCTCTCCATCAGATGGATGTCACCAATGCGTTTCTCCACGGTGATCTCTCCGAGGAAGTCTACATGGCTCCTCCTCCGGGCACTTCAGTTCCTCCAGGGCACGTGTGTCGGTTGCGCCGAGCCATCTATGGGCTCAAACAGGCCCCTCGTGCCTGGTTTGAGCGATTTCGCAGTGCAGTTCTGGCCGCCGGCTTTGTTGAGCGTCACTCCGATTATGCCTTGTTCACTCGCTCCTCCAGTCAGGGCATTGCAGTTCTTCTCCTCTATGTGGATGATATGATCATCACTGGGGATGACAGTGCCACCATCGCCTCTCTCCAGCGGCACCTCCAGAGTCAGTTTGAGATGAAAGATCTGGGATCTCTTCGCTACTTTTTGGGCCTTGAGATTGCCCGGTCAGCTCGTGGTCTGTTGGTCTCCCAGCAGAAGTACATCTCCGACATCCTTGCTGATGCTGCTCTTACTGACACGCGCATTGCTGATACACCCATGGAGCTCAATTTGAAGCTTCTCGCTACAGACGGAGAGCCGCTCCAGGATGTCTCCCGCTACTAGAGGCTGGTTGGGATGCTCGTCTATCTCACCATGACCCGGCCAGACATTGCCCATGCTGTTGGCATTGTCAGTCAGTTTGTTCAGGCTCCACGGTCAGTACACTATGCCGCTGTTCTTCGGATTATCCGCTACCTCCGGGGCACCATCACCCGTTCACTACTGTTTCCCTCCACCTCTCCGTTGGTGCTGCGTGCATACTCCGATGCAGATTGGGCAGGAGATGCAGCCACTCGTCGATCGACTACAGGATACTGTGTGTTTCTGGGTGATTCACTGATTTCGTGGCGTAGCAAGAAGCAGGAGTCTGTTGCTCGCTCCAGCACTGAAGCCGAATACAGGGCTATGGCTTCCACCACCGCCGAAATTGTCTGGCTTCGCTGCCTTCTGCTAGACTTGGGAGTGGTGATATCCGGCCCCACCCCACTCTTCTGTGACAACCGGAGTGCTATTCAGATTGCTAGCAACCCGGTCTTCCATGAGCGAACAAAGCATATTGAAGTGGATTGTCATTATGTTCGCCAGGCGTTTATCGACCACATCATCTCCCTGCCTTTCATTTCCTCATCAGAGCAGACTGCTGATTTTCTAACAAAGCCCCTGACGATTGCTCGCTTCCGACATTTTCTAGGCAAACTCTCGGTTCATGATCTACCGTGAGTTTGAGGGGGAGTGTTAATGTATATACAGTCGGGTCGGGTTTACTGTACAGTCGGGTCGGATTGTATAGATATACATGTACATATATTGGGCTTGAGTCCCTCAATGGAATGCATTCTATTCCTCTCCAAACCCTAGCCGTCATCTCCTAACAATCCACATCATTTCATACGTAGTATGATCTATTGACCTATAGTCAACTTCTAGACTCATCCGGCTACAACATTCTGCGTTTGACTCTACCATATAATCAGATTACACTCGTAAAATATAAGAACTTAAGACTAATCTTTTATCCAAATGATTTCCAGCCCAACCTGCATCGGAAAAACCGTATATCAAGTTAGATGGCTTTAAAATAAGGTATTTTTCAGGAGCCCCTTAAGTATTGCAGAATACAACAAGCAACTTCCTAACAAGGTTGTCTTGAACTCTGCATAAAGTGACTGGCACCTACAACTAACGTAATATTCGGTCGAGTCATATATAAGTATATCAACATCACGGCTATCCTTCTTTATGGATCATCATGAAGATAAAATCAATATTTATCAAACTTTACATTTGGATTCAATGGGAGTTTCAACTGGTTTACAACCCAACATACCTGTCTCGTCTAGCACTTCAATCACATACTTCAATTCTAGGAGTGAAATACCCATCTTAGATCTTGCAACTTCTCTTCCCAAAAAGTATCACAGCTGGCCCAAATATTTCATATGATATTTACGAAGATGAGCTTTAAGATATACTCTTTTCATCACTACATGTAACGTAAAATGTCTTCAATTACTTTCACTAAATAGTAAAAACATTGAATGATTTGATATGATCCACTTCAATACATACTCAATAACTCCTATTTAAACAATGCTTTTGAAGATTTCTTCAACACATAAATTGCCTTCTTCAAGTGATACCCTATGGTACTCCACTTGAGCAACATAATCAAGAGGTCGCTCCATATATGGCCCATGTGAATCACCAAATAAGAAAGCATTTTTTATGCCAAGATGAAAAGGAGTCCAACCATGAACCATTGCAACTGATAGAAGAACTCGAAAATAGGTAAAACATGCCATGGAGAGAGTCTTAAAGTAATGACACCAGATATCTAACTGTAGCTCTTGACCACTAAACGAGCCCTTGAAACGATCAATTGCAATAGTATTTAGCAATAAAAAAATAGAAATTTGAAGTGTAAAAAGGATTATGACCATGTCAATGCATATTCAACACATGTCTGAAAATAAAATGAACTCGTGATAGTATAATTGTTAGTGATAGTGTATAGCATTGAGATACAGATACCCGTAGATACCTGTATAGGATACCCCTTGTTCTTTCCCCTTGTATCTTCATATATATTTGGCCCTTGGCCTAATGAGATGCCTTAATCCATTCTCCCAAAACCCTAGCCTCTCTCTCTTTCCTCTCCATCCTCTCCATGCTAGGGATTGTAACATGGTATCAGAGCAAACTTCGAGCTCCCCTCTGAACAACCTCAAGCTCCCCTACCGCAAGATCTGAGATCTCAGCACCACTCTCCGGCGAGCTCGTCTCCGATCCGGGTCAGATCAGTACAGATCTGGTCTCACGGCTGCTCCTCATCGACCGGCTCTGGATCTGCACCTCCGGATCTCTGCATCTGCTCCTCTTCCCGGCGAGATCTAGATCTGAGCTCCGAGCTCTGTTCCGAGATCTGCTCCGGCCAGCCACCTCAGTTCCGAGATCTGCTCCGGCCAGCCACCTCAGTTCCGACCTGAGCTCCGAGCTCTGTTCCGACCGAGATCTGCTCTGTTCCGACCAGAGCCACATCAGTTCTCGAGATCTGCTCACCTCCGGCCAGCAAGATCTGAGATCTCAGCACCACTCTCCGGCGAGATCTGCTCCGGCCAGCCACCTCAGTTCCGCCCTGAGCTCCGAGCTCTGTTCCGACCGAGATCTGCTCTGTTCCGACCAGAGCCACATCAGTTCTCGAGATCTGCTCACCTCCGGCCAGCAAGATCTGAGATCTCAGCACCACTCTCCGGCGAGATCTGCTCCGGCCAGCAAGTTCTGAACAGATCTGAGATCTGATCCAGTTGCCTCAGTTCTCAGTCCTCAGTTCCGATCTCTACCACCTCCAGATCAGATCCAGAGCTCTTGAGACCAGCTCTCGGACTCCTTACCTCAAAATCTGAGCAGATCTGGGCCTTAAGATCATCACCTCTGGCACTCGTGAGATCAACTCTTGAACTCGTTCCCTTCAGATCAGATCTGTCCCTTAAGATCAGATCTCGTTTCGTCGTGAGATCAGCTCCGACCTCCGGCCTCCGAGTGAACCGCCATGGCCGACTCCTCCTCTGTCGATGCTCCTCCTCCCGTGCCACCACACTCCGAGAGCCTCCCGTTCGAGTATACTCGCGACTTCTTACCGAGTTCGACGGATTTCCCTCTCGCCTCCTCCGTCGACTGGGAAGCATGGGCAGCAACCGTTCAGACCACCCTTCTCGGACGAGGCCTTCTTGGATTACTCGACGGCACCATCACGGCACCGAGTCCGGCTTTCCCCGCCGCTCTTCAAGCGTGGCGTCTTCGTGATGCACGGGTCGCCGCCTACCTTGTCGCTTCGGTCGATCGGACGATGCGTGCCGACCTCGCCGCTCTTGGAGCATCTGCAGCTATATGGCGCTCCTTAGTTGAGCGTTTCGTAGAGTCTAGCGGCGCCCGCGAGTATGCTCTTCTCTCCCAGGTCCAGTCGGAACAGCAGGGTGATCGTACGATCCAGCAATTCCATGCGCAGATGCGTGGTTACTGGCGGGAACTTCAGTCACTGGTGCCTCCCGTCCCTCCCGAGTGCCGTGCCACCCACCAAGCCTTCTGGGAGCGCCGTCAGCTTTACCAGTTCCTGATGGCCCTTCGACCGGAGTTTGGCCCACTTGCTGGCGCCCTGATCCACCGAGACCCACTTCCACGCTTGGATGCTGCCATTGCTGAGTTCGTCGCCGAAGAGACCAGGCTGCGCACCATAGCCACCAGGGCTCCTCCGCCCCCCTCCAGCCATACGGGCGTCCTTGCTGCAGCTCCAGCTGTCTCTCTTACTTCTGCTTCTGGTCGTGATCGGTTTGTGTGCACTCACTGCCACAAATCAGGCCATGTCGTCGCCACATGTTGGAAGCTGCATCCCGAGAAGAGGCAGGGACCCCGAGGACGTGGTCGTCCCGTTAGCTCTACTGCTGCTGCCGCTACTGCTCCGTCCTCTCCTCGCACAATTCCATCATCACCTCGAGGTTCCTTGGACGTCCCTGACGCTACTCAGCTCCTTCAGCAGCAGCTTGCACAGCTTCAGTTTCGCCTAGACCAGCAGGCGATCTTCAGCTCCGCCGAGGCTTCCAGCGCCTCCAGTTCCTCTGCTCACTTAGCCACCCCCGGTACCTTCGCAACTTGGATTCTGGACTCTGGGGCCTCCCATCACATGACTTCCAATGCTTCCTTGCTTACCGACTGCCGACCAGCATCGCACATCCCATCGATACACACTGCAGATGGCTCTTCTTTAGCCATCTCACAGTGTGGATCGATTACCACCACTACAGAACCGAGCGGTCGTCTCTCTTTACCCAATGTGTTGCATGTACCCCAGCTTCGCATGCAGCTCATCTCCATTAGCAGTCTTTGTGACTCTGGCTGTGTTGTGACTTTCTCCCCTTCTTCTTGTGTTGTGCAGGATCCACGTACCGGACGGGTGATTGGCGCTGGTCGTAGGTCAGGCGGACTGTACCATCTCGAGCATCTCCACCTTCCCCCCATTCCACCTTCTGGCGTTTGTAGTTTTGTTTCTTCCGATGCCGACCTGTGGCATCGAAGACTAGGCCATATTTCTGAGTCTCGCCTTAAGAGCTTACTCCAGACTGGAGCTCTAGGTCGTTGCTCTTTCTCTTCTTTATCTACATGTATCGGTTGTAAGTTTGCCAAAGCTACAGCCTTACCTTTTCCTTCTAGTATCTCTCAGAGTTCTGCTCCCTTTGACTTAGTACACTCTGATATCTGGGGCCCTGCACCTCTTCCTTCGATGTGTGGCTATCGCTACTATATCTCTTTCATCGATGACTTCAGCCGATACACTTGGGTTTACCTTCTTCAGCACCGCTCTGAGGTTCCTCAGGTCTACCAGATTTTTACCTCGATGGTCCACACACAGTTCGGTTGTCGCATTAAGACCTTTCGGTCTGATTGCGCCCTCGAGTATCTCTCTACTGCTATGCGAACGCTTCTTCAGTCCCATGGGACCTTATTCCAGCACTCCTGTCCTCACACACACGAGCAAAACGGAGTAGCCGAGCGGAAGCACCGTCATATCCTTGAGACGACGCGTGCTCTTCTTCTCTCTGCTTCCGTTCCACGCACTTTCTGGGCTGAGGCTGTCTTGACCTCCGTCAACCTCATCAACATCACCCCTTCGTCTGTTCTCCCGGGTAGTGCCTCTCCCCACGAGCGTCTTTTCTCTTCCCCTCCTGACTACAGTTTACTTCGTACCTTCGGATGCACCTGTTTCGTTCTTCTTCCGCCCCATGAGCGCACGAAGTTGTCCGAACGTGCAGTTAAATGCATCCTCCTAGGAATCAGCGCCGAGCACAAGGGTTATCGTTGCTATGACCCCTTGACTCGTCGTCTTCGCATCTCTAGACACGTCTCCTTCGTCGAGGATGCCCCTTATTACTCCTCTACAGCTCAGGACCTCACCTTCTTGGAGACTCCTCCCACTCTGTCTCCGACTCTCGAGCCTCTTCTATCACCTCCCTCACCCAGCTCTACTTCTCCCCCTATTTATAGTGATTCTTCCACGGAGTCTTCCTCTGTCCCCTCCTCTCCTCCCTCACCGGTTGCTTCCGTAGATCTTCCTCATCCTCCCGATGCCTCTGGTACTCCGCCTGCTACGCCCAGTCCGACGCCGCCGGTCGTGGATCCTCACCCGCCGCCCCGCTACCCTCAGCGCGAGCACCACCCACCTGATCGCTTCAGCTTTAGCTCTGGCCCACCTGACCGTTTTGGCTTTGCCACGGTCACCTCCTACTCGCCTCAGTTTACAGCCTTTCTTGCAGCCCTTCACACAGACCAGGAGCCTCGGTCGTACCGGGAAGCCGTCCAGTCCCCTCAGTGGCGACAGGCTATGAGCGAGGAATTTCAGGCATTTCAGCAGACTCAGACTTGGGATATCGTTCCCCTTCCTGCTGGTATTGAGCCTGTCAGCTGCCGGTGGGTCTACAAGGTCAAGCGGCGGCCTGATGGTTCCATCGAGCGGCACAAGGCTCGGTTGGTGGCTCGGGGCTTCACTCAGGCTTACGGCATAGACTACGAGGAGACTTTCGCACCTGTAGCTCAGATGACCTCCGTTCGTGCACTTCTGGCAGTTGCAGCAGTCCGTCGATGGCCTCTTCTCCAGATGGACGTGAAGAATGCCTTTCTCCATGGTGATCTTTCAGAGGTCGTCTACATGCAGCCACCCCCTGGTTTGCATACTCCTCCCCAGCATGTCTGTCGCCTCCGTCGAGCTATCTACGGGCTCAAGCAAGCCTCTCGTGCTTGGTTTGAGTGCTTCCGACGAGCCGTCACCGAGATCGGCTACATTGAGAGCTCGCAGGACCACTCACTTTTTGTACGGTCATCTCCTCAGGGCAGGGCGATTCTCCTATTATACGTCGATGACATGATCATCACAGGTGATGACTCAGCTGCCATCACCTTCCTTCAGCAGCATCTTCGGCGCCGGTTCCAGATGAAGGATTTAGGTCCTCTTCGGTACTTCCTTGGGCTAGAGATCGCCCAAAGTGAGCGAGGGATTCTGCTATCTCAGCAGAAGTACACAGCCGACATCCTCAGTCGAGCTGCACTTTCCGATGATCGCTCCGCTGTCACCCCTCTCGAGCTTCACGTGAAGCTTCGTCCCACCGATGGTGAGCCTCTCTCAGATCCTACTCGGTACCGACAGATCGTTGGCCAGTTGGTTTATCTCTGCATCACCAGGCCCGACATTGCTCACGCCGTTAGCATCATCAGCCAGTTTGTCGAAGCCCCTCGCTCTGCTCACTATGCTGCCCTTCTTCGGCTCCTTCGTTATCTCCGAGGCACCATCACCCGGTCGCTCCTCCTATCATCGACTTCTCCTCTGGTCCTGCGTGCCTATTCGGACGCCGACTGGGCTGGTGATCCGACCACTCGTCGATCGACTACCGGCTATTGCCTATTTCTTGGAGATTCTCTTATCTCATGGCGCAGCAAGAAGCAGAGCGTTGTCTCTCTCTCCAGTACTGAAGCAGAGTTTCGAGCCATGGCCTCTACTACCAAAGAGATCGTTCACTTGCGACGACTTCTCGGAGATCTAGGGGTTCAGATATCTGAACCTACAGCCCTTCACTGTGACAATCGGAGTGCTATACAGATTGTCACCAACCCGGTCTTTCACGAGAGGACGAAACACATCGAGCTCGATTGCTACTACTCTCGCCAGGAGTATGAGGCCGGGACTATCTCTCTCCCTTTTGTTTCCTCCGGAGAACAGATTGCCGACTTCTTCACGAAGTCACATCCTGCTCCACGCTTTCAGTTTTTGCTTAGCAAACTCATGGTGCATGACCCACCTTGAGTTTGAGGGGGGCTGTTAGTGATAGTGTATAGCATTGAGATACAGATACCCGTAGATACCTGTATAGGATACCCCTTGTTCTTTCCCCTTGTATCTTCATATATATTTGGCCCTTGGCCTAATGAGATGCCTTAATCCATTCTCCCAAAACCCTAGCCTCTCTCTCTTTCCTCTCCATCCTCTCCATGCTAGGGATTGTAACAATAATCTTGAAGAAACATAGCTAATGTTCAATTATAATACTTCAATAATGCCATTCGGAGAGAAGCAAAACATCAATTAGTCTTACCTTTCTTATAAGGAGAACATGGAAGAAGAAAAGTTGAGCAAGTGGTAAAGTGGCAATCATCGCTAAGACGGTGCAAGTAGCCTGCAAAACGCCACCGTGTTGAATTAGCCTACAAGACCAATGTTACAACTTACAAAAGCTACCATATTTACGTTGGAATCTGATTTCTGAATTCAATTTATTTTTTACTAAGTGCTCAGAGATCAGAAAACCAAATTGCATTAGCTGCACTCCTAGTATATCAACAGTTTCCAGTGGGCAAAACATATTTAGGTAAACTCACCACCACAATGACAAATGGCACCAAAGAGAAACTGCTTCCCAACTTTGAGATGATTTCCACAGAGAATCGCTCCCGCTCAAGGAAACATAGAATCAGCACAAGAACTCCTATAGACCATTGTAGAATAAGCTGCAAGCTCAAGCCCATGGTGCATAAACCACGGAGACCTGTCAATAGTCAACCAAAATCAAAAGGACCCGGAACAAAAAAAAATTCTACATCACTGACTACGCGATAAGGGATATAGGGCAAAGTTGGTTGCTTCACAACGTAGCAATGTAAGGTCAATAAAAGACATGAATACTGAAGGAAGGTGTGGGGTGTGGGGCTACAGATCCTAACGTATCAAGTAGTCTAAGCACTGCACAAAAAGGAGGGCAATGCTTACCAAGAGAAGTGCAGAAACCATGAGAACAAAGAACCTTTGATAGTTTTTCCTTCCTATGCAATTGTTGAGCCACTGCAAGACCAATAAGTAGAAAACATTACATTACAACTCGGTCAGAAAGATAGAACAAGATAATAGGGCAGCCAAAAGCCTCTACCCTGCAGTGATGATCAAAGCCATCAACACATTTATCGCAAACCCTACAGTGCTTACTGTACTTCAATACCTGCACAATGTCCATTGGAAATTCTTTAAAATCAGCTAACATAACATATGCAGCATTGAAAACACAATTCGAAGAGCAGAATTTGAAAAGATGTCATTGCCAAGTATACCTAGATCAATATTTCTGCAGGGAATAAAATATATAACTTAAAATTCTTATCAAACAAAATATTTGGTCCAAAACTTTTTGTTTTCAAACTACCGAAACGAATCAGGATGCTGAAATGGTCGTGCATTTGTTTCAATGCATTTTGTGAAAAAAAACTGTTGGTTTCAGCTATCCTAGGTAAGTGTTGTGAAACAAGCGACATTGCGGTCGTATTACCTGAACTTTCATTGATATCTAAGAAGACGTGTCAATGACTATGTTTTTGAAAATGATAAATGTTATACGCAAATGATACAATAGGGTCTGATTGTACAAAATGTGGGCTAAATGCTATATTAATTCCATGGGTTCCCATATAAGCGACACGCCACTCTAAGCTGATGGTGGTAAGAAATATGCAATGGTCAGATAGGGTTGGGGAGTCTCTTAGAAGCGATGTCAAGCAGGGGAACCTCATTGGAGCAACAAGAAGACGCTTTTACATAGCAAATGGAACAATAGCGAGCAACAATGATAGTCCCACAAAAGAAGATGATTAAATTTGGTTCTTGAAACATTGGGACTTCAACCGGAAAGGGTAGAAAATTGGTATATAAAACGGCGAGATGGAGAGTTAATATTGCTTGCATATAAGAAACCAAATGGAAATGAGAAAAATTCAAGAAAATTGGCGATGGCTACAAACTTCCCACATGTAGGGAATGATAATTTCGAAATGAATTTGGAATATGAATGGATAAGATTATGAAAATAACCATGCTGATGTTAAAAGGACACGTGTTATACTATTAGGGGATATTGCGTATGTAATTAGTGTGTATGCACCACAAATAGGATTATTTGAAAAGTGAAGAAATAGTAATAGGAGATGGATGAATTAGTGCAAAGAATCCTAAAGATAGAAAAGATATTTATATGGGTATATTAAATGGTCATGTTGGGACTTGGGAGTAGGAGAGGATATGAGAGTACATTGCGGACAAGGATTTGGAGACAAGAATGTAATTGGAGATTTTATACTTAAGTTCACTGACCTATGATCAAACAATATCTAATATCCATTATAAAAAGAAAGAAATAATTGGTTACCTTCAAGAGTGCATCAAATGTGTCATAGATAGATTATTTTCTTCTAAAAATAAAAGAGAGATCGATATGCAAAGATGGTAAGGTGATACCGGGAGAAAGTTTGACTATACAACACAAGCTAGCAGTAATGGATGTGAATATTAGGGGTCAAAAGAACAGAAAAGAATTGCAATAAGCCGAAGGATAAAGTGATGGAGTTTAAAGGGGAATGAAGCATCATCCTTAAGATAAATTACCAGAGGGTTGGATCTTGAAGGGTATGTCAAATATGATGTGCAATCAAATTGCAAATTGTATAAAGAAGATTGCTGAAATCCTTGGAGAATCTAAAGGTAAACGTTATGTTGCTAAAGAAACCTGGTGGTGGAATGATGAGATCCAAAACAGAATCAACGAAAATGGATCATGTCAATAAACAATAATAGAAAGTTAGAAACATGACATTGAAGTCTTAGAAAGGTAAAAGGTAATAAAAAAACTAACAAGAATGCTAAAAAACTAGTTAATAAGGCAAAACTTGAAATATCCGATGATTGTAGATAGGTTAGGATCAATAGATGCTGAGAAACAAACAACAATTAGCTAGGCTGAAGGGAAAAAATCTAAAGTTATAAATCAAGGTCAGTGCATCAAGATGAGGATATATAATTTGGTGAAGGATGATGAGATTAACAATAACAAAGACGAAAAGAATATTTTCAAAGTTTATCAAATGAGAAATTTACTGGAGAATAATAATGAAGGAGTAGCCATATTTACTATTGCTCAATTAAAGGAATTCAAGTGGTGGTATCTTTAAAATGATACGAAAAAGTGGTAGTAGGCCCTGATGGGATGCCAATTGAAGTTTGGCAAATCTTTGGAGGTACTGGCTTAAGTTGTTTAATTGGCTTATGTAATAAAATATTGAAAATAAAGAAGAGGCCTAATTATTGGAGAAGTATTATGGTAGCGTTACATAAGAAAATGATGTACAAAATTGCTTCACTTATTGCGGAATGAGTCACAGCATGAAGCTGTGGGGGAGGGTGATGGAACAAAGATCAAGAAAAATAACAAGAATATCGGAGAACCAGATTTAATTTATGCCAAGAAAGGAAATAATGGATGCTATTTTCTTGCTAATGGAGGCTATTTTCTTCTTGAGATAACTAATGGAAAGATTAGAGAGAAGAAATAGAACATTCATAGAACTTTTATTGAATAAGAGAAAACTTACGATAATATACCACGAGAGGTGATTTGGTGGACTTTAGGAAGAAAATGGGAGACTGAAGATTATATTGAACATATAGAGGACACATACGAGGGAGACAAAAGAGTTTTCATTTACGGTTGGACTTCATTTAAGGGACAGCGGAAAGTCCACCAAAGAGGGCGCAGCGCTGTCAACGGTGCTACTGGTGACAGAGGAGCCGAAGGAGGATCATCGCCAGTGATGTGACCCCAAATATCGCGACTGGAGAGCGCGGCCTCGACGGTGAGCAACCAATCAGGCCTATCGCTGGCCGAGGACAACTGAAAGGTAACCAACCGCCTTCAGCGGTGGAGAGAGCGCGACGACGAACGGCACGGTAGAAGATGTCATGGAGGAATCTCAAAGGATAGGTGAGTTGCGAGGGGAGAGAAAGGGCTGGGGGGGCTTCGGGGAAAGGGAAAAGGGTTGGGAGGGGTCTGGCGAGTGGAGGGGAGGGGAGGGGAGGGGTTGGGGGGCTGTCGGGTGGAGGGGAGGGGCTGGGGCTGTCTAACGACTGGAGGAGAGGGGCCAGGGGTGGCTGACGACTGGAGGGGAGGGGCTGGCGACTGAAGGGGAGAGGCCGGGGGGGTCTGGGGGGGCTGTCGGATGGAGGGGATGGGGCGGAGGAGGGCTGTCAGCTGGAAGGAAGGGGCCGAGGGTGGCTGTCGGGTGGAGGGGAGGGATCGGGGGGGCTGTCAGGTGGAGGGGAGAGGCCAAGGCTGGCTGGCAGGCTGAGGGAAGGAGCCGCGGGTGGCTGACGGGTGAAGGGGAGGGGCCGAGGGTGACTGGCGGCTGGAGGGAAGGGGCCATAGGGTGCTGGCGGGTGGAGGGGAGGAGCCAGGGGGGCTGACGAGTGGAGAGGAAGGCCGGGGGGGTTAGCTCGCCGGAGGGAGATTAGTGTCCTCGTCATCGTCACCGTCGCAGCCGGAGAACCCTAGAGCTCTGATACCATGCTAGGAGATGACGGCTAGGGTTTGGAGAGAATGGAATGCTTCTCTATTGAGGAACTAAAGCCCAATATATATGTACAAGTATACACCCAACCCAATTGTACAAAGAACCCGACCCAGTATATACATTAACAGTATTGGTCAATTTTTGGAACCGATATTCCAGGATTGATGCCAGGTTCACTCTCAGTCCAAGAATTCAACTATTCAAGTCAATCTTCATATAATTGACATCTGATTGGATACAACATGGACCGTGATGATGCTACAGTGATGTATGAATGGACGTCTATGAAGATAAGGATGTAACAGTGGAATTTGAATCTAGAGTAAGAAATGTGGTTTTATTTGAAATCTAACAGGAAAATGCACTGTTATGCGATTGCTATGTGCATTCGGACATGATAAGTTCCAAAGTATGGCAACAAAGCCCCAAAGTAGTATAATCACGAGGTTGGGCAATAAAAAGGGACCATGCACATAAGATGAGCAGTGGAAGATAAAATACTAAGATGGATAATATAACTCAGAAGAATATAGCTATAGATGAGTAACTCAGATGAAGCATGGGAGTTGTATGGATTGAGGATAGAAGTGAATTAGCTACAATAATATAGAGATATCATGTGATTCTTATGAGTTTAAATAGGCATGATTATATTACCAGATGGAAGAAGCATTTAGGGAGGAAATCATTTGAAACGAAATCTTCTTCAAGCATAAAGAAAGGAAGAAAAAAAAAACACGAAGGGCAGAGTTAAGCAGAATGCAGTTAAAGAATAAAGGAAAAGTTCAAAAGCTTTACACACTAGAGATCATTCTCATTACCAAATTCCCAATGCATACCTCAACCTCACATAGACTGCAGTAAAACATGCCATCCTCACTTACTTCTTGCTCAGAAGATTGTTCATGTGAACGATGCTGGCTGCATCTAAAAGTAAATGGGCACCAACCCAACAATCCAACCAAAAAAGGTATATTAGAGCAGGATGATTTCTCCTTTTCAAGTTTGTCTGCTAATTTCACTTCAACGGCATCTGTGCCATTGCCTTGATTTAGTGGCTTATCTCCGGTTGTTACGGTGTAATCTTTATTGCTGGAGGAAACTAATTCACCTCCTTGTCTAGACACCCTGGGATAAGTCTGCTTTCCACTGTCAATATTAAGATACTTCTTTGACTTGAAAATTCCAGGATCCCCAGGATCTGTTGCTGCACACCAAACATATACACAGAAGACGCATATAACCTGAAAATAACACATGTCATTAGTACATCTGAATGTTGGAACCAGCATCTGTTTCATTATACAATCTTTTAGGAAAGTGATTGATATTGTCCACAAAATTTATTTTACTTATAGGTCCAATATATTGACTTGAAACATGCTTCTATACTTCAAACAATTTTGTGTGTCAGCAACTTGGTAAGATTAACAATAAAAAGGGATCATGCAAGAACCTAAATTATGGATTGCTACAAGTTGTTTGATCATTGCCAATAAATACTTTTAGAGAAGATACATGGACATTAGAAACTCTTAGGGCACAATGTAAGAATGTACGGATTTCAGGTTACCTGTTATACTAAGGTATCAAAGAAACTTGGGTTCAAATGATAACCGCAGAGGATTACTTTGCTTCTAGGCGGTTCATAAAGTTATCGAGCTAACCAATAGCTTATTATTGGACTCGATATATAACCCGACATGTGTAAACCAACATTAATCTGGCCAATGCCCGATCCAGAGGATTTTTTTATTCTTTTGGGCAACAGAGGGGGATACCTTAAGCAGAGAGGCACAAAAATAGATAACCAAGCACATGCCTCCCTCACTTCTTTCTTTTTCTTCTTTCTTTATAGCTTACTTTACTTGGGGGATTTTTATCGCTTCCTGTTCATTTATAAGAGCCAATAAGGCGGCTTAAAGGTGAAAGCTCTCGGTGGAAGCTTGATATGTTGGAACACAGAGCCCTTGATGCTACTTATCATATTGATTTTTCTTATTTCTTGATAGATTTTAAGTATGTAAAGCTAGTTATTTGTTTTGCAGCTTTCATCGCATGGTATATGAGAATCGGGGGAACTAATTTACTCCTTTCCCTTGATTCCAATGGTCTTCACTTGGGACAGATCTGCGATCGGATTTGGGATGAAAATTTATATCCAGATTTTTATTTTATTATGAGATTGCATAGACAATGGTCTGAAATATGTGGTCATAAATTGGAGGATAATGAAAGGTAAATACTTCTTTTCTCCTCCATATAGACATATGGGTTTGAACGATGGGGAGAAGGTGATGCTCAAGCTCTTGATATGAGCTTCAGATCATACAAGGTTTATTCCCCCCTCTATGTTCATTCTTAAGCATTCTTTTTTTTTTGGCAAGATTCTTAAGCATTCTTATGAGTCTCCTTTTTGTTAGTAAACAAACTAAATCTTCAAACTGTTCTGTCAACTTCTTTTTAACAATGAGTTTTAGACAAAGAAAATTATTGGCAGAGGTTACAGGTAGAGAGAATTACACTACCTTGACATTCATTTTCCTAAAACCATTAAACCACACTCCTGTTACACTGACACTTCATATTGGTCACACATTTCTTTCAAACTTAAAGCATCCTTTATTGAGTCTTTATTTAGTAACCAAATTGTTATGTGAAGGATATCAATAGGAAAAGCATTGTTGTTCTATCTTTCCATATAGAGACAATCCAATGTGAAACTCCATTCGTGTCAGTATATAAAATCTGGATTCGTCCAAAAGTACCCAACAAGATCTCAATATGATATTGCTTCATTGGTGATCACCCAAAGATGATCATTGTAGAACTAAAATTAAGTTATTTCACTTAGATGCCAGTGGTCCTTTTAAAGTACCTAACCAGGGTTTTGAGTTTGGGCCGAAACAGCGGAACCGGTCCCGAAACCCTCGAGGGTTCGGGTTTCAAAATTGGGCATTAAAAAAAAAAATAGGACTGGGTTCAGGAGAAGGTATATTTCAGCAAGACAGCTTGACAACCATATTTACATAAAAACCATTTAAGTAAATGATCTTTATATTCTCCATTTACTTTAAGTTATTTATGTAAATAAGCAAATATTGCTCATTTAGATTTAATAAAACTATCAAAAAATTCAAAATCCAAAGGAATCAAAATATAATTTTTCAGTTCCGATACAAAATCAGACGATAATTTTGCTAAAAAAGAAAGTTCGGTGAGAAAAAATCTCAATGTATTTTAAACCGAAAAACCCAAAGACCGGTTGATGGGATGCGTATGCTTAAATAAGCCCAAGTGCAGAATTTAAAACATTAAAATCAGATTTCAGCATATAAAGATCAGATTTCAGCAAAGTTTACAATCACGATTCATCATCCATTCATTCCCATTCAGATTTAATTCCACGAAATAATAAAACTGACAAGATGAGACTTAATTTCAGATTATAATAACTGAATTCCAGTAATAAGAACAGTCACAATCTCAAAATAATACGCCAATGTTTCAAAGAACAACCAAAGATCTAACGATAAACCCTAATGGATGAGATTCACGGAAAAACCAAATATTAGGAACCCTAATATGAAATCAGCAATAAGGCCGGTTGTGGAAAAGAAAATATCACATGAAAGTATCAGAGGATGATCCAAACCGTGCTTTGGTCAATGCCGGCGGCTGACAGGAACTCCGTTGTTGCAGATGAAAGGCGTGGAAGGGGAGGCGTGGTCCAGAAGAAGAGGTGAAGAAGCCGAGACGATGGATCTTTGAAGATGAGGGAACTCCGCGTCGATCTTCCGCGAGGTCGTAGACGAATGGCGAGGCGACGGGGTAGAAGCATGCGAAGGAAGAAAAGATTAGAAGCAGAGAAGATTTGTCGGAAGGGATACACCGAACAAGCGCACACGCTTCTCCGTTCTAGGGTTTCAATTTCATATCATCATAATCTCCTTTCTCAATTAGGGTTTTAGAATTTATAGGGGAAACAACCAAAAGACACAAAAGGAAAGGAAGGGAGAGAGAGGTCCGGCGGTATGGAGAGAGAGAGGGATGCGCGGGTGGGTGTTCGCGGGAGAGAGAGAGAGGGCCGGTCGGGTGGGGTTCGGCTAGGTGATTTTAGGGTTTTGGTTTCCCTTAAAATCTCATCCATTGAGATTTAATCTCACTTAAGATCCTACGACTAAGACTCTAACATAGAAACGAGTCAGTTCGGCATCTGTGGCTCGAACCGGATGCGAACATGGATCGCACCTACCCAAACCAGAAATAAAAATGCAAATAACTAAAGATCCGTTGATCGGATCGAAATAAAATAAAAACCAAAGTTGTAGAGCTTCGATTGAGCTTTCCACTGATGCAGACGGATCGACGATCGGCTTCCTGGATCTCCGGAACGGATGAGAATACGCCATCAGCTGTAGCAAATCTGCACGTAGTAGGCTCGTCTGCATCAAGTCCCCCGGACTCAAAAGAACTCGACTCCTGTCGAGCAAGGTCCTGGATCCGGCGGGGGCTCTCCTGGTAGTAACTGCAACCGCTGAATCTGCTCTGACTGCTCTCCCGGGTCCGGTGGCCAAGTAAACCGTCTCAAATACGCAGCAACTCCATCTGGCATCCCCTGCCCCTCGACGTCAAGCGAAGACCTGAAAGCCAAAACCAACATCCTCCGCGGCACGATAAGATCGTCAAAATACTGATAATTTCATGTGATAATAGGAGTTTGGGTTGACATGAAATTCAAATGACATATGAAAAGAAAGGTCGCGGGAGCATAATGTGTTGCGGGTCATCGGCTTGCGCAATAGGCAATGGTGTATTTGAAAGGCCATGGGGTGCGGGTGCATCATGTGTTGCTCAAAATGCCCTGCGCACGGTGCGAAACAAGTGGATTCTAGACAACAAAGATATGTCATGCAATCATTGTCTGGATGCAGTGAATAAAATAAGAAATTAAAGAACTCATCATGCCACTTGTTATGACTTCGAAAAATTAAAGATGATGGGTTGTCTGAAATATGAAAGCATGATTCATAAGTATTCTGCATCGAAAAGTGATCAAACATGCCAAAATCTTCTTTAATGCTAAATTCAACACTTGGATGATATGGATGCACATATGAGTGGTCTATGAATGTATAGATGTCAGGCAAATGATGAATGTGAGTGTCATGGATGCCTACGGACTCTAAATACGATGTGCATGCAATGGAATGCAATATGTTGTCTAATCCCTTCTCAATTGTTAGCGACTCAGATGAACACCCTACTTGGTATGGGATGGCTCTGACTCAAAAGACTTTGAGGTGCGTGGGACCAGTGTCTCCTAAAACATGTGGGTCATAGGGTGACATTGATGCCGTCCTTAAGGAAGGTATAGGTGTTGGCTCTTCCGTGATGTTGTACATCTCGGTCGAACTGCCATGGTCGCCCAAGGATAACATCAGCCACTTCTAAAGGAAAGACATCGCACCAGACCTCATCTCGATATTGCAGCCCAATCGACAACTTTGCCAGACAACAATGGGTCACTAACTTGCTTGTGGTGTTGTCTAACCAGGATGTCTTGTAAGGGTGAGCCAATGGTTTGACTTTCCACTTCTTGCTCCTGACTATTGCTTCATTGATCAGATTGGTGGTGCAACCTCCATCGATCAAGACACAAAGGTCCATCCCGTTGATAGTGCAGACTGTTCGGAACAGTTCGAACCTCTGGTTCTTGCAGTGTGGCTTTGGGGGTCCTCCACAGAGGTCGTGGGGAAGTAACGCTTTAGGTGCTTGGGGTGATGGAGACTGGTGAATAAGTAACAGTGGCGCGGTCACATCATCTCCCTCCAAGACTAACTCATTGAAGTGTTCGCCTTCAGACTCAGGACTATCCTCTTCGTTATCCGCAAGATTTGTCTGTGGATTGAATTGACGTCGAGGACAATCGGCTGACTTGTGACCCGGCTGGTTGCATTTGAAGCACTTTATCTGGCTCGGGTTGGGTCCTAAAACTCCTTTACCCTTCTCAGTGGGTGTAGGAACTGTACCAGCTATAGGTGAAGGTCCAGGGAGTGGTCTACTAACAGATCCGGATGGTGCCCTAGTGTTGTCATATCGCCGGGACGCAGATCGGGAGTGGTGAGACTCGACTTTCTTAGCCCGACGGTGTGCATCACTGACCTGATACAAGTCGTGAAGGGACACCACCTCTTGAGTTGAGGCCTTAAGACCATTGACATACCTAGCGACGCTCTGCTCTTCGTCTTCATGCAGATCATTGCGAGCTTGGAGCTTGTAGAATTCATTGGTGTAATCATCTACCAATTTGTGCTCTTGTCGCAGGTTTTGGAATTTCTGGAACACATTCTGCTTGAAATCAGAAGGGAGAAACTTCTGTTGTATTTTTCCTCGCATATGTGTCCACGTGGAAATTTTCTCTTTTCCTTTTCTACCCCTAGTGGTCTGCAACTGTTTCCACCAGATCAGAGCATGACCTTTCAGTTTAAGGCTAACAAACTTAACTTGTTTGTCGCGGGGGATTTCCTTCCACTCGAAATATTGGTCGATTCTCTCGGCCCACTCTAGAAACTCTTCGGGATCCATCCTACCCTCGAACTCAGGAATTTCTATTTTGATGCCCTGATCCCAGGCCCAATGGGATTTCGTTTTCCTATGAGTCCGTCTACTTCGCCTATCAGTCCCGTCAGAGGAACTGACGATGTCACCTCCGGACTCTAGGTCTAACTCACTACGCTCTGGAGACGCTCTAGTTCTGTGTTCTCGATGGGGTCGAGGTGGATTTTGGGAATTAGTGAAGGCTAAGGTCAAGGTTTCTATCTGGGTCTGAAGCATATCCATGTGCTCTTGTTGCCTCATGAAGGCGTCCTGCCAAGTACGGGGTGGGGAAGATCCAGCCATTATGGATTCTATCGACTCACTACAGAGAAAAAAGGGATGGTCCTAATATGGATGCGACACGCGATGCTAGTTTCTTAATTAATGCAAGATACAAAACTAAAATGAAAGAAGGAAAAAAAAAAAAATTTCAGCACGCACGCGATGATGCGAATGATGCAAGAGGACCGACCGTTGCGTAAGGACGCGATGACTAGTGCGCTATGATACCAACTTGATGGGATGCGTATGCTTAAATAAGCCCAAGTGCAGAATTTAAAACATTAAAATCAGATTTCAGCATATAAAGATCATATTTCAGCAAAGTTTACAATCATGATTCATCATCCATTCATTCCCATTCAGATTTAATTCCACGAAATAATAAAACTGACAAGATGAGACTTAATTTCAGATTATAATAACTGAATTCCAGCAATAAGAACAGTCACAATCTCAAAATAATACGCCAATGTTTCAAAGAACAACCAAAGATCTAACGATAAACCCTAATGGATGAGATTCACGGAAAAACCAAATATTAGGAACCCTAATATGAAATCAGCAATAAGGCCGGTTGTGGAAAAGAAAATATCACATGAAAGTATCAGAGGATGATCCAAACCGTGCTTTGGTCAATGCCGGCGGCTGACAGGAACTCCGTTGTTGTAGATGAAAGGCGCGGAAGGGGAGGCGTGGTCCAGAAGAAAAGGTGAAGAAGCCGAGACGATGGATCTTTGAAGATGAGGGAACTCCGCGTCGATCTTCCGCGAGGTCGTAGACGAATGGCGAGGCGACGGGGTAGAAGCATGCGAAAGAAGAAAAGATTAGAAGCAGAGAAGATTTGTCGGAAGGGATACACCGAACAAGCGCACACGCTTCTCCGTTCTAGGGTTTCAATTTCATATCATCATAATCTCCTTTCTCAATTAGGGTTTTAGAATTTATAGGGGAAACAATCAAAAGACACAAAAGGAAAGGAAGGGAGAGAGAGGTCCGGCGGTATGGAGAGAGAGAGGGACGCGCGGGTGGGTGTTCGCGGGAGAGAGAGAGCGGGCCGGTCGGGTGGGGTTCGGCTAGGTGATTTTAGGGTTTTGGTTTCCCTTAAAATCTCATCCATTGAGATTTAATCTCACTTAAGATCCTACGGCTAAGACTCTAACATAGAAACGAGTCAGTTCGGCATCTGTGGCTCGAACCGGATACGAACATGGCTCGCACCTACCCAAACCAGAAATAAAAATGCAAATAACTAAAGATCCGTTGGTCGGATCGAAATAAAATAAAAACCAAAGTTGTAGAGCTTCGATTGAGCTTTCCACTGATACAGACGGATCGACGATCGGCTTCCTGGATCTCCGGAACGGATGAGAATACACCATCAGCTGTAGCAAATCTGCACGTAGTAGGCTCGTCTGCATCACCGGTAAAATAGTTTGAATATACAAAAAAATTCTATCACAAGAATTCTTTTTCCTCCAGACAGTCAAAATTCAAAATAAATATTTTTTAGCTTTTTGAGAAAAAGTCGGGGTAAAGCAAAAGGCTTACTCTTTTGAATACAAGACCAATAAGAAGTGGTTGCCATGTGTAATTATTTTTAAAAATATATATAATTTTTAATATTTATTTTTATATTTTGTAATTATTTTAAATTTAAAAAAATAAAACCAAAACCAAACTCCGAAACCGATCCTCAGTGGGCGAATCAAAACCGAAACTACAAACCTTGTACCTAACACTAGTGGATTTCAATACTATGTTTTATTCATTGATGATCACTCAAGGATGGCCTGCTTCTATCTCATTGAAAGTTGTACCGAAGTATATAAATTTAACTATTCATGATGAGAATAAAATCCAAGTCGATAAGAAATTAAGAAAAATGTTATATGATGCCCATGAGTATGTGTTTTCTCACTTCCAAGTTTCTACAAATGGGATTATTGTCAAACATGATGCTCATACACTTGCTAGCAAGGTCGAGTATTAAAAATGAATATAGTAAACCATAGTGACATGTTGAAGCTGCTGGGGATTTGATGTTGAGCATGAATGTTTCTACGAGTTTCTGGATATGAGGCCTATCCAACTGAATGCTACCTCAACAACAAAATGCCTTCCTATATGCTGAATTGGCCTTCTCCTTTCAAGGTCAGGTTTCCCAAGTCCTCTATTTCCTGGCCCACCTAAATGTTCAGAGGTGCATGTTTTGTCAATATGTTCAGATTTTATCTTGGAAAGAACAAATTGGAAGCAAATTAATTAAATAGATAGTCATACGTTATTCTTGTACTCAAAGAGGTATAGGTGTTATATTCTCCAAATTAAAAAATATATATATTTCATTAATTCTGATGATATCCTTCTTTAAGCCGTTTTCTTCTACTTTACCTGAGTAAACCGAGTTAATGGAGCCAAGTACTTGGTTTCTAAATCTTGTGACTGTATAATTAATTTACCATTTCGTTTACTTGGTTTCTAAATCTAATCTCCCTAAAGTGGAGCAATTGTGGTTGCATCCCAGCGGGATAAACCCGATGTTTCCCTCTCGGGTGGTCGCATGGTCGAATCCGGAGTTTGTCCTATGCTGCTATGTTGTATAATAAATGTGGTGCTCCTGTGGCGAATTCAAGGTTGGTCTTTGGTTAATATTTAGTAATCCTATGGCTGTTACAGGCATCGAACCATGGTCTTTCTTGTGTGTGGACACTAACAGGTGAGCTATAACCGGACATGCATGCCCCCAATTAAAAAAAAGTCTACCATAAGGGGCATATGAGGTTCCCATCAATACATATATCGAATATGTAAGGGAATCATCAGACCCTCTTGCCTCTTTAACAATATTTGTTGAAGTGTTCATTCTAAAGGTTTTGATTTGTAGATTTAGATTCTTCCTTATCATCAGTTACCACTAATAAGTCACTATTTTAAACAAAATGTCACAGAGGTCTTGCATATAACCCTTCAAGAACAGGTGAAATCATTCTATGATAATAACGCTTTGTAGTTAGTTAACATTCCTAAAGGAAAACATATTCTAGGATATTTTCATTATTAGCTGGAAATTCACATTGTGACAACACCCGAAGCTCTCCATGTGCCAATGTGGGACTATTACCGGTGGAGCATCTCAACACTCCTCTCTCTCTCTCTCTCTCTCTCTCTCTCTCTCTCTCTCTCTCTCTCTCTCTATATATATATATATATATATATATATATATATATATATATATATATATATATATATATATATATATGTGTGTGTGTGTGTGTGTGTGTGTGTGTGTGTGTGTGTGTGTGCGCGCGCGCGCATGACAAGGTACAATTATGAGACGTGGGGAGTAAGTCCAGCTCTGATACCATGTGACAACACCCGGAGTGCTCCAAAAGACTGGCCTTTTGAAGGGAGAAGAGTATAAACAGGAATATGTAGCCCATTCCTGCTCCGCTAGTTGTTGTGGGACTAAGTGCTCAACGCACATAACTAATAATTCCCAACACCCGGAGCGCACCCTGTACCGATGCAGGACTCTCTCTCTCTCTCTCTCTCTCTCTCTCTCTCTCTCTCTCTCTCTCTCTCTCTCTCTCTCTCTCTCTCTCTCTCTCTCTCTCTCTCTCTCTCTCTCTCTCTCTCTCTCTCTCTCTCTCTCTCTCTCTTTGTGCACACATGACAAGGCACAATTGGGAGACGTGGGGAGCAGGTCCAGCTCTGATACCATGTGACAACATCCATCCAGAGTGCTCCAAAAGGCTGACCTCTTGAAGGCAGGAGAGCACAAACTGGAATATGAAGTGCCAAGCAGCCCAATCCCGCTCCCCTAGCTGTTGTGGGACTAGCTGCTCAACACAAATAACTAATAATTCCCAACTACCCACATTAGCATAAGAGTTGCAGTTTCATGGATAAATTAACAAAATCACTGTGACAAATAAGTGGAACAACCCCATTTGTCGGAAATCCCAGTGGATCAGATCAACTCGAATAACAGCAGATAGATCTCAGCTCATGAACCCACAAAAGTATCAGAGAGGGAGGAAAAAGAAAACCAAAGGGGTAAAGGGGCTTACCAAGGGAGTGTATAGACCCAAGACCACATACTCTAACAACTTCCTTCCGATAAATGGGAGGAAGAACACATAGAAAGCAAACCCCAATGCCAGGAAAGAAGCAATAGCTACCACCTACACAGGGATCAAAGAAAGAAATCACCACCAATTTCATTTCACTAGAAGAAAAAAAAAAGGAGAGTAAAATTAGTACCTGAAGAGGATGATACGGAAGCTGCTTCCTCATTCCCAGAATAGGAGATGGGTTCTTCTCTTCTCTTTAGGAAGAGATGGGTGTGATCACAGCTTCAACCCCACAAGGCTTTTCAGTGTGTGGAGAGAGAGAGAGAGAGAGAGAGAGAGAGAGGGAATGTGGGATGAGGAAGAGTGGGTGTGGTGGAGGTTCAAGGGAGGAGGAGAGAACAGGATGGTCACTTCTTCATCACCCTCACTCCTCCTAGTTCCATGCTTTGTAATCTCTAGACATTTTAGGGACGCTCTATTTGCACCCAGGAATTTAGTGTTGGCACCCTGTGAGTTTCAAAAAAATTGTTTATCCTAAACTACCCCTTTCCTAATCTCAAGTAAATCAAATCTTTCCTACCCCTTTCCGACACCGCCACCATCCCTTTCCCTGACGTCCCCACCCCACCGCTTGTTTCCCTGAGGGACCAACCACCTCCGCCACTCTCCTCCTCTTCCTTTGCAAGTGTCGACGATGGAGAGGATGAAGGGTTGGGTGACGGTTAGAAATGGGGATACTTTAGGTTGTCACATGTGACATTACAAAACTACAAAAATAGATTGGGGGGTCAAGAACAAATTAGGTGCAAAGATTAAATTCATGGGTGCATATGATTAGCCCCGAGATTTTAGGAGGATTGATTGAGTAGCATTTGGGTTTTCTCTTTCTCCTAATCACTCTTTATTCTCTAATCTTTTTCCCTAGCATAACAAAAGATAGGGTAGGTGTGTTGACGTGAATGTGGATGTGGCTGGATTCTACTTTTCCCCCTTTTCTATATGAACCTTTTTCTCTCTCTAGGTTTTTTCCCTAAGCCTTTGTCTCTCTAGGCTTCATGAACCTCTTACCTCTAAATAGCCCTCTACTAAAGGGGAGGGTTTCTATTTTATGGACAAGGATGGCTCACCTCAACAGCCTTTTATGTTCCCTGTATATCATCTGCATGGCCTTGATTCCATAATCTATGAGTTTTATGAGTAATAATTGCTAACCCCCCCCCCCCCCCCCGGCCAGTAACATCATGTAAAGCTCATTGTTAATAAGAATGAAGTTAATATTTGCACCATGGTATTCACTAAATATAACTGGACTAAAGAATAAAAAAATGATTTGCATATCCCAACTCAGAATTCTAAGTACAAATCGGGCATTCCTTTGTTCTTTATGTTCTTCCCGTTCTCTGGTGCTTAGCTCTATTCAACCGAGCACCTTAAATTATGCTTATATCTATTCAACCGAGCAATTTGTGCAGCCTATTTGTGACCTCTGCTCAACTGTGAAATCGAGCACCTTTCATCGTGCTCAATTCTATTCAACCAAGCATGCAAAAGCAGTCTAGTTGGAGTGGGGCATGGGACTGGTGAACCCGTTGTTGGCGAGGGTGAGGTAGCTCGTCAGCATGCTGTCGAGGTTAGTATGCAGCGGCTAGGCGAAGAGATTGTTGTTGAGGAAGAAGATGTCGAGGTTGAGGAGGAAGACATAAGGGGGGACAGCGCCGACGAAGAGGTTAAAGCGAAAGACGAGGAAGACGAGCTAGCCGAGGGGGAAGAAGTTAGCGGGGAATGGGCCAGACAGGTTGTTGCTAACGTCGAGTTCGTAGAGGAAGAGGATAGGAGTGAGGTCGGAGATAGTGAAGTTGTTGGAGTTGGCGTGGAAAAGGACAAGGTTCGAGAGGTGGTCGGTGCTGAGACTGAGCATATGAAAGGTGCTCGTATTTTCACTACTGAACAAAGGCAATAAATGCCCGCACATGTGTTTGTTTGAATAAATCTAGGGCTACAACTTGGGTGGGTTGGACCCGACCTAACCAAGCCCAACCCAAATTTTGGGAGGGTTTGGGTTGATGTATTTAAAAATTGGGTTAGGTTAGGGTTGAAAAAATACAACCCGAGTTGAATTTGGATTGGGCTCGGGTTGAAGGGTCGGGTTGGGCTCGGGTTGAAGGGTCGGGCAACCCGACCCAACCCGAACCCAAGTACCCATGTATATCTATGAGTTTGTGATATATAGGTAACAATCACAACCATTCTGAGTACTCATATGTTGAGGAGTCGCATTCATAGTCATCTGTTTCACCCAATCCCATATTATTTATTTGATTCTTGCTTATCAAATAAAGACATTATCTAATGATCTAGTAAATTGCATGAATAGAAATGCAAAAAAAATTGTATGGTAGTGTTAGCTAGTATAAATTCATTTTAGATTTTGATATTCAAAGTGTAAAATTTTAAACAATAAGAATACCCGAACATGCACAACCCGGCCCATCCTAGCAACTTGGGCTAACCCGAGCCCAACCCGAGCATAGAAATTTTTGCTTGGGTTGGGTTTGAGCTAGGCATCTCGGGTTGGAGGTTGGGTTGGATTAGGATTGGGGGTTTTAGTACTTGGGTTGACCCCCAACCTGACCCAACCCGCCCGAGTTGCAGCCCTAAATAGAGCTGAGCACCAAAAAACGGGGGAAGAAGAGGAGCAAATATTAATTCCCTAAGAAAAACTTTCGGCTGGAGCCACAATGGGAGTAGGGTTCCATGTGCCTAGGCCCTTGGCCCATCAAAAAGAGAAATGGGGACCAATTGATAGCCATGTTTCATGCTGGTTGCTTGCCTTCGTAGACAAGCCAATAGCTTGTGATTGTGAAAGATGCTGTCCCCCTTTGCCTAAGTCCTTTTTGTATTTGTGCTAGAGCCTCAATGGCCATCTGTGAAAGTTAAAAGTAAGTTTGAGAGCAGGTTTACTTATTCGTTGAGAGACCATCCCATCAGGAGTCTGCAAGGTGATGGATCCGATGCATGCCATGTGGCACTTAAAACCATATCAACACCATCGGATGTCGGGCACTCGTGTTAGGTAAGTGGCACTCTGTCTCGATTGCACACCTCTTGGATGACGCTGATGTTGTTGCGTGCCACATGGCACGTATCGAGCCCACCACCTTATAGGGCATCTCTTGTGGGAGGCATGTTCGGATCATCGCTCTCTTATATTACTTTCGACACTCTTTTACAATAAAACTCGGTTTTGTTTCGAGAATGAAAACATCTGTTTTGTGTTTAGTTTCATATTTGTTGGGGGGGGGGGGGGGAATTAGAGTTGCCTATTTAATAGAACTCCACCCTTAAGGCCATGTATCTTCACAGGAGCCAGGACTTGGCCCACCACACACGCGCGTACGCACCGAGCAAGCCGAGCGCTCGAGCCGAGTCATGGGCTTGCGAGCCTCGTGGACGCGAATGGGCTTCAAGATATTTTTTGGGCTTTATTTAATCTTTCTCTTCAGTTTTGGATCTGTCTGCTACCCGCAAGTAAAAATCGTACGCTACAGAAGAGTAATGGTTGTGAATTAATGCTTACTAGTAAGAAACCCGGGCAATGTCCGAATGTGCTTGATGCACGCCATTTGACAAAAACGGCATCACAACTGTTCGAAGAAGTGTGAAATCTGAAGTGAGTGAGATTCACTTATTAGAGAGAGAAAGAGAGAGATTAACTTCAAATGACCATTAAATACCATTGAATAGAAATTTATCATCTTTATAGTAGGTTTTTAAATGAATTTAAAAGAGAACCATGTTCACACGGAAGAAGAATTTTAGCTCTTTAAAAGACGTCCACGTGTCACAACACGAGAAAGAGGCTTCCATTTTAGTATAGACTAGTAAGAAACCCGGGCAATGCCCGAATGTGCTTGATGTATGCCATTTGGCAAAGACGACATCGCAACTGTTCGAAGAAGTGTGAAATCTAAAGTGAGTGTGATTCATTTGTTAGAGAGAGAGAGAGATAGATTAACATCAAATGACTATTAAATGCTATTGAATAAAAATTTATCATCTTTATGGTATTTTTAAATGGATTTAAAAGAGAGCCACATTCACACACGGAAGCAGAATTCGAGCTCTTTAAAAGAGGTACACATGTCACAACACGGGAGAGAGAATATATACTAGTAAGAAACCCGGGCAACGCCCGAATGTGCTTGATGCATGCCATTTGGCAAAGACGATATCTATTCGAAGAAGTGTGAAACTAAAGTGAGTGTGATTCACTTGTTAGAGAGAGAAATTAACATCAAATGGCCATTAAATGTCATTGAATGAAAATTTATCATCTTTATGGTAGGTTTTTAAATGAATTTAAAAGAGAGCCGTGTTCACACACGTAAGAAGAATTCTAGTTCTTTAAAAGATGTATGTCACAACACGGGAGAGAGACTTCCATTTTAGTATTATACTATTAGAAATAGACTAGTAAGAAACCCAGGCAATGCCCGAATCTGCTTGATGCATGCCATTTGGCAAAGACAACTTCGCAACTGTTCGAAGAAGTGTGAAATCTGAAGCAACTGTGATTCACCTGTTAGAGAGAGAGGGGGGGCAATGCCCAAATGTGCTTGTTGCACGTCATTTGGCAAAGATGACATCACAACTGTTCAAAGAAGTGTGAATCTATAGTGAGTGTGATTCACTTGTTACATAGAGAGAGAGAGAAAGAGATTAATATCAAATGACCATTAAATATCATTGAATGTCAATTTATCATCTTTATGATAGGTTTTTAAATGAATTTAAAAGAAAGTCATGTTCACACACAGAAGAAGAATTATAACTCTTTAAAAGACGTCCACGTGTCACAACATAGGAGAGAGGCTTTCATTTTAGTATAGATATATAGATATAGATGTTACTAATAGTTGCGGGTTAAGTTTGTAACGTTTTAACGTCTTTCACAGCTCTGGTAGAGGGCTTTATATAAGAGAGGGTCCATGGAAGTCAAAGATACACAAAAGAAATCATTATTCCTTTATCTTTCTGTTTGGTTGTTTTGTTGTTCTTCTGGAGTACGCTGAAAGTCTAATTGAACTTGGTCCAATGTGCTAGAATGTGGGTCTGACCATCGTTGAATCATGGGGAGCTATCGTCAAAGACCGAACTATCGGCATTGATTATAGCTTTCACGACATCGTGATATGTACGAGCCTCGACAACATCTTCTTCAACTGATAAGTTTTATTTTCCTTTCTCCTCGTTCGGAACCTCTATATGTAGGCATACATATAGGCTTCCAATGACCATTCACCGGTTTTGATTGCTATCAAAATATCTGGTGTACTTACACGTAGTGATTATCTTATATGGTTATTGTTTTGAGAGAAGGTAGAGATATGGTGTGGAGGGGTTCGACAAACGGTGACCATCTGCTGATTATTGTAATATCTGTTAGTGAAAATTATAATCCTTGATTGCTGATATATTCTCTTGTTGTTATTGTGTGAATCACCTTCTTTGGTTGTATAATCTTCGAAATTCAGACCTCGATCCCTTGTGGCACGCTTTCTGGAAAGAGTCAGTAATCAGATCTAGATCACTAGAGCCTTTGACCCCAGCACAAGAACCACTTGGCGCTCTGATACCAAATGATAGAATTTATTTCTTTCCAAAGATTAAGCTTTATACCTCCAAACAATGTTCAGGATGTCGATCCACATGCTCTTGGTGGCAAACAATTGAGTATCTTCTAACCTCTCTCAAGCACCAGATGCAAGGAATGATGGACTCCACATGCCGATGCTCACTTGCAAGGTTACGGACCCTTCACACATCACACTTAATCACCATTATCTAATCAATAATGACTAAAGAAGAAGATGATGAGAGTTACATAACTTCCTGGTATTTTCTCCATATCATTTACCACTAACTTCAACTATTAGCATAGTGAGAACCACCCATTAAACTTTTAGCGACTTATCTTATTGAGCTAAAGTAAATAGGAAGGAATGGGCTTGATGGACCAATACGTTTAAGGCCCAAAAGTGCTAATGTTGGCTTCATTCTAATAGTAAAGAGAGAAAATATTATAGAGAAAAAACTATACAGAAAGAGAAAATACTATAGAGATAAATATTATAGAGAGAATATCGACAAAGAAAATAAAACTAAAATAATATCATTGAGAGAGAAAATATCATAGCGAGATAAAATAATGTACATAGAATGTTATAGAGAAAAAATATTATTCATATGTAATATACATTATATAGAGAGAAATATTGTTGAGAGAAAATATTTATAAAGAGAGAAATTGCTTTAGAACATATATGTAGAGAGAGAAAATACTATAAAAAATATATTGTGGAGGGTAAAATGTTATAGAGATAATATTTTTGAAATAGAAAATACGTAGAGAAATAACATATAAATAATGTTGTAGGAAGAGAAAATTTATTGAGATGGAAAATATTTAGAAAGAGAATGTCGTAGATAGTGTTATAGAAATAATGTTTTAGACAAAATATTTTAGATGGAGGAAATAAGTGCAAAATCAGTTTTGGACTCAAAAATAGTTTTATTATCAAATATTCAAATGTTGATAATTCTATAACTAATTCCGGATATGCTAAAACTAGTTATGCACAAAACCGATCGATGTCTCACATTCCAAAATCAAAACCTGCAATTTCAAAACAAACGCCTAACACACGCTTAGATAATTAAAACTGATGTTAGCCTCCCTCAAATTCATATCTTATGTATAGATGGAAGAAGAGGGCGTGGGGATGTTGTCGAGAAAGAGCTAAAATGATCAAATACATCATTAGCAGAATTCTGATTATTTATTACTTGAGCTATCATAGTTTATAAATTAACGGTAGAATATGGAAACAACATGTGTATACTTTCACTTCTCTACCATCCCTCTAATATAATAACTTTGACCTCTATTCCTTTCTGCATCTAATCAGAGAAGAAAAAGATGAAATAAACAATGATCCTACGATTAAAAAACTGCATGAAAATAATATGCATTTGCTTTCACTTCTCTATCATCCCTATAATAAAACAGTTTCGGCCTATATTCCTTCTTGCATCTAAACAGAGAATAAACAAATGAAATAACTTAACGGATTGACCGAGCGGGTAGAACTATAAGTCGCATCCCAAGATTAGCACTTTAATATGTCATTTTGGATTTTTTTTCCATCATTCTTGAATCCTTTGACTTCTCAGTCTTAGCTTTTTTCTGGATAACTTTTTTCTTCTTAAGTTCAACCTGCTTGAAGTTCTCCACATGTACTTGTCAAAATAACATAAACTTCATAATAATAGTATAAGTTACTGCACTTTTGTTAAGGAGAGAAATTAGTTCAAAACTATGAAAAACAAAAGAGAACATACACAAAAGTAAGTTTTTCTATTAAGAAGAAAGACATATATTGTTTAAAGCAAGGTAAAAATTGCTACCATACTAAAAAGAAGATAAAAGATAATTGCACAGGCAAGAGTTACTTTTAAAAATATTAAAAAGGCATCATATATTTCTTTTTCTTCTACGATATATTTTAAGAATTTGATGAGATGTGAAAAAAAAACAGATGTAATCATCTGTAAGATAGCTTAAGTGAAAACTCTTATAATATCCTGCATTTAGGATTGGTAATGGATCAAGCCCTTGGGCCGGACTCAATCGAGCACGGGTCCAATGCACAATTTTTTCTATGGTCCACGTCTTGACATGTTTTCTATTGGAATTTAAAGATACAAGGTCCAAATCCAAGCATGTATCAATGGTTCAAGCTCGGCCTAGGCCCTAGACTGCACCCGAGGTGTAGCATCGTTGCTGCACCTCTCACTTGTTTACCTCCCTAGAAGTTTTGGAATTTAATGAAATTTGGTGAGGGAGTTGTCTAGGGTAAGATGATCATCCTCGCCAATTTTCATCAAATTCCAAACCTTCTATGGGGGTCAAATAGTCGAAGCAAATTCTGCAGATTTTAACGGTGACTGCAGACGGCTGATTTTGCTTCGACCATTTGATCCCCCCCTAAAAGTTTTGGAATTTGATGATTTTTTGTGAGGATGATCATCTTACCCTAAACAACACCCTCACCAAGTTTTATCAAATTCCAAAACTTCTAGGATAGGTAAACAATGCCCGAGGTGCAACAACGATGTTGCACCTTAGGTCCAGGCTCCCTTTTCCCATATATATATAGTCCGATTCTAAGAAGATTCAAGACTTTCTTCAATATATTTTTGTTATCCCACTGACTAATAAATCATGAGTGGGAGACTTGAAGTTCATTCCTATATGTGTTGGATAGGTCGGATCCCAACTATGAAAGTGGGCTGGATTAAGGCAAAACTTATACAACGCCCAGCCCGGCCCGTTTTGATTTCGGACCCAAAATATAATCGCAAGTTCTAAATAATGTTTGGAATATAGGCCGAAACCCACTCCAAGCGGACCGGGCTTACTTGGGCTGGCTTACGATTCTGACCCACCAAAGAGGAGGTAATCTCAATAATAATATTGTCTGAGTATTGATGATCTGAGTTTTCTATTGCTCAAAGATATATATGATACTTTAGCCTTCAACAATTAAGCAGGAGCATCAAATGAGTTTATCCCTTTGTATCTTTCTCTGCTCATATTCAACCCCCATCGCACAAGTTAACTCCACCAACTAGGCCTAAATCTAAGGTCTGCAGTCTCAACCTTCATGTTTTCGATCATTCCGTAGTCTGCTTCTTTGACTTTTGAGACGAATGACTTTTGTACCCGTATTGTCTCTTGACTTTCATTCAATATAACTGGTTAGGGGTGCCTAAACCATTCGTTCTTAAGAAGGGGTTCTTAAAAAACTAGGTCTAAATCGGACCTGATCTAATGGTCCTCAAATTGCTTAGACCCATTTACAGCACCCAAGCCTACTAGGACAGTTCAGACAAAAATTAAAATTTACAAAGCCCTAGTGTGTGTGTGTGTGTGTGTGTGTGTGTGTGTGTGTGTGTGTGTGTGTGTGTGTGTGTGTGTGTGTGTGTGTGTGTGTGTGTGTGTGTGTGTGAGAGAGAGAGAGAGAGAGAGAGAGAGAGAGAGAGAGAGAGAGAGAGAGAGAGAGTTGGTCTAGCTCAACCAACCTCCCAAGTGAGAGAGAGAGAGAGAGAGAGAGAGAGAGAGAGAGTTGGTCTAGCTCAACCAACCTCCCAAGTGGTTGGACTAGGCTCCAGAGTTTAGACCTGAATGAAAATTTGGTTGCATCTAGATCAAGCAAATCCAATGTCTAATCAGCAACATTTGATATCCATCATGAAATGACCCACCAATCGCCATGCTGTTTCACAGAGATTCTGGCCCATGCACTCAAAGGAAAAGGGTTGTCATGAGGTGATGGGTTATGGGGCAACTCCTGTCCACCCCTCGTCATGTTATGCCAACTAGTGCACTGGACACGTGCGTTGCACGTGTAACAGTTGCTAGTGATGATCTATGGATCCTTTTACACATACACAAGTTTAAAAAAAATTATTTTAATTTAGTTTATGGACACATAAAATAATGATAGCGGCGTAAGGATATATTGATAATTTTTATAGGATCAGAATGGAAAATACTTGAATACAACACTTCATTCCTTGCGTTTGTTTTAACGACATATGATCCAAATATGAGGTATATGTATACTATATATATGCCAAATTGTATTATCTACACAAGTTAGAGGGATAATTGGGTTTCAGATATGGGTATTGACGTACTTATACCCATACCCAAACCTAAAAGTTACTCAAGTATTGTAAAACCCTTGTACAACCCATATCCATACCAAAGAGTATATTTATACTCGTACCCGATGTTTCAGGTCGGGGTCGGGTCACAAGTTAAAAGGGCAATTGGGTTTCGCTATGGGTATTGGGGTATCCATACCCATACTCGAAAGTTAATCGAGTAGAGTTTCTATGCCCATACCGTCCCAAACATTTCCCTTGATGTTGTTTTAAAACATAGGATTGAGAAGAGTAAAATGAGAACAAAATGTAGAATGGAAGGAAGAATGGGTTAGTGCAATGTCCTTCCCATTATATCCCTTGTTTGTTTAATGGATAAATAAGATTCAGTTGATTAGTGGTAAAGAAGATAACTGCAAAATGGAAAACAAAATGTAGGATGGAGGGAAGAATGAGTTAGTGGGTTAGTGAGATTGATATTCCCATAAAAGCCTTTGCTTTTTTAAATAAATAAATAAGACTCAATTGATTAGTAGCAAAAGGGTAATATTCTTGGATTATATTTGTGATTTGTGTAGGGATAAAACGGAAAGGGCAAAAATAACATATTATGGTCTTAACCCTTATGTTTGTTTTCATGACATGGGATTTAAAATACTGGGTATGGATTAATATATAAGGTGAAGAGTAAAATAGAAACACATGCAAAAGGATGGAAGGACCCAAAAGTGCGGATTTATCCGGGTGGTATGGATATATGTCAAACTGTATTATCTACACAAGGTAGAGAGATAATCAGGTTTCGGGTTTTAAATATGGGTATTGAGGTACCCATATCCATACCTGAAAGTTAATCAGGTAGAGTTCATATACCCATACCTTACTTAAGACTTGTAAAAAATACTAAGATACGTACCCATACCCGAAAGTAATAGGGTAGAGTTCCGATACCCATACCCTACTAGGTAGAGTTCCTATACCAATACCCTACGCAAATGTTATATAACCCACACCTATACCATACACAAGCCTTGTACAACCCAAAACCATACCTAAAAGTACATTTACACCCATAACAGTACCCGATGTTTCAAGTCGGAGTCGGGGTCAGGGTCGGGTCACAAGTTAGAAGGGCAATTGGATTTCGAGTATGGGTATTGGGGTATCCATATCTATACCCGAAAGCTAATCAGGAGAGTTCCTATATCCATACCCTACCAAAACATTTCCATTGATGTTGTTTTAAAACATAGGATCGATAAGGGGGAACAAAATGTAGGATAAAAGGAAGAATGAGTAAGTGGGACTGGCCTTCCCATTATAGCCCTTGTTTTTGTAATGGATAAATAAGATTCAATTGATTAGTTGCAAAGAAGAGAAGGGCAAAATGAAAAAAAAAAAAGTAGGATGAAAGGAAGAATGTGTTAGTGGTATTGCTATCCCCATAATAACCCTTGGTTTTTAAAATGAATAAATAAGACTCAATTGATTAGTGGCAAAAGGTAATTAATATTTTTGGAGGTATTTGTGATTTGTGCAGTGATAAAACTAGAAGGAAAAAAATGACATATTACAAATATCATCCAAGAATATTACCCTTTTACTACTAATCAATTGAGTCTTATATATCTATTTAAAAAACCAATGGTTATTATGGGAATAAATCTCACTAACACACTAACTCATTCTTCCTTTCATCCTACCTTTTGTTTCTCATTTTGCCCTTCTCTTCTTTGCCACTAATCAATTGAATCTTATTTATCCATTAAAAAAACAAGGGCTATAATGGAAAGGGCAATCCCACTAATCCACTAACCAATTTATATTTTGTTCCCCATTTTACTCTTCTCAATCCTATGTTTTAAAATAACGTCAATGAAAATATTTGGGTAGGGTATGGGCATTGGAACTCTACCCGATTGGCTTTTGGGTATGATATGAATACCTCAATACCCATATCCAAAACCGAATTGTCCCTCTAACTTGTGACCCGACCCAAAACATCTGGTATGAGTATGGGTATAAATGTACTTTCAAGTATGGATATGCATATGGGTATGGGTTGTACAAGGTTTTTACAAGGTTTGGGTATGATATGGGTATGGGTTGTACAAGATTTGGGTAGGGTATGGGTATAGGAACTATACCCGGTATGGTATGTATGGGTATAGGAACTCTACCCTATTAACTTTTGGGTATGGGTTGTTGCTGACTATCTGAGGCCCTCGCGCAATGGAACCCGACTTACGTAGTACCACCACAGTGGAGACGACCACCAACAAGACCGAGCAATAAAAGAAACACAAGCAAAACACCAAAATGAATTCTGGCAATGACCGATTAATTGATTTACTACTATGGGGAAAACCCAAGTACAAGAACAATTATCTCTAACCAATCCCTCATACACCAACAAAGAGATCCCCCCAAGGAGAATAGATCACGCAGCCTTAGACCCCGAAGACAAGAAGAAACCATTTCCGAAAACCCTCCAGTCTTCGATGATTTCCTCTCCCTCTCCCTTGATGACGGCTACCTTCTAAACCCTAACCCGGGATACTCATGTGCCACCATGATCATCCTTTCTTCATCCTTAAGGGTCTTTTTATAGCCCCAACTTCGTGCAAGACCTAAAAGAGAAGATCAAAACAAACCCATAAAAGTTCTCTCGAAAACCCACAAAAAATCGCAACCGAAACCGCGTCCCGTGCATGCCTATCCGGTGCCTGGCGCCCTAAGTGCCAGAATTGATGCCCTGGGCGCCAATTTCCTGCACATGGGACCGGGCCGCCTCGGGTTGGCGCTCAGGGCGTTATGCCCCTTTTTTGCCCCATCCCGCTCCGGTTCTGGCGCCCAGGGTGCCAAGCCCCTTTTTCGCCCCGTCTTCGCTCTGTATCCATACACTCTTGTAGATAATACAATTTGACATATATAACATTTACTTTCCCATTTTACCCTTCTCAATTCTATGTTTTAAAACAACATCAAGGGAAATGTTTGGGTAGGGTATGGGCATTGAAACTCCACCCGATTAACTTTCGGGTATGGATATGAATACCCCAATACCCATACTCGAAACCCAATTGCTCCTCTAACTTGTAACCCTACCTCAACCCGACCCGAAAGTTAATCGTGTAGAGTTCCTATGCCCATATCCTACCCAAACATTTTCCTTGATGTTGTTTTAAAACATAGGATTGAGAAGGGTAAAATGGAAAACAAAATATAAAATGGAAGGAAGAATGGGTTAGTGGGAATGTCCTTCCCATTATAGCCTTTTTTTTTAATGGATAAATAAGATTCAGTTGATTAGTGGCAAAGAATAGAAGGGCAAAAAGGAAAACAAAATATAGGATCGAGGAAAGAATGGGTTAGTGGGTTTAGTGGGATTGTTATTCCCATTATAGCTTTTGGTTTTTTAAATGGATAAATAAGACTCAATTGATTAGTAATAAAAGGGAAATATTCTTGGATGATATTTGTGATTTATGTAGGGATAAAACGAAAAGGGCAAAAATGACATATTACGGCCCTAGCCCTTGTATTTGTTTTCATGATATAGGATTCAACATACTGTGTATGGATTAATTTATAAGGTAAAGGTAAAATGGGAACACATTCAAAAGGATGGAAGGACCTAAAAGTGTGGATTTATCTGGTGGGGTATGGATATATGTCAAACTATATTATCTACACAAGTTAGAGTGATAATTGGGTTTTGGGTTTCAAATATGGGTATCGAGGTACCCATATCCATACTTGAAAGTTAATCAGGTAGAGTTCATATACCCATACCTTAAGTCTTGTAAAAAGTATTAAGATATTAACCCATATCCGAAAGTTAATGGGGTAGAGTTCTCATACCCATACCCTACCCAAATGTTGTATAACCCATACCCAAGCCTTATAAAAGTCCTGTACAACCCAAATCCATACCTAAAAGTACATTTGTATCCATAACAGTATCTGATGTTTCAGGTCGGGGTCGGGTCACAAGTTACAGGGACAATTGGGTTTCGGGTATGGGTATTAGGGTATCCATATCCATATCCGAAAGTTAATCGGTAGAGTTCCTATGTTCATACCCTACCCAAACATTTTCCTTTATGTTGTTTTAAGACATAGGATTGATAAGGGTAAAGTGAAAAATAAAATGTAGGATGCAAGGAGGAATGATTTGTGGGAATGCTATTCCCATAATAGCCCTTGGTTTTTTAAATGGATAAATAAGACTCAATAGATTAGTGGCAAAAGGGTAATATTCTTGGATGGTATTTGTGATTTGTGTAGGAATAAATCATGAAGGAAAAAAATGATATATTACAGTGCTAGCTCTTGAGTTTGTTTTCATGACATAGGATTTTAAATATTGGATATGGATGATCATATAGGTTGAAGGGTAAAATGGGAACATATGTAAAAGAATGGAAGGATGTGAGGATCCAAAACAACGGATTAATTTGGGACGTATGGATGCAAACCAAGAAGGGAAACCCCTTAATTTGTACATGTAGTTTCACATTAATCCTTTTAAATTTTATGTTTAATAATTTTTAATTTAATTTTTATTTTAAGAATCCCTTAATGTGAGAGGGGGTTAGCCTTTGACCCCTACATGCGGTTTAAAAAAAGTGGAATGTACAAAGGTTCGACCCGATCAGTCGATCTAAAAATAGAAACGAAGTGTCACATGGACATAGCATCTCTGACCGGAACGAGCATGAATCATTGATCGAGAAAGGACCCAATCTTACGTAATACATTCTCCCAGTTGGTCTGCTCCCCCGTGAAAATCTCGTGTTCCTCCATAGCCAGATTGACCAGACAATTGATACGGCAGCAAGTGGTCCCCACTCTTTGTTAGAGCTCCACACATTGGACAATCACGGCTGACGATCGAGATTTTCCTTTTGAGAAGGTTGACCTTAGTAGGGATCTTGTCGTGAATGGCTAACCAATAGAAAATTCTTCCCTTGAGAGCCACTGGGGTTCTCCACAGTTGCTTAGCTAAGGGGCACTTAGTTACCATGTCGTTAAGGAATTTGTAGAAAAAGCTGACCAATAATTTTTCATGTTCTGTGCAATCTCCAGGAAACAACGTTCAGACATCTCCATATAAGAATGGAACTGAGAATCTCCGGCAGCTCCCTCCTTTGACCGTCCACAAGAGGAGGCAAAGGTAGGTAGAAAGTTGGGCATAGTGTTTTGAGTGGAATTTATCATCCCAGAATCTAACCGTGGTCCCGTCCCACCACGTATTTGTTACCGCATTTGTAGGGAGCGCCAACCTTGATGATGCCTCATCAAAACGGAGAGATCCTTCCTAATTCCCTAGAGCGTAGCTAATTGGGGGAGTACCTCTTAAAATATCGGGCCCTGATAATCTGGGTCTACTGATCCTCCTAGTATGTTTGCAACCGCCACCAAAATTTCTAAAGCATAGATATATTGACGCTTCTCTGGTTGAGGACCCCCAGCCAACCTTGATCTTTCGCTTTGCAAACTCGGGTCCACTTCATCAACAGGAGAGACAATGTACTTGTATCATCCCCCTTCCAAAAGAAGTTGCACCGTATTCTGTCAATCCTCTTGATGACCCAAGCCTCCTAAGATGATGTTAGGTTTTAGGGTTGGGGACATACCTTAGGGATTAGGGATTAGGGTTTAGGACTGGGGGTTTAAGACTAGGACTTAGTACTAGGGGCTTAAACTAGGGGACTAGGACTAGGGGTTTAAGACTAGGATTTAGGAGGGGCTTAATGGTAGGAGGCTTGAGCTGTGGGATTGGATTAGATGACGTTTAGCCTTTTTTAAAAAAAATTGATTCCATGTCAAGCGTCGTCTTAGTTGGTGTTTGGCGCCGAATGCCAACCAAGGTGGCGTCTTGTATTCGTTTTGACACAAAAAAGATATATGTATTTGTTTTGATATTTTTTATTTTTTGTTATTTTTTGGAAAAAAGACTTGTTTAATAAATGATAAATTTTAAAGTTGATTATAAGGAAAATGTGAACAAGTGCTTTAAAAGGCCGACCTCTTGGAACGAGAAGAGCACAACTGACATTTTTTTTTATTGGAAAGGAGCTAGTGCTTAGCTATACTTGTCGAAGACGATCGTTACAAACAGCTGTTGTGACACACTGTGTCTTAGAAGAGTCCCAACTATAGTGGGAATGAGATACAGAATAATTGGCCAAACTATGAGCAGCTTCATTGCATGAACAATAAGTGTGAACCACTATTGTATCCGGCGTAGCAAGTAGCAGAGATCTGCGGTCTTCAATAGTAGCTATAATCCTTTATGGGATTCGAATCCGAGAATCATTGATATAAGATTAACCACTGAAACACCATCACTCTCAGCCATTGCAGAGGTGGATAAGAAGGATCTTCTCATGCGTAGTCCTAACTTAAAACTTTCAACTTCCACCAATTTCGGATTAGTCGAGCTAATTTTCTTTGGGATACACAACAAGCACTACAACAGAACTGCTGTTTTGCGGCTGCCTGAGCGGCGGCCATGATCATTCTGGCCGAAAGAGGCATCAAATCCGACGAACACCAAATCCCGCCGGAATATGTTGAGCATATCCGGCGTCTCACCAAACCTTGCCGAAAAAGGTGGAGCTGATCCGGCGGCCATGGAATCCCGTCGGAAAAGGTGGAGCAGATCCGGCGGCTCACCAAACCTTGCCGGAAAAGGTAGAGCAGATCCGGTGGCCATGGAATCCCATCGGAATAGATGGAGCAGATCCGGCGACCCACCAAATCCCGTCGGAAAAGGTGGAGCAGATCCGGCGGCCATGGAATCCCGTCAGAAAAGGTGGAGCAGATCCGACGGCTCACCAAACCTTGCCGAAAAAGGTAGAGCAGATCCGGTGGCCATGGAATCCCGTCGGAATAGGTGGAGCAGATCCGGCGAGCCACCAAATCCCGTCGGAAAAGGTGGAGCAGATCCGGCGGCCATGGAATCCCGTCGGAAAAGGTGGCGCAGATCCGGCGGCTCACCAAATCTAGTTGAAATTATAAGCGGGGGTCGTCGAGGAAGGACGACGCCTCCGACTCCAGCTTCTTCAGGTCGCGGTACCCGAACGCGGCCTCCCGCATCGCGTCCGCCTTGCGCTCCGGCCACTCGAAGTGCTTCAGCACCGCTCTCTCGTCCACCTGCATCCACCCCACTGGTTATCGAGCTGCGGGGGCGATGGATGGATCGATCGATCGAGCGGGCATGTCATCGAAGAATACCAGGAACAAGAACTCGTCGTCGAGCCATTTGATGAAGGCGACCAGGTCTGAGACGTTGGTGAACGCGGCGCTGCTCACCGCGTCGACCAGGAACCGGATACTGGTATTCCTAGTTTAAATTATAATTGTTTCATTTTAAGTTATATTTGAATTGTAGTTTACTTGGACACACGAGCTGTTTTCATCCTGTAAAACCTGGGTTCGATTCTTACATCCGGCCAAGAGTTAGCAGGGTTGTAAGGGGGCCAGCAAGTAAAACCTGGGTTCAGCTTTTTTTTTTAGTTTCGTATATTACTATTATGGTTATATTCGGGGGCCAGCAATTAATAACCGAATAAAAGACATCTTAAACGGTCATCCACGACGTCACATATGCATATCATTTTCGGCGGCCATGAATGCAATTGGCTTTTGCGACGGAGTCTGATGCGGCCGGTATATCCGACGGCCACACCCCCGCTTAAATATTTAAGCGGCCATTTTTGGCCCCCATAAATAACAAGTTCTGTTGTAGTGAAAGATAGTCTTCGGAATTGCGAAAGACAGCACTAGCAACAACGGCTTGAACGCGAATAGCGGCATCCACATTAATTTAAATTGAACCCTCTGGAGGGCGTAGCCATGCATGAGTTGGTTTACCTACAGTCCGGGTTTCAGCACTCTGCTTGTCTTCCGGTGAGACCTGTTGGGCCAATTCATATAGTGATGCAATGTTTTGTAAGACCCGGATCGGATAAATAGGTTTATTATCAAACACTTTGGAGCATCGGTTTTTTCATATAAACTAGAGGATGATGATTGCTAGCGTAAAGGTTCCTTCAGGATTCTTGATCCGACCCGCCAACCCGTCCCGAACCCGACCCGAAGTTAGCGGGTTTGGGTTTGGCCTAAACGGGTTTGGGTCATAAACGGGTCGACCCGATTGACCTGTTTATTTAATGGGTTGGGTTTGGGTTTGTACTTATAACCCGACTTGACCCGTTTAACAAATGAGTCGTGTCAACCCGACCCGACCCGACCCAATCAAACCAGGCCCAATCCGACTTGTCTTGACCCAACCCGACATGTTTACATGGGTTATGTTGACCCAACCCGACCCGACACGACACGACCCAGTCGGGTCGGGTCAACCCGTTTATTAGACGGGTCGGGTTTGGGTTTAAGTTTTTGACCCGTTTATTAAACGGGTTGGGTTTGGATTAGGTGTTTTGCCCTTACACATATGTCTCAACCCGACCCGACCCGACCCATTGCCACCGCTAATCGAAACCATATTACTCCTGTAAAGGGATATTGGAAAAGGAGATGTTTGATTGATTCTGTGGATGACTCACACATAGAGCATTCCTCCACAATAGCCTGAATTCGGTGATACAGTCTGTGGGCACCGAAATTAGCCCACGAATTGGACCCGACCCGCATGCAAACCTGGCCCGCACACAACGGCCCGCATGCGAAACCTGGCCCGCACACAACGGCCCGCATGCGAAACCAGGCCCGCACACAACGGCCCGCATGCGAAACTCGGCCCACACACAACGGCCCGTATGCGAACTCGGCCCGCATGCGAAACTTGGCCCGCACACAACGGCCTGCATGCGAAACCAGGCCCGCACACAACGGCCCGCATGCGAAACTCGGCCCGCATGCGAACTCAATTCGTGTGCAATGGCCCGGCTCAAAGCAAACGGGTCCCACTGGACCCGCTACCCGAACCCAAAAAGGGGGGCCCATCGGCCCCCCCTCTTGAAAACCGTGCCCCCCTCCCCATGGGGAGGTGGGGCCGGCCCTAAAAGAAAGGGAAAAAGAGAAAAAGAAAAAAAAAAGAAAAGAAAAAGAAAAGAAAAAAAAAAAAAAAAACAAAACCGCCTCGATGCGGGGGGAGGTGGCGTGGACGTCTACACAACCGTATATCCGCGACGATCCCTCGATCCGACGGACAAGATGACGTCGTGTCGCCATGCGATCCGGAAGTTGCAAAGATGACGACATATCTTCAAAGATCAAGTCACATCTAGCCCGTAACCACCCCAACTAAAAAGGAGGGGATCGAGTTTGTTTCCCCAAATAAGGGAACAATATCTTGATGGTTATGGGGGGAGATATTGGATGAAACAAAAAGATTTCAGCCATATCTCTCCCAACCTCCCCCCTTTGCCTATAAATAAAGGGGGTGGGGGAAGGCACAAAAGGTCGGAAAAGCTGAAGACGAAAGGGCTCTGCAAGAGAAGCTCCAACGCTTGAAGACCGAAGGCTTCACGAGGCACGGCAAGCACGTCCTACGGGAATCCTTGGCCCTTCAAGTCCTCATCAACGTGAAGACCTTGCACTCGAAGATCAAAGCTTCGACTCCTCGCACGAAGAAGAAAGCTTGGAGAAGAAGACCCGGAGTCGTCGTCATCCCGACTTCTCCAACGATCTTCATCAACTCTGAAGAAGTCATAAGCAAAGGCCGGAGAAGAAGATCGAAGCCGACAACACTCGTCGTCTTCAACAAAGGCGTCGACTCCTCGCACGAAGAAGAAAGCTTGGAGAAGAAGGCCTGAAGCCGGTGCTACCCCTGTCGTCTTCGTCAACAAAAGTCGACGCTACAACCGTCGTGCGGAGATCGGTGCTACCCCCGTCGTCTTCACCAACAAAGCCGACGCTACAACCGTCGTGCGGAGATCGGTGCTACCCCCGCCGTCTTCACCAACAAAGCCGACGCTACAACCGTCGTGCGGAGATCGGTGCTACCCCCGCCGTCCTCAGCCTCAACGACCACCAAGGATGACTCTCGAGGAGCTTGAAGCTAAGGAGTATCCCTTCCCAGACTCGGAAGTTTCCTCCATGTTTGATCAGTTGATGCAAGAAAAGATGATCGAGCTTTCGCCACCAAAAAGGCCGGAACAAGCACATCGAGTCAACGATCCGCTCTTCTGTAAGTACCATCGGATGGTCAGCCATCCCATCGAGAAGTGCTTTGTCTTCAAAGATAAGATCATGGCACTCGCTAAGCAAGGGATGATCGAGATCAACTCTGGTGATATCGTCGAGTCAAATATGACGTCAATCACCTTCGATTCCTTCCCGCCAGTACTGACTGCTCCACAATGCACTTCAGCAAGGCTGCGCATCGCCTGTCAAAGATCCATGGCAAAACCAGCTCCAAGAAGACGACGACGGTATGCTCCTACAGTGCCCTAGGCCAAATCCTCACTGCCTTGGGGGCAACCGCCTCTCGTGCAAACACTCCCTCTTCCAAACAAAGCTACATCCCAGCATGTGCTCAAAGCAAGAGACGAGCAAAGAGACCCTGAAGTCAGCCTGCTAGGCCAGCCATCAGGTAAGTTCGACTTCTACGTCTTTTACTCCAAGCCTCCTTCGATCCCAATGAAAGAAATCAAGCCAACCGGCTGGGGATCAGAAGATGAGTCGGTAGAGCCTCCAAAAGAGCAAGTCCTTTCGATCAAAGAAGAGTCGTCGGTCACGGCACCAATTCTTCACCCTGGCGAGGAAGATCTTCCTGATGAAAACGCATGGGCTATGACGCCTCGAAGGAGAAGGCCACGACAGTCAAGCTATAGGATAGCATGTCTGGCCAACCACGAGCAAGATCGGATGACAAGAAAACTCCCCGAAAGAAAGACCTTCAAGGAAAAGAGTGAAGCTCTAGAAAGAAAGACGTCCAAAGTACCTCCAGCAAGTCCGAAAAATCTTCTCCAGCAAACTTGCCCAGAGCTGGTGACACTCCAGGAGTTCTTTCCTAATCGCTTCCTCGAAGCTGATCAAAACTTCAAGGTTTCCTGTTGCATGATGGAAGTTCATCAAGTGCTCCAGGAAGACGATAAAGAAGGCGGCTCCAATATCGAAAGTATGGAGAGAAGCATCGCCGCCAATGGTAAGCCGTGCAACAAGGCCAAAGCACACATTGCTGACGCCAAGTGCTACCAGGCTGAAGACCTCGTTGCAGAAGTTCCTCCAGCAAAGGCACCACGAGCCCAAGAAGTCAAACCAGTTGCGAGGGACAAAATCTCTCCGCTTGCAAAACTAGCGACATCCTCCAGCCAGACGATGCACAAAGTCAAAGGAGCGCCAGCATCAAGACGAAAAATCCACATCAACTCCAAATCAAGCTCAACGCCACACGTTCCGTTGCCTGCTCAAGCTGCGACAGTCCTGTCGCTCACACCTCAATGGCTTCGTAAGTCAGGACGATCACCTTCCACTCCGGCAAAAGAACCAGCGTCACCATTCTCCGAGGCCAACTTCATCACTTTACAAGAGATGACACTACCGTTACATGGTCTGTTGCACGCCTCGAGCTCAACCCAGTCTTCTGAGTACACCAGCTCCGAGCGACTCGCAATCAAGACAGAAAACACTCGGGGGCAAAACTCCACCGAGTTGATGTTCAAATCCAGCCGCAATAAAGAAAGCACGGTACATATAGGTTCACTACCCTCAGCTGCAATACCACATCACCTGACAAAGACTCAAGCATGCCTCCGCAAAATTGGCGAACAAATTCTTCCAAATCGTCGAGGCATCGGATCCAGTCAAACTCCAGCAATCATCAAAACTCCAGTCAAGAGGATCTTCACTTCTAACTACATTGAAGCGAAGAAGGCAGATGACAACTGTGAACCAGCGGCGACTCTGCCTACCAGAGGCAAGTCCCTCAAAAGGTACTTTGCCTAGCGCAAGGTTACCCCCCTTGCCCAAAAAAAAAAAAAAAGAATAAAGGAACTACGTGTGACTTGATCCCTCTCAGTAGGGTACGTAGGCACCCTGTAAAGGTTCAGTCCAAACAAAAAAAAGTAAACCATAATTCCAGAAAAATAAGCCCAGAAAGACTCAAGTCCAACTCCGTGGGATGAGAAGCCGTCAGCCTCTGTCAAACCACCAGCCAGCGCTGCCACAGCTCATCTCTCGAGGCACCCACACGGTGCAACTCCGAAAAGCGAGAAACCACCAGCTCCCAGCGATTCGTAAGCTCATCTCGCTACTTTGCAAGCTCCGTTGCAAAAGTCTTCTCGGTTGCTCGAGCTTTCTCGAAACGGGACTCCAGCTTCTGAAGCAACGCATGAGTAGCAAGTCAAAGTCCTAGAGGCGCCGAAGCGGCCCGCCTCCCGCAGCCTATACACGCTGCAACTCCAGGGGTAGAGAAGCCGTCAGCTTCCGACGCGTCGCCAGCTCTGCACGCTGCTTCGCAAGGTTCGCTCCGGAAGCCTTCTCGATCGCCCTACCAGCTCAACACATCGCCAGCCTTGCACGCTGCTTTGCAAGGAGGGATTCTAGCTTCTGAAGCAACGCGCAAGTAATCTCCACCTTCTTCTGCACCCGAACCAAGTCTGCAGTAGCAACGTGAGAAGCCCCTCAAGTCGACGTTTCTCTTCCTCAACCTTTGCCAATGCCAAGGAAGCGTCCTCCTCTAGTGAAGCCCGTTGCAAGCAATGAGCCTAGCTATCCGCCAAAAGGGTGCACATATGTTCCTCAAACAAGGAGCCATCCACCAGGAAACCCACCAGCTACTCAAAGCGTCAAGACCCTCCTACTCGAAGGGTGCGAGCGTCACCTGGATAAACTTCCGGCACAACTCTCCAAAAGAAGCTTAGAAGGAAGGCTCTGCGATCTATACTTTCGCTGGCAAGCCTCTGAGTGCTGAGACAAAGCGTGATCCTGTCCTGAAGACCCAAGCACAGGAACCGCCTCCTGAACCGTCTCCGTGACGGCTGTCAAAGATGCCACAGGAACTGACAAAGAAGCTGCGGCCAAAATATCCGTTGGAACTGACTCCTGAATGACAACTCCGGACTCGGTAGAACGATCTGCCGTGAAAATCCCTCATCGTTGAGAATGAGCTCGTCCAACTTCGACACACGCTTCTTGCTTCGAAGTACGGCGATAGAAGACTCGCGCAAAAAGGGAACAAAGATGCGTACTCCCGTGGGAGACCGCATCGACGATCCATTCAGAAGTCAGAAAGCTCTCGTAACAGCGGCAGAAGACTTGCGCAAAAGGGAAATGAAGATGCGTACTCCCGTGGGAGACCGCATCGATGATCCCATCGGCCTTCGGAAAGCACTCGAAGGGATAAGTCCTACAAGGAGATGAAAAGTGCAAGTCAAATCAAGATGTGAGGTCAATTCCAGAAGAAAAGGGCAGTGCAAGTCCAGAAGTCTTTTTTAAAAAAAAAAAAAACCCGGAGCTAAAGCTGCAGCCCCAAAGGGGACCATAGCCCCATGAAAAACCCAAGACCGGAGAGGGGTCAGCAGCCCTTTCCTTCCTTCAAAATCCAAGAAACCAAAGGGCTACAGCCTCTTAATGCCAAAAACAAAATTATAGAGGGGGCCGTAGCAAAAATAGCCACAGCCCTCTTCTCTCCGAAAACCCACAGCCCCCAAACGGGGTTGTGGTCTCCAACTCCTGCGCCCCCAGCCGGAGCCCTCACCCGCAGTCGTCGCGTGCCTAAGCTGCTCCCACGCCGACTACTCGCAGCTCCGCTCGATCTGCGACCTGCGCACTGCCACCGCCGCTGTTATCGACACTACAGCCGCACTTCACCCCGCTGTGCCACCTGCGCACCGCCGCCGGCCTCCATGCCTAATCTCGCACCCGGCTGGACCCAACGCCACCGGCCGTGCCTCGTTGGAGCCATCAGCGCCGCAGCCACTTGCCGCGCCTCCCCGGAGTCGTCCGCACCCTCGGCCGACCCCGTCTCCAGCCCGCGCGCCGGCCGCACACCGCAGCCCCCGGTCGCGCCCCGTCTCCGGCTTGCGCGCCGGTCGCACCCCGCAGCCCCCGGCCGAGCCCGCCTCCGCACCTCGCTGCCGGCCCGCGCACCACACCCCGAGCCAAGGACTGCATCCTTCGCGACCTCCACGAAGCCAAAAAGACCGTTGGAGCAGTCACCGTGGTCAAGATCGGCAAGCAAAAGACGACCAAGACAGGCTGCTCCTTGTCAATGCTAGTAGATTACCTTCCTCCACGTCGAACTCCAGAACGTCCATCTCGATGTCCTTCGAGCCGGCGTCACCACCAGAAAAAGTTCTCTCCATAGTCCAAAGGAACATCCAGCTCACCTCGATCAGCCTGCTCGTGTGCAACCTTGCCAATCGCTATGCTCACGCAGTAGAGCTCAACGATCCCATCGGCCTTCGGAAAGCACTCGAAGGGACGAATCCTGCAAGGAGGCAAAAAGTGCAAATCAAATCAAGATGCACAGTCAATTCCAGAAGAAAAGACAGATCAAGTCCAAAAAAAAAAAAAAAAGGGAACCTCGGCTAAAAAGCCGCAGGTCCCGAATGCCAGAAACAAGGTGAGCCTCGGCTAAAAAGCCGCAGGTCCCGAATGCCAGAAACAAGGGGAGCCTCGGCTAAAAAGCCGCAGGTCCCGAATGCCAGAATGAAGAAAAAAGGGGGGGCCCCGGCTAAAAGGCTGCAGGCCCCGTACGCGAAAATAAAGAAACAGGAGGGGGGCCACGGCAAAAAGGCCGCAACCCCCCCCCCTCTCTCTCTCCTGTTAAAACCCGCGGGGGGGCTGTGGGCCTCGGCCAACCCGGCCACCGGCACCCTGCCGCGCCCGCACCAACCCGGCCACCAGCACCCTGCCGCACCCACGCCGCGCCGCGCTGGCCACCAGCGCGCACGCCACCGCCGCTGCCGCTGCTGCGCGGGCCCCCGCCCGCGCAACCACGCCACCGCCGCTGCCGTTGCCGCTGCTGCGCCGGCACTCGCGCCCCGCTGCCGCTATCGCTGCTGCGCCGGCTCCCGCGTGCCACTGCCGCTGCCGCTGCCGCTGCTGCGCCGGCCCCCGCGCGAGCAACCGCGCCACCACCGCTGCCGCTGCCGCCGCTGCCGCCGCCGTTGCTGCGTCGGCCCCCGCGCGCCACCTCCGCGCCGCTGCTGCTCCGCTGGCCCCCGCGCCGCCGCTTGAGCCCCGCCTGCCATGCACGCCGACCACCACCCTGCTGCTGCTGCTGTCTCGCGCAAACCAGAGACGAAAAAAAAAAGAGAGAGAAAAAGCAGAGACCGAAACCAGAGAAAAAAAAAAAACCGTTAACCCCCTATATGTAGGCGTAATTGGTTATTGGGATAGAGACGGGGTAAACTTCCTATCCCATAATCTAGGGGTCAATATCCGAAGTGCATCCCGATCCGATACAACCACCGTTTCATAGCAAAAAAAAAAAAAAGAAAAGAAAAGAAGGAAGAAGAAAGAGGAGTAGGAAGAAGAAGGAGGGGACCTACGGCGTCTTCAACCACTCTGCCTCCTCCGCTCGACGTGTCATCCGCTTCGTCACCACCATCGGCCGCGACAATCGGCTTCCACCATTGCGCTCCAGCACCAAAGAAGGGCAACAACCCTCCGCCAAGGCGCATCGCTGCCATCCTCGCGCTTCCGTCGCCTTGCTGCCCTGGGACTCCGCGCAGCGGCCGTCATCAACGTTCGCACCATTCTCAAAGCAAAGGAAGTCCGCGACAATAAGGGCGATCGAAACCTTAGAAGAAGTCTTCGACTCCAAGCTGCCAGAGCCCTTCATCTTTTGCGCTAGCAACGATGAGGGAAAACAAAAAGGCGGGGTCCCTGTAAAGACCTAAATTCCGCACAAATACGTGATCAAGGCCAAATGCTACGCGTTTCCCACGGGCGCACTCGACCTTGAGGGGGCATTTGTGGGCACCGAAATTAGCCCACGAATTGGACCCGACCCGCATGCAAACCTGGCCCGCACACAACGGCCCGCATGCGAAACCTGGCCCGCACACAACGGCCCGCATGCGAAACCAGGCCCGCACACAACGACCCGCATGCGAAACTTGGCCCACACACAACGACCCGTATGCGAACTCGGCCCGCATGCGAAACTTGGCCCGCACACAACGGCCTGCATGCGAAACCAGGCCCGCATACAACGGCCCGCATGCGAAACTCGGCCCGCATGCGAACTCAATTCGTGTGCAATGGCCCGGCTCAAAGCAAACGGGTCCCACTGGACCCGCTACCCGAACCCAAAAAGGGGGGCCCACCGGCCCCCCCTCTTGAAAACCGTGCCCCCCTCCCCATGGGGAGGTGGGGCCGGCCCTAAAAGAAAGGGAAAAAGAGAAAAAGAAAAAAAAAAGAAAAAAAAAAGAAAAGAAAAGAAAAGAAAAAAAAAATCAAAACCGCCTCGATGCGGGGGGAGGTGGCGTGGACGTCTACACAACCGTAGATCCGCGACGATCCCTCGATCCGACGGACAAGATGACGTCGTGTCGCCATGCGATCCGGAAGTTGCAAAGATGACGACATATCTTCAAAGATCAAGTCACATCTAGCCCGTAACCACCCCAACTAAAAAGGAGGGGATCGAGTTTGTTTCCCCAAATAAGGGAACAATATCTTGATGGTTATGGGGGGAGATATTGGATGAAACAAAAAGATTTCAGCCATATCTCTCCCAACCTCCCCCCTTTGCCTATAAATAGAGGGGGTGGGGGAAGGCACAAAAGGTCGGAAAAGCTGAAGACGAAAGGGCTCTGCAAGAGAAGCTCCAACGCTTGAAGACCGAAGGCTTCACGAGGCACGGCAAGCACGTCCTACGGGAATCCTTGGCCCTTCAAGTCCTCATCAACGTGAAGACCTTGCACTCGAAGATCAAAGCTTCGACTCCTCGCACGAAGAAGAAAGCTTGGAGAAGAAGACTCGGAGTCGTCGTCATCCCGACTTCTCCAACGATCTTCATCAACTCCGAAGAAGCCATAAGCAAAGGCCGGAGAAGAAGATCGAAGCCGACAACACTCGTCGTCTTCAACAAAGGCGTCGACTCCTCGCACGAAGAAGAAAGCTTGGAGAAGAAGGCCTGAAGCCGGTGCTACCCCTGCCGTCTTCGTCAACAAATGTCGACGCTACAACCGTCGTGCGGAGATCGGTGCTACCCCCTCCGTCTTCACCAACAAAGCCGACGCTACAACCGTCGTGCGGAGATCGGTGCTGCCCCCGCCGTCTTCACCAACAAAGCCGACGCTACAACCGTCGTGCGGAGATCGGTGCTACCCCCGCCGTCTTCACCAACAAAGCCGACGCTACAACCGTCGTGCGGAGATCGGTGCTACCCCCGCCGTCTTCACCAACAAAAGCCGACGCTACAACCGTCGTGCTGAAGCCGGTGCTACACCCGCCGTCTTCATCAACAATAGCCGACGCTACAACCGTCGCACAAAGATCGGTGCTACCCCCGCCGAAAAGCCAAGACCGACGCCACAACCGTCGAGGAAGCCGGAACAATAAAGAAGCCTTGAAGAAGTAGCGCCAGTCGTTCAAGAAAAAGATCGAGTCAAAGCTAAAGTCAAAGCCGACGCAAGAAGCCAAAGCAAACGCACCGGTAAAGCCCGCGCTAAAGCAACGCACGTGCCAAAGCCAAGCAACTACGACGGTCACGAGCAAAGCACCGCACGTTCTAGCCGATACGGCGCGAAGTCTGGAAGAACTAAAGCATTGCAAGTCTCTACCCGCCTACGTTTAAGCGCAAGCGCCAAAGCAAAGCAAACGCCAGAGCCACGCCAAAGCCGAAAGCTAAAGCCAAAGCTGACGCCAAAAACACGATCGACGCCGCGAACCGACGATCAAGGACGCCGAGGTCGAGCAAGGATCGAGGAAGACACGAAGACCAAGGAACGAAGCCCAAGGCCTCCCTAGCCGAGAAAGCGCGAAGCACGGACGGAACAAAATCAACGGCGGAAACTCCTTAGCCTCTCAAGAAACCCTCACCCTGTAAAGACCTCTGTCCTGGGCAACCCCTTCAGAGCTCTCGCACGAATACCACGTGGAGACGCGGATCAAAGGGACCCTCCAGAGGATCTCTCCCACAATCTTCTGATCAAAAATTTGTAATCTCGTGTGATCCGCAATAAAGACGACCCGAATCTTTTTCCGCGCTCACACAGTCATTAACGAATGGGGAAGAGATTACACAACAGTTTCCAAATAAAGATGGACGCCCTGGGAGGCAAGTTATTCATTGCCCAAAGAGCCTTCCACAGCAGATCAGTACGGGGGTTCAAAGAAGAGGAGGGTGCCGACGTGTTTTCTGCAAGTAGGGAAGCATAAGCCGACATGACCGAGAAAGATCCAGTTGGGGTGTTGAGCCACAGTAAGTGGTCTCTATCCTGAACCGCATAGGAAGACAGTGGAATGTTGCAAATAACTGAAATTGCCATCGAATCAAAGTTTCTAGATATAAGATCACGGCGCCATGAACGAGTTCCATGCTCGATCAGATCGGCATGTGGGTGAACAACTGACAAATGAAGATCTTCGCTTCCATTGCCAATGTGGGACTAACTGATCAACAAAAAAATATTTATATATAGACTTATGTATTTTGAATAAAGGTGCTTGAAGGTCCATTGGTGGGTGACTGAGCACTGAATTGTGATATAGTGTGGTGCATCCTAGAAGAGCAATTCCCAAGAACCCAGCTTTCAATGGTCCTTAAAAGCAATTGCACAGTCTGCTGGCATCATCAAGCCTCACAGGGCTCTAGATGCATGGCTTCTGATAGTTTGCACCAGCCACAACTGTAGCTCTCTTTCCCATAGAGTTTTAATCAGGTCATTGGTAGTCTCATATCAAATTCTGGAGTAGATGCAGGTATAGCTTCTGACCTTCAGGGTGGTAGAGAACATGTCCCCCATGTGGCTCCTTAAACAAAGAGGCCAACCAATTTTTGCTTGCAAGTTGGCATCCCTTTAATGGGGGTTGTTGGGTGCCCTTCACTGACTTCACTCCCAAGTTATCAGCAATGGAGGACAACATTATTAATTCCATATGGACATGATTTAATCTGTTTTATAGGGTTTGGAGTTGACTTTGTGATATCCCATCATTCAGGTAACTGATTCATTTTTGTAAAGTTGGCATAGGACACTATCCAAGTTGTATTATGCTTGCACATGTTAAATTAGAAGGTGGCTGATGGTTTGGTTAGAAGATTTTTTTTTTTTTTTTTGTGGACTTTTGAAGGGAAGGTCACAAACGGACCTCCGGGTGGTGCAACATGCCGGGCGCAGCAGAAGATGACCGCAATAAGTCGGTGAAGAAAACCGTTCACCGGCAGAAAAATAAGAACACCATCCACGGACACCACTGGCGAGGGGGAAGGAGATCCAACACCACCAAACGAAAAAAAAATCTAAAAACGCCGCAGACAGACGGGGAAAAGAGCCACACAGTAGTAGGAGAAACTTGGGATCTACACCCACACGCCACAAAAACAAAACCAAAAACTCCAAAAAGGAGGAACATCACCTCCAGATCAATCCCTTCGCTGGCTGATATGGTGGAGTCGAAAACGAGCTCCCCCACCACCGTCGAACCGCCGCCTCTGCTGCACCACTAGGCATCGCCACCGTCCAACGTGGGTGAATTGGAAGCCCATCGGTGGAAATCCTCGACGACAGGGCCAAATTCGGCCTCCATGCCCACCCGGTAGAAGATTCATCCTCGTTGTTGAGTTGAGAACAACACCCGACTGGGGAAAAACGTCGCCGAGCCAAACACAAAAGGTCAGCATCAGAAGAGGCCCCTATCTATCGAGGGGGGGGGAGGGGAGGCAGAACTCACCCCCACCATAGCTCAGATCTATTAGATGTAGTGTTACTATTAGTTTGGTTGTTGTATTGTAATGGTGTGCGTTCTCTCCTTATATAAAGAGAGGTAGTCTAATATAATAATACAAAGAGATTAATACAAGGAGTTTTTTCTCCCCCCCCCCCCCCCCCCCCCCCCCCCCCAAAAAAAAAAAAAGGTCCGGCCTCCTGGAACCGCCAACAGTGGTCAAGGAGGCCGAGAAACCACCGACGAAACCCTAACCCTAAGAGAGGAAAGGGGAGCGAGAGACGGCTCACAGAGCTCTTGAGTATTGAGCTAGTTAGAAGATTGGGACGTAGCTGCTTGACGTGTTGGAGATCTTGTGGGTATGTTCGGTGGACTCCTGAGGGGAACGGTGTCCGACAGATTTTAGGGATATTTTTGGTATTATTTTATGTGGTTCTATGTAAACCCAAACAGCAAGGGTATATATGTCAGCCATCGGGTCATGTAATCCTTGTACAGTCTTCTAATTTTTGTCGCGGATCATAGTAGAATCATCTGTGAAGGGAGGACATGCAAATTATCAAACCTTGTAAAGTCTTTGTGTCTTTTTCTGGATTGTGATTTCATCTAGTTCTTTCGTTTATTCCTAGCAAACTAGTATCAAAGCACCAGGTTCAAGTTGGAGCGACGTCGGAGGAAGATAATATCAAGATTGAGAAATTCAGTAGCACGAAAGATGCAGATAAATGGAAGCCTTTATTACAAGGATCTTTATCTCCCTCTTGGAGGACAATAGAAAAAATCAAAAAATATGTTTACAGAAATTGCGAAGCACATCGTTGTCATCAAGTATAATGTCCAAAAGAAATTTATTAATGTCTGTAGGTTGATGACTTGATGTAGAGATTGTGTAGTCCTCTCTCCAAGGGACGATTGTGCTACGATAATTGGACATACAAGGGGACATACTCAATAAGACAATAACATACGGGGGGGGGGGGGGGGGGGGGGCGGGCGCAAGGGCTCGGTGCATCGGCCAACGCACCAAGCTCTAACCCATGCCCTGAGTGTATTTTGCTACCGATTGATTTGTTGCACTTGCTTACGGTCCAATCGGGACGTGCCACATTGTCCATTAAAAAGAACATATGAAAAATTGCAAGTGACCTCCCCTAAGGTTTGGGATAGGCGCAATGCCCTCCTCTAAGGTTTGTAATATTGCACTGGCCTCCCTGAGGTTTTGTTTTGTTGGCAGCATTCTTCTCTGGACAAACAGCTATGGACTATATCAAATATATCCAAAAATATATTTTTTATCCTTATTTAAATATTTTAGTAAAAAAATCATTAAAACTTTGAAAATAGAATTATCCATGTAAAGTCAATATCTTACTTTTAAAATTTTATTTTCAAAAACTTCATATTAATTTTTTAATTTTTAGTAGCGATAAAATAAATATTTTTTGATTTATTTGATGACATAGGCTGATAGGCCATAACTATTTCTCCAAGGGAGGTTATTGTCAATAAAAGGAAACCTCAATTTGAGCTCCATATATTGGTGCTGAAACTTAGAAGACCGTCAGGAGGCCAAATGGGCCCCAACTAATGTGAGTTCGGGCCCACCAACTGTGTCTTCACATACCAAGCAAAAGTTGGGTGATTTAAATGGGCCCCAATTGATATGACTCTGCGTCTGCCATTTGTGTACCGCTATCAATGGGTGCCGGTTCTCTGAGGTTAAGGACTCAGTTTAAGAAATAGGTTAAGACCAAAACTGAATTATAACCGTTCTTTTGCATACCAATTAGGACTAAGTGTGATTCACCGATTGGGACTGAGTGCAACAGACGGTTTTGATTCAGATTTGGCTCTAATCTATCTCTTAAACTGAGGCGGTAACCTTCGAGAATTATCAACCACAGGCTTTGTTGGTGATGAGTTGGGGCAGTTGGGTTGCATGGGTGGACACAACCTGTGGCTGCCAAATTATGTTGGGCTGGGTGTACAATGATAGAGGTTGGTACATGTAGGTCCCTAAGCAGCATTGAGATTTATATTATGAACCTAAAATTAGGTAGAAATTTGGCACTTTGGCACTGCATGATGCAACAAGTCCATCCTTGCTTACTACAAGGGGAAAAGAATATTCTAATGATAAGCCTAATTAGCTATTGACCCGTTTGATCATCGTGGGCAACGGTGGTTTATCTGTCGTTTCCCTCTCGGGAGGTCGCAGGATTGAATCCTGGGTAAGTCGTACGCCGTGTGGCACAGAAATAATACGGTGTACCTATGGGTAAGAGCAAGACTCGTTCTTTGACGAGGAAAAAAACTTTGCACCCCTATGATTGGTAGGCTTTAAACTTTAGTTTTTTTATGCAATAGCACTTATAGACGCTAATCTAACTAGAAAAGGTATGTCCTTTTAAAAAATTGACCCTCGTGGGATAAGGATGTGTTTGTATTCAAATAAAAAAATAAAGAACCTAGACTTTACATTTAGGTGAAAATTTAAAAATAATTAAACTCTTTTAAGGGTTAAAAGTTCACCAAAACATTGTTCACTTTACTTAAAATACTCAAGAAATTTCATTTGGGGACAATCAACAATTCATGTGAGATGGAGTATGGTTTCCATACCAGAGTGAATGGGACTCTACAACCCACCGAAATAGATCATAAAAAAATCAGCGACTACCCCCTACGCCGAGAGCATCCCGTAGCATCCGCCTCCACCATCTAGGGCTGGCAATTCTGGACCCGACACGGCAGACCCGACACAAGGTTAGCGGATCTGGGTCTCGGTTAAACGGGTTTGGGTCATAAACGGGTCGGGTCCGGGTTTAGGGTCTGGACACGGTAGACACGGGAAAACTCGTTTAAAATTCAACGGATTTTGTCGGGTCGGGTCTACCCCCAATCCGATACTGTAGTATATAGTACACCAGCGGGTCTTATCCGATCAGGTCGGGTTGAGTCGGATCGGGTCAATAGAATAGACCCGTGTGGTAAACGAGTCTAACGGTCTTATCGGGTCTACCTATTTATAAGCGGGTTGGGTCCGGGTTTAGAGTCTAGACACGATTAGTTAAACGGGTCGGATCCGGATTTAGAGGTTTTGAACACCACACGAACATGACCCGACACGAACCATTGCCACCCCTACCACCAGGGTTTGAAGTCCGTGTGGAAGACGTACCCCCCGATCAAGATAACTAGCACCCATCTGACTCGCGGTGCCCGCCAACCAATCAGCCACAATATTGACCTCTCTACACACATGAGAAATGCTGCAAATGTTTATTTTTTTGGTAAACTGGATGTCCGTCATTATAGCATGACTTGGAGGTCTTCCCCAACTAGGGTAGACAGGATATCAGAACCACCGGACGGCCAATAACCAAAAACACCGTTGAGTCGGGCTTCCTTTGTGAGCCAATGAGCAACACTATTAGCACTACGCAGAATCCAATCACCAAAACCCCTGTCAGTTGCAGCCAAATACTCGTATACTCCAGTATCAGAGGACAAATATGGTAGAAACTGACTTACCGAACACCAAAGCATCCCGCACCCTCAATGCATCCGTTAGAATCACCGCGTTGCTGCCAGGGGCGGACCTACATTGGGCCCAGGGGGGGCTCAAACCCCCCCCCGAAAAAAAACAAGGTAAGTTACAATTACCCCCTTGAAGTTTAGCTCAAAAACACTTAACACCCCCCTAGTTTATTTGTTCCAAATCACTCCCTAAAGTTTGAATTGATCGAAGCTGAATTGAAGGGGGCCGGGCAAAATGTTATTTTTTAACTATAGGCGGGTTAAATGTTTTTGAGCTAAACTTCGGGGGGGGGGGAGGATGGGCCACCCGTCGCCGCCGGCCACCACCCTTGTCGGCCACCACCCGCCGTCGTCGCATGTATTGGTGATCCATGGCCGGCTTCGCCGTTTGTCGGCCATCGACGCCCACCACTGTCCGGCCAACACCCACCGCCGTCTGCCACCTCCCGCACACGTGGCATCCTCGTAGAGTTCATCTCGTGGCCCTTAGTGAATAAGAATCGAGTGGGAATTAGGTTTTGGGGGTATGTATGAAATCCTCCCTACCAAAAAAAAAAAGAAAAAAGAATCTGGTCAATTATTTACAACCCGTGCACCCCGATCGAGTCGGCCAATTATAGTTCCAAATTTTCGAAGGACTCTGAGGATCGAAATTCTCCTTCACTAGAAGCAAAATCCTAATATGCCTTTTGTTGTGTCATCAAATGAAGGGTAGGGACGTTGTCACGCCGCCTGCCGATGCCTTCAACTGTGAGGCAGAGACTATAATTACTTTTTAATAATTATGCCCCCCTCTGAAAAAAAATCCTAGGTCCGCCACTGATTGCTGCAGTTGTTGACCACGAGTTCTACCAATTAAAGGCCCCTCTAAGAGCCCACAGCTCTGCATGGATGGGGGATTCCACCCTACACCTGAAAGCAATAGCCAACACCCAAGCCCCACTGGGGTTGCGTCCCAACATACTGATGGCAAAGGGACACATGGAGCCAACAATCATGAACAACGGCCTGGCCTCCACCGGCTGGGACGAAATGAGGCGATCCAGCACCCCCTTTGAGCCCCCTAGCTTGGATGCATATATGGTCCACTGACCGCAGAGCCAGCGAATGCTGAACCATAATGCCCGGCCGCCAATGTTCCCGACTAAACCCAGTACCGCATCATGAACGCATTTTATATTTTTATTTGATGAATATATTAGAATACCAATTAGGAGAGAAATCAAGACGTACAAGAAATCCAACAGCTTGGGTCACTAAAACAGTGCCTGTCTCGTCTCCATGCACATGCATGTGTTCCCATTACAGCACCGGCGTCCGACTCGTCCGAGTTTGTTATTGTCCCTACCTTGCTGTCGGTAGCATCTTCCTTTCACAGTGCTTTCACGTCGGCCCACCAGCACATCCAGATCCGGCAGCCGTACGGCCACTTCCGATCGACCCCGCGGCTCTCGGAATGAACCGTTGAGCACTAGTGGCAAGGCACGATCGGTGGAGCATCCGGAGCAGGAGCAGGAGACGGACCAGCTTTGATACCCTTCAAAATCCGGATTGTAAGAGGGGATCCATAGTGGATATATTAAGCGGGTGATGGGTGCCTCTCTCACCAATGTGGGACTATCCGTTAACATATGATAAGTGAAATATGGCCCTCCATTTTGGACTGGTGAGGGCTCGATCAACCGGTAATGCTAGGGATGGGAAATTATTCGGGTTTACCGGGTTACCCAATCCGACTCTATTGGGATGAGTTTGAGATGCTCAAAAACGGATTTGGGATATGAATTTGAAACCCGATCGGGTTCGGATCGAGTTCGGGTTTTACTCCAACCGTCCCGACCCGATCCGGATATATAACTTATTAAGATCATATAATAAGTTGGCTTGTGCTTATAATTATGTTATTATAATATGTAGTTTTTATAAAGCGGACCCAACCTGACCCGACCCGCAATGCATAAACGGGGCAGGGCGGGCATGGGTTTTTTCAATGCTAATTGGTACGGATTTGGAAATTGCCCTCAAAACCCGACGCGGGTTTGAAACGGATATGGGACAGGATAAAATATAATGGGACATGTTCAGGATCGGACTAACCCGCCCCAAACCCGACTCATTGCCATTCCTAGGTAATACATGCAACTGGTGGTCTTGATCATTGGTTTGAATAACTGCTACGACATATTTGTTACCGTCCTGTTGTGACTACTCTTCCTATTATCTTAGTGGCGGACTTTTCTGTCTGTTTTCTACACCTAGAGTAGAAGCATCCCGCTCCGAATTAATTACATGATAGCCATCCATTGATTCGAGTTAAGTATTAAAAAAAATAAAAATAAAAAGAAAGAATTGAGCATGGAGCCCTCTCCGTCTATCTTTCATCGAATCTATGACGGCCAACCTATATTTGGTATCCATTACCCCCAATGACCCACATACCCCTTAATTGACCGTTGCAGGAACCCCGATGGATGGAGACCAATGTGGCGAGGGAGGGAGACAACACGATACAAAGGAGGAAGGAGGTGATAGGAGGTAGGTAGATCGAGGAGGGGGGAGCGGGATACGGAGGAGGAAGATGGTGGTGGGAGGAGGAGGTAGCTAGATGCATGCCACTCCAGCTGTATATGAGTATAGAGTGGATTCATGTTAGTTTTAAATTTCTTTTGTTTTTGTGATGAGTTTTGATTCTTGGTATATTTTGATTTTGTGCTGGCATATTAATAGATGATGCATTGACCTCTATTGTGGTCCATTAGAAAAAATAAAAAAATCAAAAACAAACAAAAGGACACTGGGTTGTGCATGCAAGATATATAAGATCTTAAGTTTGTGCACCCAACACCTCTTTCTATAAAGGCACTTGTCTGATCTTGACGAGACACTGACTGAGGAGTAATCAATAAAGGATTGATGTCCGTTTGGAAATCGCCCCTCATATGAGGCCAACAACTCCAGTACGTATGTTTCTGAGTATGCAGCTTTCAAATGAAAAAGGAGGGGGGAAGAGGCCGGTTGTGAGGTTACTGCTCCCACATCCACTAAGGGCTGTGATTCCCCCACATCCTCCTCCACCATCCACCCCGGCCGGTGGGGCCCTCTCCCCGTCGACGAGACGTGCCATTGCCGTTAATGCTTCCAAACCTATGACGATGTTCGTGCGCTGGGTGACGGTGACTTATCTTTCGACTAGGCTCTTTCTCTTGGCGAGATCTTGTATGGTGAATTATGTAAGACCGTGGAAGTATGGTACTGTTGCATCGTGGAAGCAGGAACATCTATATAATACATATTACAACGCGTTCGTTTTATTTACAAGTTGTTCGGTTTTGGGCAGCCCATGAGCTCGGCCCATTCAGATTGCTTGGAGGTGAAGCAATGACTGGGTAGGCACTGTTAGCGACACATCCACAGCAGAGTTGCAACCGTGAGTTGCAACCTCTCTCTATCTAATTGTAACAACCTCTAGTAACCAATCCAGAGTTGGTTCCTAGATTTTCTCTCTCTATCTGATTGTAACAACATCTAGTAACCAATCCAGATTTGGTTCCTAGATTTTCTCTCTCTATTCATTGCAACCAACTCATAGTTGGTTGGAGTCTATCATGTAAACAACGTACAAGGTTTTCTATATTAATGAGCCGAGAGCCATAGCTGATGGCATAGAGTGAATACACAAAAACTCAATTTCAGCCTTTTGTCAATCCTATTCTTTTATCTTGGTATCAGAGCCACACGAGTCCACGTCAAGTACTTATTCTTTGTATCTTGCATCCATGGCTGCTCCCTCCACATTGGCCATCCCCACCACCACTCATGCTCCCTCCACATTGGCCATCCCCAACATCACTCACGTTCTGAATGTCAAACTTGATAAAGGAAACTTCCTACTATGGCGTTCCCAGTTTCTTCCCCTCCTGAAACTCCACGACCTTGAAGGCCTCGTCGATGGAACCTCTTTGTGTCCGGATCGGTTCATTCCCTCTGCCGAGAAGGATGCCCGGCCCATCATCAATCCAGAATATCAACGCTGGATCAAACTGGACCAGATGCTCTTATGTTGGCTTATCTCCTCTCTCACCGAACCAGTCCTTGCCCATGTCGTCGGCCTCACCACCTCTCGTGATGTGTGGTGCTCTCTGGAGCGAATCTTTGCATCGCCTTCCAGAGCTAGAGTGCAGCAACTCAAATACCAGCTGCACACCGTCAAAATGGGTGCTACTTCTATGTCCAAGTACATCCAAAATGTGAAGTCCATCGTGGACAACCTGGCGGCAGTGGCCAACCCAGTTGCCGACTCCGACCTCGTCTCAACCTTGCTCAGTGGTTTGTCTCCTGAGTACGACTCGTTTGTCACTTCTGTCAACACACGAGTCGATCCTACATCATCAGAAGAGCTTATCGGCCTCATGCTCAGTCAGGAGATCCATCGTGGGCGTGCTGTCACCGCACCTGACTCCACCACGCTTATCTCTCCTTCTCCTGTGGTTCACACTGCCTCCCGCGCCCAAGGCTTCTACTCGGCCCCGTCTTCCTTTCGTGGCCGAAGTCGAGGTCGAGGCCGGGAGCGCGGTCGTGGGCGTGGACGCTCCTTCCCACCCCACCAGTCCGCCGGTGGCCGACCCCAATGTCAGATATGCAGTCGGTTTGGCCACTATGCCAATCAATGCTACAATCGTTATGACGATTCTTCCTCTTCGGTCAACCCATCTGCTCTTCTCCACTCGTCTGAGAGCACCTCCGACCCCAACTGGTATGTCGACTCTGGAGCCACTCATCATCTGACGGCTGATATGGCAAATCTGGCGGTTCAATCTGAGTATCACGGCCCCGACAGGGTTCGCATGGGAAACGGGACATGTTTGCCTATCCACTCTACTGGTGCATCTAGACTGTGTTCTCCTTCCTCGTCGTTTATCTTGAAAAATCTCTTGCATGTTCCTGGCATCACAAAAAATCTTCTGTCTGTTAGTCAATTTACTGCTGATAATAAAGTCCTTGAATTTTATCCTGACTCTTGTCTTGTCAAGGATCTTTCAACCCGGAGAACTCTGCTGCGGGGACACCTTAAGGATGGCTTGTACGCCTTCTCCCTGGGGAACCACAAATTCACTACCTCTCCCCAGGCTCTCGTCGGTGAGCGTGCGACTTTCTCCATCTGGCACGAGCGTCTAGGACATCCATCCACCCGTGTCGTCTCCAGCATTCTCTCTCAGCATCAGCTTCCTTCCTCTCCCGAGCCTGCCATTACGCCTCTATGTGCCGCCTGTCAACAAGGGAAAAGTCACCGTCTTCCCTTCTCAACGTCTTCTTCAGTAGCTACTGCTCCTTTAGAGCTTGTTCACTCCGATCTATGGGGTCCGTCTCCTGTGTCCGCTGTAAGTGGTCATCGCTATTATATTAGCTTTGTCGACCACTACAGTAAGTATGTTTGGCTTTATCCTTTAATTAATAAAAATGATGCTTTCTCCATTTTTATTGAATTCAAAGCACATGTGGAAAAATATTTTGGATGTTCTATTAAAGCTCTACAAACTGATGGTGGTGGCGAGTTCATAAAATTCAAGTCCTACTTGTTATCTCAGGGCATTACTCACCGTTTATCATGTCCCCACACGAGTGCCCAGAATGGTACCGCTGAGCGAAAACACCGCCACATTGTGGAGACTGGCCTCACCCTTCTTGCACGGTCCCATGTTCCGTTTCTCTACTGGGCTTATGCTTTCCAAACTGCCTCTTTTCTAATCAATCGGATGCCCACCCCAGTCCTAAAAAATCTATCTCCCTACCAGAAGCTGTTTCATAAAGCCCCGGACTATCTTTCCTTGCGTGTCTTTGGTTGTGCCTGTTATCCCCATCTGCGTCCCTACCTTAATCATAAGTTTGACTTTCGGTCCAGCAAATGTGTCTTCCTGGGGTACTCGGCTTCGCACAAGGGATACCAGTGTCTACATATGCCCTCTGGTCGTATGTACATCTCACGGGATGTCGTGTTCGACGAATCCTTCTTCCCTTTCCAGTCTCCACCAGCCTCTCCTTCTCCTCCTACTGCTCAGCCCTCACCATTGATCCCTATCTCCTTGGGTTTGTTACCCTTCACTGTCCCGGTCCTCTCTCTCGCCACTCCTGGTCCCACACCTCTCGACATCAATCCTCCTTCCACTCCGACTCCACCTCCCGTACCCACCTCTTATTCTTCCCCTCCCATTCCTTCCCCGCCGGCTCAGCACGCCGACGAGTCCTCTTCCTCCTTATCCTCATCCATTGTCCCTCCCAGTCTTGCTCCTACACGGACTCATACCATGGTCACCAGAACACAGGATAACACCAGGACACCAAAAGTCTGGCTCTCCACCCGGTATCCTATGCCTACCTGTCTTATGGCCGATTTGGCCAACTCACCGGTTGAACCCTCCTGCTTCACGCAGGCCTCCAAAGACCCACAGTGGCGCCAGGCAATGGACACCGAGATGAATGCTCTACTAAAAAATGGAACATGGACCCTTGTTCCGTACAGCCCATCCATGAACCTGGTTGGTTGCAAATGTGTTTTTAAAATTAAACATAAACCTGATGGCTCAGTTGATAGGTACAAGGCACGCCTTGTGGCCAAGGGATTTCATCAAAAACCAGGCTTGGACTATGGCGAGACCTTCAGCCCGGTTATAAAACCGACTACTATCCGTACGGTGTGCAGTCTAGCTGTATCCAAGGGGTGGGCTATTCGACAGCTGGATGTGAACAATGCATTTTTGCACGGCTTCCTTACTGAGTCGGTCTACATGGAACAACCTTCTGGCTTCATCGACCCTGCTCATCCACATCATGTGTGCCAACTTCACCGCAGTCTCTATGGCCTCAAACAGGCCCCGCGGGCCTGGTTTTCTCGACTCAGTAGTTATCTGGTCACTATGGGGTTTGTTGGTTCCAAATCGGACACTTCCCTCTTTATCAGACGGGTTGGGTCTGGTATTCTTCTGGTCTTGATCTACGTGGACGATATCATCATCACCGGTAACAATACTCTGGCTATAACTCATCTTATTCGGGATCTCGGTCAGGAGTTCTCGTTAAAAGATCTCGGCCCACTGCACTATTTCTTGGGCGTCGAGTGTCATCGGACATCCTCGGGTCTTTTTCTCTCACAGCAGAAATATATCCGTGACTTGCTTCTCCGGCTTAAGATGGACGGCGTCAAGCCCGTCAGTTCGCCTATGGCAACTTCTTGTAAACTTTCCAAGGTTGGCGGTGTTCCTCTATCCGATCCTTTTGTCTATCGCAGTACGGTTGGAGCTCTCCAATACCTCAGCTTTACCCGACCCGATATTGCCTTCTCGGTCAATAAGGTCGCCCAGTTCATGCACTCTCCAACCGATGAGCACTGGAGCACTGTCAAACGGATCCTCCGGTACCTGAAGTCTACCATCCAGCATGGCCTTTCTCTCTCGAATCAGTCTTCTGTGCACCTTACCGCATATACTGATGCTGACTGGGCGGACTCTATCGATGATCGAAAGTCCACCAGTGGCTATTGTGTCTTCCTTGGCAAAAACATCATCTCGTGGAGCTCGAAGAAGCAGTGCACGGTGGCCCGCTCCAGCACTGAGGCCGAATACCGAGGAGTGGCCAACGTAGCGGCAGAGGTCATCTGGTTGCAATCCTTACTCTGTGAGCTTGGACTTCCACAATCTCCACCAGTGATTCTATGTGACAATCTCGGTGCCACTTATCTTTCAGTTAATCCTATCCGTCACTCGCGCTCCAAACATGTGGAGATTGACATTCATTTCGTGAGAGACTATGTTGCTAATGGGGTCCTGGATGTCCGGTTCGTGTGCACTGAAGATCAACTAGCAGACATCCTGACTAAACCACTGAGTTCTGCACGTTTTTCAATGCTTAAGCTCAAGCTCTCGGTTCTTCCAACACCGCTTCGCTTGCGGGGGGATGTTAGCGACACATCCACAGCAGAGTTGCAACCGTGAGTTGCAACCTCTCTCTATCTGATTGTAACAACCTCTAGTAACCAATCCAGAGTTGGTTCCTAGATTTTCTCTCTCTATCTGATTGTAACAACATCTAGTAACCAATCCAGATTTGGTTCCTAGATTTTCTCTCTCTATTCATTGCAACCAACTCATAGTTGGTTGGAGTCTATTATGTAAACAACGTACAAGGTTTTCTATATTAATGAGCCGAGAGCCATAGCTGATGGCATAGAGTGAATACACAAAAACTCAATTTCAGCCTTTTGTCAATCCTATTCTTTTATCTGGCACGACGGTGGTTGAATTGGCTGGATAGAGTTTGGCCAAAAGGGTTGGTTGAAGTGTTGATGGGATAAAGGTGTGGGTGCACTGTAGTATATCTCATATGAGATATGGACTCCCATGTTCTCACATTTTCTTTTCATCCCCATGCTATAAGAGGAGCTGTAACCCTCTTGTATGGAACCCATTGCAGACGACTCATCTTCTAAGGAGGCTCAGGAAGAACCACAAGCAAAGGAGGAGAGAGGAGGTCTGCTACGGTGGATGCTCGGGGGGAGGCCGCGGGTTCGGGTGCCTCCCCCCAGGGCCGTTCTCGGTTGCTGCGGATGACGGCGCCCAGGGCGAAGGTGCTCGAGGGGAGGCTGCGGGTTCGGGTGCCTCCCCATAGGGCTGTTCTCGGCTGCTGTAGATGACGGCGCCCAGGGCGAAGGTCAGACGGCCAGCAGGAAGGCAGCAGGGCCGGTGTCCTGGGCGCTACTGTAGGCGCTCAAGGCGAATGGCAGGCTGGAGGTCCAAGGAGAGGCACGGTATAATGTATTCTCTTCTCGGATTGTTCGGGTCGATGTTGACGATGATTAGGCCTTGCAAAGGGGGCTTGTTTTAGTCCCTGAAGGCTGGTTTGGCTACACCGACGGATGGATCGCAACGGAAGATGTCCGAGTTGGGTGATCGACTTGTGTTAGTCTCCCTGAATGCTGGTTCGCGGATGTGATGACACACTATCTTGGGCAGGTGTCAGATCTAGGGGGAGCATCTCGATGGAGACGAGTGCGGAAGTGTTGGCCGACGGGCGACTGCTTGGGCACTAGCTGCTGTGTTGCAGCGAACGGGCGTCAACGAGCGCTGGACCGGAGCTCAAGGGCATGGTGATGATCTACCAATCGGAGCGCCGGGCGTGGTGTACGGTCCCTAGAAGAAAAATTGCTATCCGTGGTGTAGTTCGCTTGCCAACGGACGAATCACGTTAAAGAAAATCTTATTTGGCTACGAGACTACGGTCTCCCCTATCGCATGTTTATTTCCGTGAAGTTTTTTCAACACAAGCATACCATTATGATATAGATATTTCAGATCGTCCAATCATATACATAAAAGCTGAGATAAAAATGAGTATACTGATATAAGGATGAGTGCGATTCATTTGGGTAGGGGGGAACATATGAGATTGAATATAGTTAAGATGGGGGAGTTGGATTGAGAATAAGAAGAAATAAATGAATGAATGACCATATTGTAAACAAATAAAACTCTATAGTATATTGGAGGGCTTTTCTATAATACATATTACAACGCGTTCGTTTTATTTACAAGCATGCTACTATGACATAGATATTTCAGACCGTCTTAACCATATACGCAAAGACTAAGATAAAAATGAGTATGCTAATGCAAGGGTGAGTGTGATTCATTTGAGTAGGGGGAACGAATGAGATTGAATGGAGTTAAGATGGAGGGGTGGAATTGAGAAAAAGAAGAAATAAATAAATAAAATATCATATTATAAAAAAATAAAACTCTATAATATATTTGAGGACTTTAATATAAAATATTAAGGACACATTAGGTATTAAATCTATTATTCACATGTTTTTTCTATCAATGGTTAATTTTCTAGGGTTGTCACCTATACGTGACCCCCCTCCCCCATAATTGCATTCACTCAACTCATCTCTTTCTCTTTCCTCGATCTCTATCACGGTTTTATATACTCATAGCCTCAGAACCCCAACTTGGAGTACGCGGAGGACTAAGTGCAGTTAAACCTATCCGAAGGGCTCCCCTTAGATTTAGATTGAGCCACAAACTTGGGATTACTCAATATTTTGGGTAAACTATAGTTTGGGGAAGTTATAATTGTGTCCCTATAATTTCTTTTGTAAAACTAACACCTCTATAGTTTTAATTTGTTGATACAATCACCTTTTAGTGAGTGCTTTGCGAGAGGGTGAAAGTGATATACTTTTAGAACTTTAGGGGATGTAAGTGTCATAAAAAAAACACACAATTATAACAGTATTCTAACTTCATGTCATCAAACTATAATTTACCATATTTTTTTTTTATCAAAATACATTTTAAAATGATCTTTGAGAACTATTGATTGTTCAAAACATAACTATTTAATGCATATATATATATGGGAAAGGGTTTGGTGAAATCTAGTTCACCGTTCAAATGGTGAACTCGAATGGAGAGGATTCCGTGTGTTTCAAGAAAGTCAACAATTGTGGCCTGATGTATGTATTTATATATACCCTTATATATGTGTATATATAAATACCTCCAGTCGCAATTGTTGACTTTCTTAGGACATGTGGCAACTTCTCCATTCGAGTTCATCATTTGAATGATAAACTCGAGTTCAGCTTCCCCGGGCCCCATATTATATTGTTACTATAATATGTATATATTATCTCAATGTAATCTTGGAGTACTAAAAGAAGTGTGTATCAAACTATAAAAGTGTTGGGTTTTTGTAACTCATGATTCCCGTCACATCTATTGAGATTTTCAAGGGATATGAATACAATTTCATTTATACCCCTAGTAATATAATTTAAGAAATCAAAAAAAAAAAATCAGAGCATAATGGTTTATTTTTAGACCCTACAAAAAAGAATTGAAACAAATATGCGTGCAGTTACTCTCTCGCTACCCCTTGTGTGTGATCTCTCTCATTCTCTTTCTCTCAAAATTCTAGTTGATTAGAAACTTTAAGCATGCATCATAAAAAAATCCGCACCACATGGTATAAAACTGTTACGATATGGTACGGTTTCGATGTAACGGTGCAATTTCCATTTTGATCAAAATCACATAAAAATCATACCGTTTAGACTATTATTATGATGAATCGTGGTGCACTGCACCACACGGCACGCATGATGCGGCTTCGGTTTTACATAATGATAAGCCATCACGGTACGATATGATTTCGATGTGCCGGTTCGGTTTTACAATAAGATTTTGATTTTTTTGTTTTATTTGAAACCGCACCAAATCCACACCGTTGTCATTCCTGATCCAGAGAGTCTACAAGATGGTTGATGAGGAAGACGAATTTCTCTTCCTGCTGCCTAGTGGTTATCATTACGCATGCCCGGCTACAGTCAGCGAAGACGGCATCATACCCCTTGGGGGAAAATTTTCAGTACATCCTGCGTACGCTACTACCGTGGCCCATAGCCAATCAACACGCTCTGAGTGGTGGGGGCCACTGCTCCCATATGCTGTTGCTAGCCCATGGCCCCATGTCTCTTGAATCACAATGGCCCCCGCGGTTGTAGCGTACGCAGTATGTGCTGAAAATTTTCCCAACCCATGTAGACTGGGATGTTTGGTACATCGGCAGACCGTCCACCGAAACCTGAACCAATGAATAGCATGACACGTGTTACGTACGATGCGACGGCATGTACAATTGTTATATGCTGAGCATTCGGTAGCAGGATTGTGCTGTTATAGGATTTCAGCTGATCATTCCCGCCTTTTCTCACTCCCTCCACCGAGCCGAAAAATGGCAGTATGTCCGAGAGTTTGTCCCTTGTATGTTCTGTGGATCTAATTATTGATTTGGTTATTTATTTCAAAAATAAAAGCAGGCGGGGGACTAGAAATCACGATGGGAGAGAGGGGGGAGGAAAGTGGATCGCTCCGCTCCTCCGCCTCCGCGTCCGCTTCTCCGCCTCCACGTGGAGCGGATGGAGACGGGGTTTCGATCGTTAGACTCGATCGATGGCGACGGCCGCAACCTATAAATAGTTCGCGTCACCGGTACCCTTCCCCGCCTCTTCTCCGACGGAAGACGGTCGGCCGATCCCTCGCCGCCTCTCGTCGGGAGTTGCAGGGGGAGATATCCGAAGCCGCCCGACGGAGTTCCCTTCTGCACCTCCTCCTTCCGTCCATCCTTGGCGCCTCTCTTTTCCATGCCGATCCCGCTGCCCGCACCGCTTCCCGCCTCTGAAGCAATGCCACAGGAGATCTCTCCATCTCGAAGGTCTCTCTCTCTCTCACTCTGAAGCTTCGGATCCTTCTCTCTCTATATCAGTACATTTGCTTCAATTTTTGCTTCATTGGAACTCTACGGCTAGATAGATCATCATCCTGATTTATGCTCGATCGATCTAATCTTTTGTTCCCTTATTTCCAGAAGTCATTATTTCGGTTTTAGGATTAATAATATTTTTTAGTTTTTCAAAGTTTCTCCAATAGGGATCTTCTTTTTGATTTTAGAAGGAGAGAGAAAAGGAAATATTACTTTTTTATTGGGTAAATTACACTTTGCCCCCTTAAGTTTAGCTCAAAAGCACTTAACCCCCCTATAGTTACAAAACTACATTTTGCCCCCTTCAATCCAGTTTTGATTATATAAAAATTACCAATTGAGGAAATTAAGTAGTTGACAAAAGAGGGCATTGTGCTAACATTTCTAACTTTAGGGAGCGATTTGGAACAAAATAAACTGCAGGGGGGTTAAGTGTTTTTGAGCTAAACTTCAGGGGGGCTAACTGTAATTTACCCTTTTTTATTTCCACTTGTTATCTCTATTTTTTGAATTTTCAATTGATTCACTATTCTGTCAGTTCTCTAAACTGTAATTTTTTTAATGGAAAATAGAGTGATGGAAATGATAAGTCAGTCTTTTGCCATTTTTGTCAAACAATTAATACTATGATGATTTATATGGTCTCAAACTGGCCAAAGACTGCATTTTGGACTTTCATTAGTTTTGATCGTTTCTTGCCGGCTTTCTTGTATATAACTCCGAGTGAACTCTTTCTCCACACATCCTTCCAAATTTTTTGATTGAATTTACCCCTAATTTTCCGGGTGTTCCGTTAATTTCTCATGTAATGATTGAGTTTACAACCCTTTCTCGCCGCATAAATCTTTAATTTCGAATGATCTGTGTCATGTTTCCCTGTTCTTTTTGATTCCTGGTTATGCCGTTTTGTGGGTTGACTTTTATGTAGGCATGATCTCTACTTTATAAAGAGATTTGGGCTTATGGATGAAACAAAACAATGGGTGTTTTAGTAGTTTTTAGGGTATTTAATTTTGAACGGAACGGAATTATACACGAGGGATCCCCACGTTCTCTTTCCATAACACCCTAGTTCGGTCGTCTCGCTCCCTCTTCGTGCGTGCATGTCCCTAGTAATTTTTAGTATAGTACTTATTGTATAAATGGAATTCACATAGTCCGGACGTGATGGGTTCTTGTCGTTTTTTGTCCTTTTAGGGCTTCAATGAAGCAGCTTTGTTTGTAGAAATGTTTAGAAATGGAATATGTGATACTCGAAAGTATTTTATAGATCATCATTATCATTATCATCCAAGTCTTACCATCAAGTTGGAATTGTCTATAGAGCACAACTCTAATTAAGAAGGCTCAACAAAAGATTAACAACAATTTCTCGACCAATTGTCAACCTGGCATTAACCCGGATTGGTGCCAAAATTTGACTAAGAAAACTTGACATTTTAAGGCATTGCAAAGAATCTTAAAATGCTAGTTGGCGGGTAGGGAGACCTACCTTGTTGGTTATGCCATTTAAGCTTATGCGACCAGCGAGCAACCCTTCGAGCTTCCCTTAGATTATGAAAGAATCCATATGAAGAGGGTAGAAGGCAAGTTTGATATTCTGATTTGCATTCATCTCTGTCACAAATTATAAGCCAAAGGGCTGAAGTGAAACAACGTTCCCAAATAGAGTTTCATTGCTTGATGAAGAAAAAGAGATTGACGACAACTATTTCCTCCATGACGAAATTGACGCTTTGATAAGATGATGATAATGATGACGATGGTTCATGTTTTTTTGTCAACTGAAAGCAAGCTTTCCATGGGTTTCACTGTTCTTCACATTCAGCAGTTTGGCATCTTGGGTTACTCCCCCAAGTGAATTGAGTAAAAGACATATAGTTTTCTCATAAAGTTCTATGAACCTTCAGTATTGTCACATTACATCATTAGTCACATGTATTTTTGAATAGAAACATTTGGCACCCATGATTCATTTAATATTTTTAACATAAAATTCAATTTTGAGGGCCAAGAATATTAAATAGTCATGAAATTTCAACAAAATAAGGGTACGGTATCTCTTGCAAAACCCAATACTATTGTGCTTTACTATAGATTCCATATCAACAAAAGCATTGAGATGAATGAAGAGCAGCATTTGCATGCTAAGATGTATGTCACATTTGTCACAGATTTTTGTGAGTTGACTGGCTATATATATCTTAGGGGGGACAATATTTATGTGATCAAATGCAAGTGTAGATGATACAGATAAATTTGATTTATTATGCTTCTGTTTTTGGATGGTAAATTTGAGGGCAGGTTTTTGAAACCTTTGACACTTAGCAGGATAATTGGTCTATAAATTAGTAGTGTCACATATAAAGGCATTTTTTCTACATAGTCATATTCAATGCTATTAGAATGATGAAGTTAACTCCAGTACCATCCTAACTTTATTTTTGGGCTTCTTTATTTGCATCGTCTAGTTTTATAACTGTCAAAGACTCAAAATATAGTTTACAAAAGTATAATGAAAGCAGGATATGCTCCTTTCTTCTTATGGACATGATAAATGTCTTTTTCTGAAAATTTTGATGCATATCGTTTAAATTATCTGTGACTTATTGATTACACCTCGAGCAATAACCCGACTAGTTCTGATACTAACCTCGTTTGGGCATGTACTTGGCAGATTCACTTTTTTCCTGGATTTTGTGAGGTTTTTGCCTACTTTTTCCAGAAGCATGGCATAATATACGGAAGTACTTTCCTTGTTATTGGGTTTTATAATACCGGGTCATCATTATGGGTGGTTGCATATCAACATCAAATGGAAGGCGCAGGCCTAGGTCACGGAAGTACTCTATCAGACCCAGAAAATGCCGTGGAAAGGTTTCTGCTTCGGTTTTCGATGCACCCAAATCCCGGCATAGCGACTCTAGAAATCATTTTGCTCTTCGTGAATTTGTTCATGTTGACTCTGCTTCAACATCTCGTCGAAAATCTGAGGTTTCTAATCTAACATTCCATCTCACCCAATTGCAATGGCATCACAGTCAGATGGACACAAATGGTATTTAAACTACTTCACTTTTAGCTATCATACTTAGAAATGAGTAGAAAAATATGGTCTCAGACTGTTTTCTGTTTTAGATTTTAAAAGTAATATTGATGTTATATATGGATTGTAAATGCAACTTAGTATCATAAGACATGTAAAATTGTACTTTTCTTAGCCCTTGTTTTAGAGTTTGCACTGTTCTAAAACTCAGCCAAGTCGGACTGTGTTGACTCGACTTCGCCAGATTTCGAGTCGAGTTATTTGGCCGAGTCGGACCTAGTTGGGAACTTGGGATAAAACTCGACTGAGTCTGACTGAGTTTAATCTACTCAGCTGGCTTTCGAGTCGAGTCCGAGTTTCGAATTTTTGAACATTGATGATTTGTGTGATAATTAGCAAGTGTGATTCCCAAACAGATGGACAGACCCACTATTGCTTAGCAGTTTACATGTGCCTCTCTTTTCTGTTGCTTACTTTAGTTATCTGACAAGCATAGCATATAACTACACTATATGTTTGCAGTGATATGCCAAGAAGAAGCATGGTTTGACTGTGTCAGCATCGTCGAGACTGATTCTGATGATGATTTCATTAGTGTTCATGGAGGTAGTCTGTGAATCTCAGTCATCTAGTTCTTGAACTCGCAAAAAAAATTCCCCCCTAATTGTGGTTTATTCTTGATTCTTTTGACCACCTTCAGATTGTTTTCCATCAGTAAGTAATGCAATCGGGAGTCTGCAGTACGAAAATACCTCACGTGTCATGGATGCTATGTCCAAGTTTGAGGAATTTTGTGATAGCACTCCGGTACCTTTGGCTGTTGAGCAATACTTGAAAAGAGATGGAGCTAAAACTAAGAAGCTTCTGAGCAAAGATGAATTCAACGAAGCTGATAGATATAAGAATTTGAGCTCACAGGGTCATGAGATTCCATTGGAAAAGGTTGATGAGGCCAAATCTAAAATCCTGGGCGATGAACCTTGTATTAAAATTAAAAAAGTTTCAGGGAACTCATTTGGTAGCTTTAAAGGTTTGAAAGAGGATAGACATAGCACAGAAGAAAAAACTCATGGGAGCACTTTAAAGCAGATGACATCATCTTTCGTACCACGCTTGGTTTCTTCTTTCAGTTTCAATGATAAGATTCAACAAATTTCGAGTGCCAGTCCACCATGTCAAAAAAGAAAATCAGCAGTTATCAGACTTTCCTTCAAGAGGAAATCTTATGATGGAGATGATCCTACTGAATTTTGTAAGTCCCACTTCTTTTTCCTTCCACTTATTCAAGTTATGATTTTGTTAGCATCACATCAAATTACAAGGTATTGCCTTGTCAGCATCACACCATATTACTGGCTCAACAATAGATATGTGGAAGCTGTTTTAAATATTGCTTGTATTGTAATTTTTTATTCACACATAGAACTTTCGATCGTCCAAGGTACCTCACTTTAAAGATCTCAAAATATTGTTCAATTAATGACATGGACTTCCCAAAAGTTGCTAGGAACCATTCCTGCTTCCTTTTCCAGACACCAATTTCTTTTACCTCTAGTTGGATCTCAGCTTCTGATAATAAACTTTGAATATAGACAGTCACTAAACTTTATTGCCTTTCTGTATGTTTCTAAATGGAGGTTTGTGCTTCTCCTTTGTGTATTTCTCTATCGTGTGTTTGCCTTACTACCACATTGCCTTTTCCTGGCGACTATTTCTATCTTTACTCCATGCAATTTAGTATAAATTTCATCAGGACAATCACATGCTAATTTGGTCAGTACAATCATATACCGCCATTAGTTCATGAAAATTATCATAAACTTCTACCCTCCTCAGTGGAACATTACCTTGCTTTTTCTGTTGCTGGTTCACCGGAACCAAGGGGGCTGAGGGGGGCCCTTGAGGTTTTGATTTTTTTCAAAAAAAGTCTTCACAAATGCCCCCCCCCTCCCCCCCCCCCCCCCCTCCCAATCCACACACACACACACACTTTTAATTTTTTGAGCTCCTGGGTTCGCCACCTATAGCATCAACCATTGTAGTTCATGGTGCTTTACGTTCTTTCCTAAGAAAGTTCTGGTCTTTGTTCAAATTGTAAAAGCCTTCTCTTTCCTTTGTGGTTCTCTGGAAAATGAGTTGAAAACACACTTTTTCCAGTTCACTCTACGTAGTCACATGTTTAGATATTAAGATCCCCATCTGTAATATAATTAGGGTTTTGTTGGTTTGTCTATATGATTCAAAGATTCTTCATAGAATTCAACACTATGTTTATTGTGGATTTTTATGCAACAGGTGCTTCCAAAAGATTCTTATATCACCCCAGAGCAGGACTTTCAGTTTCGTGTTCAACTGGTGAGAAACTAACTCAAGGATGCTGGTCCGTTTCTGAACCTTCGACCTTTGCGCTTCGTGGGGACAGCTACTTCAGGCATGAACCACTCACATTGATGCTATTTATCCTGTTTACAGCATCCAATACTATCTAGTTTTATATCAGTATTATCTGACTCGTAATTCTACTGACTGAAATTTATTCAGAGATAAGAAGAAGTCCCCTGCTCCTAATCTTGCGCCGTACACACCAATTGGTGTAGATTTATTTATGTGTTCAAGCAAAATACATCACATTGCTCAGCACATTGAGCTTCCATATGCGAAGGCACACGATAAAGTTCCCTCGCTACTGATTGTAAATATTCAGGTTGGCCTCACACTTGAGGATTCATTTCATGAATCCGATGTTATCAGTAGACTATTCTTGGGCAAATTATACTTTGACCTCTGAGGTTTATGCTTATTACACACTCCCCCTCCCTGAGGTTTCTGAAATTGCACTTTGACCCCTGTCAGTCATGTTTATTTATCAAAAATTTATTAAAACCAAGGCTTTTCTAAATACTAAACTATAATAAAGGTATTTCATTCTTTTTTGCATGTTATAAGGGTAAAATGGTACTTAAAACTCAACATTCAGCTGATAAATCTTAGTTTTAACAATCTTTTTACCATATTATTTAAAAAATGTATGAAATATCCTTTATTATAATTTCGTCTTTAAAAAAAACTATGGTTTTAAGTTTTAACAAATTTTGACAAATAAACATGACTGACAGGGGCTCAGGGGGTCAAAGTATAATTTCAGAAAACTCAAGGGGGAAAGTGTAATAATCGTAAACCTCAGGGGGCAATTGTAATTTTCCCAATATTCTTTGTTGGACAATTGAGTATCTTCTGAGATGGTGTTCTTCTTGACAGATCCCTGCTTACCCTGCTGCTATGTTTCTTGGTGATAGCGATGGAGAAGGGATGAGTCTTGTGTTATATTTCAGATTATCTGATAATTATGATAAAGAAATTTCTCCTCATTTTCAGGATAGCATCAAAGTAAGCTGCTTCTCAGACTTGTACAAATTATTATTGGTTGCACGATGATGTTGTTGACGCTATTCAATGAGTCAATGACTAACCCTCTTGTCAACTGATACACTCTAGTCTTCTGCAGAGGCTTGTAGATGATGAGATAGAAAAGGTCAAAGGGTTCCCGATGGACTCCAATGCTCCTTATAGAGAAAGATTGAAAATTTTGACTGGGTTGGTTAATCCGGAGGATCTCCATTTGAGTTCTGCAGAGAGAAAGCTTGTGCATGCTTATAATGAAAAGCCGGTGCTATCCCGCCCTCAGCACAGCTTTTATGGGGTACAAAATCACTTTTTCTTTCACTTCACATGGACAACCTTTCATGGCCTTATGAATTTTTTTGGCTCAGAATTACACGTCTTGGTTAAATGTGGTATAACTCGTAGACTTTTGTACCTAATCGATATTATATGTTGACTTCATACAGGGTTCAAATTATTTTGAGATTGACCTAGATATACATCGCTTTAGCTACATATCAAGAAAAGGGCTTGAAGCATTCCGAGAACGCTTGAAATATGGGATACTTGATTTTGGCTTAACAATCCAGGTAAATGATGCATGCACTCACCTCTATTTTTATTAATGTTATATATGGTTGACAAATTAATTCTCATGGTTAAGATCTTGACTTGAAATTAATGTCCTTTGTAAAGAACCTTATCAATGATCAATTCCGTCCTTTTTCATGTTAGATGTATAAGCACGTACACCTTTTTATATCTTTTGACTTCCTTTGGTGGTATTATCACCTACGGTGAGTCGGTAACCATCCTCATGAACATTGCTATATATTGGCCTTAAGGCCCAATACCAGTGCTAGGTTTTCCTTGCTCCCCGGTTCTAGCTCTCCAAGTGATATCTTATAATGTAGATGTAATCATAATGCTTTGAATATGGGGTAATAATAAAAGCCTATCCTAAATTATACACCTCATTTCACATTGGTCCCTCAACTTTTTTTTGAACAAATTGACCCCCTGAACTATGCTCTTCCTGCATTTAGCCCCCTCTGTCCGCTTTCAACCTTCAAACTTGACTTTTATTCTGAAAATATCAATTTCCTAGTAAGGATAAAAAGTTAAGGGTATTTTTTGATATAAAATCATTTGTCGTATTGGAAATTGATAAGACTATTTTCGGAATAAGAGTTAAGTTTGACGGTTGCTTGCCCGAGTGGGCTAAATAAGCTAAATGTAGACAGAGCATAGTTCAGGGGTCAATTTGTTCAAAAAAAAGTGAAGGGACCAATATTAAATGACTTGTATAGTTTAGGGGAGTTTTTTGTAATTTGCCCTTGAATATGTGCTTTTTGTTGAGAAAATATATTGTTATGTGTGGAGCCTGAGTGCGAGGAGCCACAAGAAGCCCAGAGTCTGAAGCCTAGAGCCCAAAGTAGATGGAAGAGCATCCAAAACTCACAGTCAGCGGGTCCAAATTGATTGATTGGTCCAGGGTACAGGAAATATGAGGTCCACTGGAAAACTGATCGGATCTTGGCAGACTTGGCCATATCAATCGAAATTACTCGTGATGGTGATTTCCTAGATCGGGCCAAACCTACTGATCAGCTTGACTGTTTCAGGAATTCTAACTCTTTCGGGTTTGGGGCTTTAACATATTATAACCATAAGTATATAAAGGGTTGTGAAATGAGGTGAGAGTAGAGTGAGAGACTAATGTTCTCTAGATTAGGGTTTCAGAAGAACCTTGGGTGCTTGAGAGGGGAAAAGGGTATACTCTTGTAATCGGGTAATTTTCTTCCCCTGTAAAGATTGTAATTAATCATGTGAGATCAAGCAATCAGACTTATGTCACTCTCGCAAATTCTTCGAGCCTGACCAATTTTAAGAAATGATTAAGTGAGCAGCTTCTGACCTTTTAGTTGTTAATGTGTTTATCTGCATTTTATATGCGCTAGGATAGTCATAGTTAATTATTAGACAGAAGACAACTTCAGAGTACGTGTGCATGCAAGTTGAGCCAATTTGAGATATTATTTATGAGATGATACTGTCTGTAAGTGGAATTTTTATAGATTGGAATATAGTGAGCGCTTGCAGACATGACAAAGCTTTGCTAAGCTGAGTTTGTTGAGATGGATGGGTCGTAGATATTGTATTAAAATTGCAATATTTCCATCATTTCTATAAAATTGCAATATTTCCACATTGTCGAAATATTTCCACGAAATATTTCCATATCCAGAAGGTCGAAATTTTTACCGAAATTGAGAATTCGAACCTTGAGCCTCACGACGGCAGGCACCCTGAAAGTGAATCGTGCTCCACCTAACTGCATCGGCTGTGATGCTCGCCGGGCCCACCGACTGGAGATTCGAACTCTACTCTTTTGTTGGGAGGGGGGGTGGACGTGGACCCCCTTTGTACCAACCTTTTTGCTCGTGTTGGACGTACATCTTGTCCAATAAAGGTGTGCCATGTCATCCGTTAAAAGAGGACTACACTTGATACCAGATGTCCTTATCCCCATTATACCCTTTTTAATGGAAGACGTGGCACGCTACCACTTGTAACTGACGTTTCGCATAAGAGAAATGCTATTCATCCCGAAGGTTTTCTCGATCCGCTCAGCCCAATTGTTAACTTGGTCGTGTACGAGTGACATTTGAAGCATAGTGTCATCAGACGTGGTGGGAGGACGTAGGCATCATTGCTGAACCTCTGTAAATCTTTCTTTGTGCTATGATTTGTGTTTGCATCTTGTTTCTTCTCTTGTAAATTGCTTATGTTGTTTGGATTATTTGGTGATTGTGTTCTCCCTAACTAAACGACCATTTGTCGAGGAATACAATCAGTACGATCTGTGGAATCTATATCGGGTCGATTTCAACAGATACCACATTAAGAGGTGTTTATATATGATACTCATCTACAATATCCAATCTAGTGTTATTAAAGGTGCGCCTAGGCGCACGCCTAGGCTCAGTCTCAACTAGGCTCACCCTTTGCGCCTCAAAAAGCACAAGGCGATGCTCTGTTAGAAAGGAGCGCGCCTAGGTCTAAGACGTGCGTCTAGGCTCCAGGCGCAAAAAAGGCGTGCCTGGTTGAACCATGTGTGTTTGCACTTGATTTTTGGCAATATAATTAAGTTATTAAGTAGATTTGATTTATGATTGCAATAGTCTGAATATTGGCACATTAATTGAATATTATTTATATTCAAAATTATTTCTTATAGTTCTTAGGTAGGACCATATGAGCAATTGTGGGTTGGATTTCATGACTATGATGTTATTTCGACTATAACAGATTCAATAAGTTTCCTTCTCTTTTTTGATTTACACATTTCATACTGATTTAGAAGCATGTGCACAAACACACGGATCAAATAACACATTCAATCATTCACTATTTATTTTTTGTTTGCTATAATATCATATTTGATATCGTATAACTGGTTATTGAATTTGAACTATACATATTTAAAGATTTAATATATTTTAAATAACTTATATATAGCCGTAATTCAAACCTACAAGGCTACAACATTTGTGTTGTTGCAGCAACAATCTATCCAATTTATCTATTGTGTTAAGATTCATTTTCTTAGTCTAGTTATGCATGTTTTGAATATATATATATATATATATATATATATATATATATATATATATATATATATATATATATATATATATATATATATATATATATATAAAGAGAGAGAGAGAGAGAGTGCTATTAGGATGCGGCGTGCGGTGCATGCGGGTGCATCAGACGGCTGTGGTGTGACACCGCACGCCAATTGCGGACGCAGACCGCATTTAAGCATCCCCCTATATATATATATATATATATATATATATATATATATATATATATATATATATATATATATATATATATATATATATATATATATATATAGGTATAGGTGTGTTAGGCTGCGGCGTGCGGTGCGTGCGATGTACGCAGCGGTGCATCAGACGGCTGCGGTGCGACGCCGCACGCACCGCACGCCGCATTTTATCATTCCTCTCTCTCTCTCTCTCTCTCTCTATATATATATATATATATATATATATATATATATATATATATATATATATATATATATATATATATATATATATATATATATATATATATATATATATATATATATATATATATATATATGGGTCGGGATCCAGAAACACGCTACTTTACCACAAAGTTAGACACGTATCATCCAAAACCCTAGATAGAGGTTTTAGAATTTGTTGATTTTTTGTAAGGATGATCAACTACCCTTAGATAGCCGTTAAATTGAAGGGAATATTTGACCGTTCATTTTAACCGTTAAATTGAAGGGAATATTTGATTAGTCTATAGGTTTTAGAATGTGCTGATTTTTTGTTGATGTGCTATCTAAGGCAAGGTTATAATCCTCACCAAAAATCAATAAATTTTGAAACCTCTATCTAGGGTTTTGGAGATGCGTGTCTAACTCTGTGCAAAATAGCGTGTTTTTGGATCCTGACCCTATATATATATATATATATATATATATATATATATATATATATATATATATATATAGAGAGAGAGAGAGAGAGAGAGAGAGAGAGAGAGAGAGAGAGAGAGAGAGAGAGAGAGGGCTGTTACGTTGAGCTGTGAGCTGCGGTTTTAGAAAGTGAGCTGCGGGTATTTTGACCCCCCTAGAAGTTTTGGAATTTGATGAAATTTGGTGAGGGTGTTGTCTAGGGTAAGATGATCATCCTCACCAATTTTCATCAAATTCCAAAACTTCTAGGGGAGTCAAATGGTCGAAGCAAAATCTGCAGATTTTAACGGTGACTGCGGACAGCAGATTTTGCTTCGATCATTTGACCCCCCTAGAAGTTTTGGAATTTGATGAAAATTGGTGAGGATGATCATCTAACCCTAGACAACACCCTCACCAAATTTCATCAAATTCCTAAACTTCTAGGAGGGTGAAAATACTCGCAGCTCACTTTCTAAAACTGCAGCTCACAGCTCACTGTAACATTCCTATATATATATATATATATATATATATATATATATATATATATATATATATATATATATATATATATATATATATATATATATATATATATATATATATATATATATATATATATATATATATATATATATATATGGGTCGGGATCGGCTGACCCAGCAAATTTTGACCCAGCAATAACCCAGCACCTTTTGATGAACCTAGAGGTTTTAGAATTTAATGAAAATTGGTAGGCATGCTCTCTATGGTATGTTGATCATCCTCACAAAAAATCAGCCCATTCTAAAACACTAGGTGCATCAAATGCGCTTTTCAAATTAACGGTTTCTGACTGTCAATTTTAACCGTTGATTTGAAGAGCGCATTTGATGCACCTAGAGGTTTTAGAATGGGCTGATTTTTTGTGAGGATGATCAACATACCATAGAGAGCATGCCTACCAATTTTCATCAAATTCTAAAACCTCAAGGTTCATCAAAGGGTGCTGGGTTATTGCTGGGTCAAAAATTTGCTGGGTCATCCGATCCTGACCCTATATATATATATATTTAGGATAACGATCCAGTGAGATAACTTTTCAATGAGATAACTTTGAGAAACCTATCTAGAGGTTTTAGAATTTGATGAAAATTAGTGAGCATGCTCTCTATGGCAAGTTGATCATCCTTACAAAAAATCATCGAATTCTAAAACCTCTAGAGGTATCAAATACACAATTTAAATTATTGGTTTTAATGGACGGTCGATAAATCTTCTAACATTTGATGCCTTTAGAGGTTTTAGAATTTGATGATTTTTTGTAAGGATGATCAACTTGCCATAGAGAGCATGCCCACCATTTTCATCATATTCTAAAACCTCTAGATAGGTTTCTCAAAGTTATGTCATATCTCACGGGATCGCTACCCTATATATATATATATATATATATATATATATATATATATATATATATATATATATATAGAGAGAGAGAGAGAGAGAGAGAGAGAGAGAGAGAGAGAGAGAGAGAGAGAGAGAGAGAGAGAGAGGCTGCTATAGTGAGCTGTGGGCTGCCGGGGGGAAAAGTGAGCTGCGGGTATTTTGACCGCCAAAAAAGTCATGGAATTTTATGAAATTTGATGAGGTTGTTGCCTAGGATAAGATGATCATACTCACCAATTTTCATCAAATTCCAAAACTTCTAGGGGGGTCAAATGGTCGAAGCAATTATAACGGTGACTGCAGACGACAGAAATTGCTTCGACCATTTGACCCCCGTAGAAGTTTTGGAATTTGATGAAAATTGGTGAGGATGATCATCTTATCCTAGGCAACAACCTCACCAAATTTCATCAAATTCCATAACTTCTTGGGGGGTCAAAATACCCGCAGCTCACTTTCCCCCCCGGCAGCCCATAGCTCACTGTAACAGCCCTATATATATATATATATATATATATATATATATATATATATATATATATATATATATATATATATATATATATATATATATATATATATATATATATATATATATATGGGGAGGGATACTCTTACTAATGGAATCTTACTAATGTAAGTTACAAATAGCCTTTACCTAACCTAGAAGTTTCAGAATTTGATGAAACTTGGTGGGGATGCTCTCTATGGCAAGTTGATTATCCTCACCAAAAATCATCAAATTCTATAACCTCTAGGTGCATCAAATATGTTATTCAAATTAACGGTTAAAATGAACGGTCGATAAAGCTTCTAACATTTGATGCCCCTAGAGGTTATAGAATTTGATGATTTTTGATGAGGATGATCAACTTGCCATAGAGAGCATCCCCACCAAGTTTCATCAAATTCTGAAACTTCTAGGTTAGGTAAAAGGTGA